>CM016625.1:36415584-37015584 GCA_005393395.2 Gossypium australe
ATGAATTTACTACTGAAATAAAGATAATATTTAGGCAACTAATCAAATCAAATCTCGATAAAAAGGTAGTCAAAAAGAATGGTAATAACAAATACAAAGGGTTTTGGGTTAATATTAGTGGGTGAGTCAATAAAAAGGGTTGTTAGGATCAAAAGGGGTTCACTAGGGGTTAATTATGAAGGTAGTTTTTTTAATGGAGTGAGTGGGTTAAAACCTAGGTGCCTTTATCATCTCTGTATATCAAACCAAAGGTGTGGCCTCGACATGTATAATCAAAGAAAGTTCTAGAATAACAAATCAATGTTGACACACTCATAATCAAAAAGTGAGCAAGGAAAAGAATATATGCTCTAAAAGGCTCAAAATCCCATAAAAAATTATGGGTGTTTGATATCAACCTCGTAAATTTCAAACTTCAAGGTAACATTCAGATTTAGGTAGACAACCTAAATTTTTTTTTTAATTCCTGAAAAATAGACTTATCATGCTTGATTCTCTAGTATCTTAAAGTTTAAATCATCAATGCACAATTATCAATGACTTAGTTCAAAATATATCAATAAAAATCATAAATCATAGGAAATTTCATTCTAATCATAATATGAGAAACTTACTTAAGAACAAGATATTACTCATGGCATAGTTCAGAGATTTGAGAATAATGAAGAAAGTTAGGCACTTTCTCAAAATAAATATTCACCCCCCACACTTAAGATGTACATTGCCCTCAATGTACAAAGATGTATATGAAATTTAAGAGAGAGGTGAAACTTCCTGAATTTGGATGGTTTCCTTGAGTTGGGAGTCCCGAGGTGTGGTGGCTGCTACCGAGCTTTGCGCTAGATGAAAAAATTGGGAAGCTCATAGAGAATTAGCCAAGAAATATTAAGATACATTTAAAACAAACTAAATATATAATTAAAGACAAGAAAGACAAAGAGAAAGAAAATAGAAATGTAAATAAAATTAAAATGAAAGATGAATGGACCGAAGAGTCCTTATTGTTGGATGGTTCGCGAGGCGGGTGTGACTTCTAAGGCTGCGGAGGTGCTGGCGGTGGCCGGAGTGGGGGAAAGGGATTTTGAGGGAAACGGCTAGGTTTGGGAGATTTGGGGAAAAATTTTTTCGGGGAAGACGGTGGGCGATGTTCTTTAAATAGGGAGGGGGACACGGGCAGGTGCCACGCCCGTGTTTCTTTTATTGAGCCCGTGTTTTTTGTGATTTTTAAATTTGTGCACGTTTTGAGATGTTGCCCACGCCCGTGCTCCTTGGTCGTGTTCTATTATGTTCGCTTCTCGCATGCCCGTGCTAAGGTTGCCACGCCCGTGTCTATGTAGTGAGTGTCTCACACGGTTGGTAGGCACGAGCATGGCTTATGCCCGTGTTGGTTTACTCAGGATAGACCACGGTTGCATCGCACGGCTGTGGTCATATTATCGCAGCCCGTGTTGGGAAAAATTTTTTCTTCTTTATCTCGCACGTCTACTAGGACGCCCGTTTTTCGTCCCACGGCGTCCACACGGCCACGGGCACGCCCGTGTGCAAGGCCGTGTGGTAGGGAAACCTGCGCTTCATTGAATTGGTTAGTTTGGGGTTAGATGCTAAAATCACAACTATAATGTTAGTGAAGTCAGTGCTCGGGTTGCTTCCTGAGAAGCGCTCGTTTAAAGTCTTAAGCTAGACTCACCCTATTTTCATTTCTAAATGAAGGTTCACGGAGCTGAAGCTCCTCTCTCAGTTCCTTGAAATCTTCACCATTATAAAGTTTCAGCCGATGGCCATTTACCTTGAATGTTCCCTGAGTTGGATGGGTTACCTCGACTGTGCCGTAAGGAAAAATATTTTTGATCACAAATGGGACTGACCACCTTGATTTCAGCTTTCCAGGAAATAGTTTGATCCTTGAATTATACAGCAGGACTGAGTCTCCTACTTCGAATTGCTTTGATTGTTTTAAACGAGCATCATGGCGTCGTTTTGTTGCCTCCTTATATAGTCGTGAATTTTTATAGGCCTCAGCTCGCCATTCATCTAGTTCGTTTAACTGCATCATCCTCTTCTCACTTGCGGTTTTAAGATCGTAATTCAAGAATTTTATAGCCCAGTAAGCTTTGTGCTCTAACTCAAATGGTAGATGACAACTTTTTCCGTAAACAAGTTTGTACGGGGATGTTCCTAAAAGGGTTTTGAATGCTGTTCTATAGGCCCATAAAGCATCATCTACTTTTACTACCCAATCTTTCCTGTTTGATTCAACTGTTTTCTCTAGGATTCGCTTAAGCTCTCGATTTGCCACTTCCACTTGCCCACTGGTTTGAGGATGATAAGGGGTAGCTGTTCTGTGGTGTACTCCATATTTTTTTTAAGACTTTATCAAATTGAGTATTGTAAAAGTGAGTACCCCTATCACTAATGATCGCTTTGGGTGTTCCAAAATGAGAGAAGAGTTTCTTAAGAAACCTTACTACAGTTCTAGCATCGTTAGTAGGTAAAGGTTGGGCTTCCACCCATTTTGACATGTAATCTACTGCTACTAAGATGTATTTATTTCCGAATGAACTAGGAAACGGACCCATAAAGTCAATACCCCATATGTCGAATATTTCACATGATAACATATATGTTTGAGGTATTTCATCATGTTTAGAAATATTACCTGTTCTTTGGCATTTATCACACGAAGTGACATACCTGTTGGCATCTTTAAACAGAGTTGGCCAATAAAATCCTGATTCGAGCGTTTTGTGTGCTGTCTTAATCCCGCTGTAATGTCCTCCTGAAGGTCCTGAATGGCAATGTTTTAGGATTTTACTTGCTTCCACCTTTGTAATGCATCTCCGAATTACTTGATCTGCACATATGCGGAAAAGAAAGGGATCATCCCAAAAATAACTTTTCGCATCAGCAAAGAATCACTTCTTTTGATGATGTGTTAACCTTTTTGGTAAGATGTTAGCAGCTAAATAATTCGCAATATCTGCAAACCACGATACCTTTGAGTTGGTTATATAAAAGAGTTGTTCCTCGGGGAACAAATCGTTTATCTCACTCTCGTTGAGCTTTTCGATATGTGGGTTCTCAAGCTTGGAGAGGTGATCTGCTGCAAGATTTTCAGCTCCCTTCTTATCCTGTATTTCCAAATCAAATTCCTATAAGAGTAAGATCCATCGTATGAGTCGAGGTTTTGCATCAGATTTAGTTAAGAGATAACGAAGAGCTGAATGGTCAGTGTAAACGACAACTTTAGATAATATCAAATACTGTCTAAATTTTTCAAATCCAAAAACTACAGCTAGCAATTCTTTCTTTGTGGTGGTGTAGTTTTCTTGTGCGGGCGTCAATGTTCTACTAGCATAATAAATTGGCTGAAAATGCTTGTCTCTTCACTGTCCCAGAACTGCACCTACTGCAAAATCACCCGTATCACACATTAGTTCAAAGGGTAAATTCCAATTAGGTGCAATTATAATCGGAGCATTTATTAGTTTATCTTTGAGGATATTAAATGCATCTAAACACTCCTGATCAAAATTGAAAGGAATATCTTTTTCTAGTAATCTTGTAACACCCCAAACCCGGCCTAAACGTTACGACCGGATCTGGCATGTCACATAAAAGGGTTGTTTAAAAACTGCGTGTTTGTTAAAAATTTCGAGTTTAAATATTTATTGATTGTTATCCTTTTTGTTAACATTTTGAAAAATAGTTATTAAGGGTTTAGGAACTTCCCGTATCGCACATAGAATAATAATAGGCAGTGATCAAATTAAAAGCTAAACATATAAAATGCCAAAAATAAAGTTAAAGCGGCCTTATTACAACTTAAAATCCTGAATTAAAAATAAGTTTGAAATAAGAGAACAAGTTTACGAGAAAAACAATGTATGGCCTCCACGAGTCCGCCTCAGCTCCCAAATCCGCGATCTAATGATTACCTGCAAAACTAACAAAGGGGTGTCATCGAGACTCAGTGTGTAAATCCCCGTCCAAAAGATTTTTGGGCTCTCACACAGATCCATATGCAAAGTATGTATGTCATGCAACCCAACCAACCTAATATGCTCATCCACCGTATCTCCTGAGTCTACCCTGTAAGAGTATGCCCAAAAATCAATCATGAGATGGTTGTAATAACATACTTAATTTACCATGTTTATTAATATAAAGCGTTGTCATTATTATTTCAGTTTTTCTTTTTGTGTGTATAGATAAACTGTTTTATAATAATGTCCTGAGAATAGTATGATTATTCTTAAAAGATCCTTAGTCGAGTATTATTGTTGACTAGGTCAATAATAATGCATTAAGACTAACATGTAGTTGATTGATGATAAAGAGTTGTCATTGATATGGAGTGTCAAAATCAATGCATGAATATGTGTGTTAGAGAACAACATATTGGATTGACCCGCTATGAGTATGTTTCTTGGATTATTATGTAATTTTCACAACATTACTCATAGTGATTAATATGTATATGATCCTCAGACTTGAGATCATTATTATCCCAGCATCGTGAGTTGTATATTTTGATACAGTTAAACGTACACCGTAACAGGTTGTTCTATAAAGGCTGATGTTGGATATACCACAATCTATGTAGAGGGATATGGTTGATCAATAAAGGATAAGTCCCTCCTACATAATAGGAGTAATATCTTAGGCCACTTGATTGAGTGAGACTAGAAATGCATGGCCATGCTCAAATAAGTTGATATGAGATGTCATACTAATTTGTATATCATAGTCTACTCAAGATATCAAGAAACATGGGATGGACTATACAAGTGTGACTATCCCATGACTTGTATCCATTCCAGAGATAAAGGACTTAAGGATTAATGCATGAAAGGTTAATCACAAAAGATTATGTCGAATCATGATTTCTTGTAACTTAGGTAGCAATGATGCATTGCTAGATGCCACTCATTGTCTGTGACAATAGAATCGTTCTAGTATTACTGCTAACGTTGCAAGAACCTACAGGGTCACACCCTATGGTTGAAATGAACGGAATAAAATATAGTTGGTATTGTGCTTGGTTGTCACATGAATTAAATTAATTAAAGAATTAATTTAATTGGGCAATCAAATATTGAACATATTATATGTACAAGGATGTTGTACACATAATGATTACATAATTTTATCAATATATGAATTTGATTCATATATAAATTTAAATAAATATAGTTTATCGAAATCCTTATTATAATTAATGTAATTATAAATTTCGGATATAATTAATGTAATTATAATTTTCGGTTAAAAACTTTATTATATTTATTTAATCTTATAATACATTCAAGAGATACCAATTATAAAAGGCCCAATTAAAAGGATACCAATTATAAAAGGCCCAATGAAAAAGACACCCATTATAAAAGGTATTAAAAGGAGACAAAGCTTGAAAAAAAAACCCTAAGTGATTGCTTGTTAGGACTAGCAGCCGTCAAGCAAATAAACCTCCAAAAACAGTTTTGGAGATTTTTTTCGTTCATAGTCAAACCGGGTGGATTACGTAGAGGCCGACATCGGAAAAGGTTGAGGCTTGATTCGACAGTAGATCAAAACTCTTGTTACCAAGGCGTCGCTGTCTACTCAGATTGAAGTTTTGGTAATTTCGAAACCTTTATTTCACCCCGATTCATTCCTCACACATGGATCCATGATTTGGATCGCCGGATCTAATTTTATTCTGTTGCGCCATGGGGTACCAGCGTTCCAACATACCCAACATTTGTGGCACCTAGCCACTGGTGGTACCTAACCACTGGTGGTTCCAAACCACTGGTGACAAAAGTCACAAATAATATGTGGGGCCAACCCACTTGTGGTACCTAACCACTGGTGACAATCCCTAATATCAATACGTGGGGCCAACCCACTGTGGTACCAAACCACTGGAACGAGTTACAGAAATAAAATATATGTGGTACCTAACCACTGGTGGTTCCAAACCATTGAGACTTAGTCACAAATTAATGATATGTGGGGCCAACCCACTTGTGATACCTAACCACTGGTGACAGTCTTAAAAGAGATCATATTTCCTCCCTCTTCACATCATACCCCATGCAATATGACATAATAATTCGTGTATGCAGTATGTCATGTATGCAAAACATATATCAAATATAAGTATAACATGAATTACCATCATAATCAGATAGAAATAAAACAACATAATCACGCTAATCAACCTCTAAGGGTATAACAGTAATTTTACCTACCAAGGGCATTTTCGTAATTTACCTTTCAGGGGTATTTTGGTATTTTACCCTTCCAAGGGTATATCAATAATTTTGCACCTACAATGGCCTTTCTCGAAGGCCCAAATGTCACCCTGAGCGGCTCGGTTACCATTTTTGGTCTTTACCGGACTATTGGGCCTAAAACCCGATTTCGGCCCATTCGGGCCCACACGAGCACCTAACACAAATCTAGCCACGTATATAAGTTTCACCTAGTCTAGTTCACTATATACTATATCATCATACAATTTATTCAATTGGGCCCACTTCGACCCATCGCGGCCCTAAGCAGCCTCAACCCATAAGAATACTACTGATGGCCTCAACTATCGCGTCGAAGCCCCACACGTGCGATCGCACGCTCGTGTGGCTACTGTTACCGTGACCGGCACTTCGACATTTACCGCTCTACAACTAGAGTAGAGAGAGTTACACACCTGATAGAAATCTGGTGCTAAACTGCGCTGCGACCACTCCTGTGCCCAAACGCCCACCAAAGTATGTTAACTCTCCTCCTGGAATGCTCTTTATATAGCTAGCTCTTCACCTTCCTTCTTTGTATCTTTCCGATATGGGATCCCTTCGTTAGTAGAGTTTAAATTCAACTGAAACTCTTGCCGTCCAATCTGCAAAATAAATACTCCCTTGCTTCTCATGAGATTCGAACCCAGGCTCCCCTGTAGCATAATCCACGCCGCTAACCACTTGGCCACAAGCTCCTCTTGTTTCTTAAACCATGCGCAACTAAATATAAATCTACAGCCAAATTCTAAGGTCCAAGCAAAAAGAAAACCAAAATGCAAGAGCCAAGACTTGAACCTTGGACCTCCTTCCTTCCTTATGGCGTCATTCCCTTGCTCCCTAAGTGGTGTCACTTTGCCACTACACCACACACTCCACTTGTGTCATTTTCCTCCATATTTTATTCTTAAGGCCTACCTGCCAGCTTCCAGGGTTTTTTTCACCTAAAACTAAAATTTTCCCAAAGCCAATGTTCGATACCGGGACTTCATAGAAGCCCTCTAACCTTCCAAAATCACTTATCTAACAGGTCCAACTTACATTTAAGCCAATCTCTTGTTCTCCAAAAATTTAAACGCTACTACACTCAAGGCCCATTGGGCCCAATCCTACTAAGCCCAATTTCGGGATGTTACAAATCTTGTTAAAGGCTTAGCTATTTTAGAGAAATCTTTAATGAATCTTCTATAAAATCCAGTATGTCCTAAAAAACTTCTAATAGCCTTAACTGAATTAGGAGGAGGTAATTTTTCTATGGTTTCAATCTTTGCTTTATCTACCTCAATCCCTTTACTAGAAATCTTATGTCCTAACACAATCCCCTTTCTAACCATAAAGTGACATTTTTCCCAATTTAAAACAAGATTCGTTTCCTCACATCTCATTAGAACTCGTTCTAAATTTTTAAGGCAAAGATGGAAAGAATTACCGAAAACCGAGAAGTCGTCCATAAATACCTCCATAATGTCTTCCATAAGTTCGTCAAAGATGGCCAGCATGCAGTGCTGAAAAGTAGCAGGAGCATTACATAATCTAAAAGGCATTCTACAATAAGCAAACGTACCGTATGGACATGTAAATGTTATCTTTTCTTGATCCTCAGGAGCTATTGGGATTTGGAAGTAGCCGGAGAGTCCGTCTAAGAAGCAGTAATACATATGCCTAGATAATCTTTCTAGCATCTGATCAATAAAGGGCAAAGGGAAGTGATCTTTTTTGGGGCGTCGTTCAGCTTCCTATAGTCAATACAGACTCTCTAACCTGTGACTGTTCTTGTAGGAATCAATTCATTCTTTTCGTTGGCTACAACAGTCATGCCTCCTTTCTTTGGAACTACCTGTACAGGACTTACCCAAGTACTGTCAGAGATAGGATAAATTGTTCCTGCATCTAGAAGTTTAATTACCTCAGCTTTGACAACTTCTTTCATATTGGGGTTCAAACGTCTCTGAGGTTGCACATACGATTTATACTCATATTCCATTAAAATTTTGTTGGTGCAAAATGATGGGCTTATTCCTTTAATGTCAGACATTTTCCATGCTATGGATCTTTTATGTTTCCTTAGTACCCTTAGCAAATCTTCTTTCTCCTTAGGTCCTAGTTCTGAAGATATGATTACTAGTAGCGTAGAATTATCCCTGAGGAATGCATATTCTAAATGTTTTGGCAATTGTTTTAGTTCTAATTTGGGTGGCTCATCAATAGAGGGTTTCTGTTTTAGTTCCTCATTGATTTCAATACCCTCTATTTTCGTCTGTCTAGAGGATGATGTATTGAGATTCACTTCATCGGTATTGTCGTCTATCCCCTCACCGTGTGTAAGACACAGTTCCATCCTGTCATTGTGCATGATTTCCTGCAAAGACTCTTGAATAATGTGATCAGTAGCATCAACAAAGTAGCAAGAATCATCTTGTTCTCTAGAATATCGCATGGCATCATAAATTCGAAAAATAATTTCCTCATCGCCTACCCTTAGTGCAAGTTTACCATCACCAACATCAATGACAGCCCTAGCAGTAACTAGAAAGGGTCGTCCCAAAATTAAAGGTACCTTTACGTCCTCATTCATGTCAAGCACAACAAAATCAACAAGGAATATAAATTTATCTACTTTTACCAGAACATCTTTGATAATTTCCCTAGGATATTTAACAAATCTGTTAGCTAACTGAATACTCATCCTAGTGGGTTTTGGTTCCCCAAGACCAAGCTGCTTAAACATTCTATAAGGCATTAAATTAATACTAGCACCTAAATCAACAAGTGCTTTCTCTATGTTCAAACTACCAATTAAACAAGGAATAGTGAAACTTCCTGGATCTTTCAATTTGGTTGGTAGCTTGTTTTGGATGATAGCTGGGCATTCTTCATTAAGTTCCACTGTTGAAATTTCCTCGAACTTCCTCTTATTTGTTAGAAGCTCCTTTAAAAATTTTGCATATGTTGGCATCTGCGAAATAGCTTCAAGAAAAGGTAAGTTAATATGTAACAGTTTGAAAAGTTCAAGATTTAATATGTAACAGTTTGAAAAGTTCAAGAAATTTACCATATTGTGCGTCTAAGCGGTCTTTCTTCAACTTTGCTGAATATGGGATTGTTGGTTTAGTTTTCTCACGGGTCGGGGTTACCTTTGCCTTATCGGTTTCATGTGGTAGCTCTTTCTTCGTTTTGACTAACTCCCTTCCACTTCTTAGCGTCACATGCTCTTTTTCCCTAGGTAAGCTTTCTGATCGTTTTTCAGAAACTAACTTAGTAAGTTGCTCGATTTTATCCTTGAGCTCCTGTGTCGATGCCTCAAGTTTTGTTTCTATATTTTGGAAACGTGTTTCTGTGGTTGCTATGAATTTTGCCAGCATCTCTTCAAGGTTCGGCTTCTTTCCCTGTGGGTAGGACTGTTGTTGAAAGTTTTGGGGTGGTTGTTGCCTTTGGTTTCCTTGACCACCCCATGAGAAATTGGGGTGGTTCTTCCAACCTGGATTATAAGTATTACTATAAGGGTTATTGTTAGATCGAAAATTGTTACCCATATAGTTCATTTGTTCGCTCTCCATGCCCTATCCATAGGGTGGGTACTCAGGATTCGCCACGCTTCCACTTGCGTCGCACTGCATAACTGGATGTGCCTACGAAGAACCGTATAAACCATCAAATTTTTTATGTAACATCTCTACCTGATTTGATAGCACGGTTACTGCATCGAGGTTGAAAACTCTGGCTGCTTTTGTTGGCCTTGTCCTTGTGACTTGCCACTGATAGTTATTCAATGACATTTCCTCTATAAACTCGTAGGCTGCTTTAGGAGTTTTGTTATTCAGAGTTCTGCCGGCGGCTAAATCGATTAATTGCCTTGTTGAAGGCTTCACACTGTTGTAGAAAGTTTGGACCTGTAGCCACAAAGGTAATCCGTGGTGTGGGCACCTCCTCAACAAATCTTTGTATCTCTCCCATGCATCGTAAAGTGTCTCTAAATCCATCTGCACAAAAGAAGAGATATCATTCCTTAACTTGGCCATTTTGGCCAGTGGAAAATATTTAAATAAAAATTTCTCGGTCATTTGATCCCATGTAGTGATTGACCCTCGTGGAAGGGAATGCAACCACTGTTTGGCTTTATTTCTCAAAGAAAAGGGAAATAACCGAAGACGGATGGCATCATCAGAAACACCATTTATCTTGAAGGTATCACAGAATTCTAGAAAATTTGCTAGGTGTGTGTTAGGATCCTCATCCTGCAAACTATCAAATTGAACAAACTATTGTATCATTTGTATAATGTTAGGTTTCAGTTCAAAATTATTTGCAGCAATAGTAGGCCTAACAATACTTGGATCAGTTCCTTTTAAACTAGGTTTAGCATAATCATACATAGTTCGAGGAGCATGATTTTCGGCAATCTCTGGAGGTAGTGGATTATTCTCAGCCATCTCTTCGGTGGTATTGATTTCAGCTTCTTACTCTTCTTCTATGTAGTTTAAGCTTCGCCTTATTTCTCTGCGATTTCTGCGAATGGTACCTTCAATATTACTGTCGTAAAGTAGGGGTCCTGTCGGGTTCCTTCTAGTCATAAACTAGAGGTGCCTGAAAGGAACAAAAGAAAGAAAATTAGCAAAGTTAAAAATAAAAAAATAAATTGTAAAAAAATAAAAATGGCTAAAGTAATAAAAATTAAGCTTTATTAATATTTTAGTTCCCCGGCAACGGCGCCAAAAACTTGATCGTTGTTTTATACGATGTCAAAGTCTTAAAATTTATATAAAGAATGATCGAACCTGGAAACTAACTATGACAACGATTTGAGGCAAGCGCACCTATCGAACAGTAGTATAGTTAAGGCAAGACCGGATTGTCGAACCCAAAGGAACCAAACGTACTAATACTACCTTTCTTTTTATTATTTAGCCTAAAGATTGAATGAATTTTTATCTAATCTAAAATTAACTAACTACTAAACTAAAGACTCTAAGACAAAGAAGAATGAAATTGGGAAAATAACTTTGAGGAAAAACCAATTGATTAAGATGATACCCAAGGAAGAATCCACCCAAACTTCACTTGCTATCTAACTCTGAACCAGACGATTTATTCATTTGACTTGATTTGTAAGATTCCCTAAGTTATATTAATCCCTCTCTCGAGGTGACTAACGTCTAACCCTAGGTTGATTAATTGAAATATCTTTCTAATTAAAACCCCTAGAATTGCATTAACTCGATCTATGGACTCCCATATTAGGTTTCACCCTAATCCGGCAAAATCTCGTCACCTTATCTCTAGGCGTGCGATCAACTCCACTTAATTATGCTAGATCTACTCTTAGGCAGGGACTTTTGCTCCTCCACCTAAGCACATCACACTTGAATTAATATCCCGGAAATATCAATACAAGAATTAAGAACACATAATTAAGAACAAGTCAAATATTTATCATATAGTTCAGCAAACGCTAACAAGATTCATCTTAGGTTTCATCTCCCTCAGGTATCTGAGGGTTTAGTTCATAACAATAAAAGAAAACATCTCAGAAGAAAAGATAAAACAAAACATAAGAAATCCCTAAAACCCCTTGAAGGAATTGAAGGAGAGATCCTTCGTCTTGAGTATGATTCCGGCTTCTTGAGATGAATCAACTGGCTATCTTCGAGTAAATCCCCACAAATCTGCCCTCTTTGGCCTAGTTGGACACCCCTGACTAAAGCCTTGGGTTCCCTCGACAAAAGCCCTGGCAGAAGGCTTCTTCCGAACTCCTCCCGCTTAAGTTGCTCCATAGGGTGTTTATATAAGCTTTGAGATGCCTTACTTGGCCCCTAAGTATCCTAATTCGGGTGAAACTTCTCTTTGTCACGGTAGGGACACGCTCGTGTGAATCGTGGCCAGGCTGTGTTCGAGACTGTTGAATGAGGCACGGCCGTGTGGTCTTGGGCCCAGGTCGTGTGGATTTTGTGTTATGGCCCATTTACTCCGTTTTGGGCTCGTTTTCTGTTCTTTTCTTCATCCGGTGCTCTTCTGAGTATAAAACATGAAAACAAAGGATTAAGCGCACCAAATTACATAATTCAAGGCTTAAATTATCCAAAATCATGCTAAATGTGGGCTTAAAATATATTACTTTTACGGTTTATCAATGAGCTAAGGGAATTTTGGTTAGCAGAACAAAATTTAATGCAAAAATGTTAGCCAAATTAGGTCAATGGACGACGGCTAACCCTAAGCCTATAAATAGACAGCTCTAAACACTTTATAAACATTTTGTATTCAACTTTTAGTTTAGAATTCATTTAGTTTTTTTTTAGTTCTCTCTAGTTTATTTTGTACTTAGGTTTATTTTCAATTGTGATTCTATTTTAGTTTTTATTCGTTGTGGAACTCGATTTGTGGATTCATCAACTCTTTGTGGATTGCTGTTTGCATAATTATCAATATATATCAAGATTCTTCCTGAACCCTATTCTTGATCTATTATTTATGTTCATCATTTCAATCAAGTTTATGATGTTTATTAGATCCTTTGGGAACTAATCCTCTTATGGGAGGTTAATGAGTGGAAGTGTGAGTGATTAACTTCTATTTAGGGTTTCTTAGCAGATCAGCTGGTTGGGACAGGAAGAACTTAAAATCCTAGGCTTGACAACCCTAGGAAGTCATTTAGGTGGGAATGAACCCAAAATTGGTATTGCCTATTCGTGAACTGTTGGATCTGGTGCCCTGAGTGTAGTATTTTTGTCTAAGTACACTTGTAATTTTTTCGAACAAATTGATTAATAAAGTTATTCATGAATTACATTGATACTTTGTATTGTCCTCACATGGTTTTTTCATGCAAAGCAAAATGGAAGCAAATGTTGCTCATTGGTCGTCTAATGTTTAACTAATACTAAGTGGTATTATGTGGTAAGGTCGTAGTACAGAAAGACAACTTGTATTAGTAGATGAACCTAAACATGCCCTTAGTCTAATAGGAAATGAGCAAATAGATTGAAAAAATAATATGCTGTCTATCAAGTCCAATTAGAGAGATGCCTTGTCTTGGGCATCGGAGCGAATGACTCCCAGAAGATAGAAACATAGATGTAACTAACTAGACTGGCAGTACATCAGACATGACCCAACCAGAATAGATCCTCAATCCGTTTGTGAATTTATTCACTTGTGACGTTCATAGTGTAGAATACTTAAATTTTGAATGGATGGCGGATTATGTATCGTGACTCATACACTTTGATGTAAGTAAAAGATAGATAAGGAATCGAAAGCTGGTGCGTTGGGTGTATGACTTCTGTAGTATGTAGCATCATACACAACAATGGAATTCATAGCCCAAAATATGGGTAAATGATATCCTCTCATTGGCATTACATGCTTGATGAAAAGTAAACATTGCCACGGGTTGTCCGTCTTTATGATGGATAACTTGATCAGTATTTGATAGTGATTGACTTTTCATGAAGGAATATGTAATGGTTACCATGAGATAAAATAAGATCATATTGGGAGAATGAATATTATCCCAAAGAGATCAAGGTCATTGGATGAGCATTATGTAGTTGCTTTCATAATTGTATGTCGTTGGGGAAAGCTCAATCACAATACTATAGTGGAATGACTTCATGATTAAATGAATTTATAATTAATAGACGAAAAGCCAAAACTTAATTATAAATCATTTGAACCTCAACTACATATGTCCAATCGGTCCCTTCGCTAGCTCGTTGAAACCAAAAATGAATTGTGTGTTTGAATAGAAATGAACGAAATGAATAGAAAAAAGGGAAATGGGAAACATTCAGGAATGATTATGGTTTTCTCCAAAATGGAGGAATGAAACCATGTGTAAATGAATGTAGGTTTCCCAAAATGGAAATTAAAATGAAAATGAAAATAAACCCTTCGGTCATATTAAACATGTTGAGTTGTGACATATTGAATGAATTTTCTTGAAATTTTACCGAGGGTAAAATTAGGGTGAGAAAATAATTTAATATGTAGATATTAAATTTTTGTTGTAGGAAATAGAAAAACTAAATTAGGATGGATCATTTTACAGAGTACTGGATCAAAAACACCCAGAAAGTACTCGTAATTGGGCCCTACGTGAGAGACGCCCAAAACCCCTCATGTAAAGATGTGGGACGACAAAACCCTAGTATCATTAACTAGGGTTGCCGCCCCTTATATCCTAAATAAACTAGGATATTGTTTTTATAGTGGAAATAAACTTCTATAACTCTACAAGGGTTCTACCTTCTCTTCTTATAAATAGATGACACCAGTAGAGCTATTTATAAAAATTTTGAGAGATTGTTAATCTGCCGAAAAATAGAGAGAAATTATTCCCAACTTATAAACATATTTTTTAGAAAAACAATATTACCGATTTCTTTTTAAAGAAGAGATAATTTTCGTTTTCACCTCAAAAGGAAAGCTTTTTCTAGTTCTGTGTTTTGATTCAATTAATTCGAGCCCACGAAAGTTCTAGTTCTGAGTTTTGATTCAATTGATTCGAGCCCATACTCGAAGCATTTCGTGGTATAAGAATAGTGGAGAAGATCTTTTGATTGAAAGTTGAAAAATATTAAGGATCCGCTTATCCAAAAACACAAGTACAAATTCGATTAAGGTTTATTGTTATAAATATCACAAACAAGGTCAATTTTTAAAATTATAAGAAAATCATTTTCAAAGCGGCTTGTTTTCCAACAATTAGTATCGGATTTAGGTTGTGCTATGTTTATGGTGTAAAACGAGACCAAATCTCTCTCTTCATCTTGTTTGACTAATATTTGATAAAATGTGATATTCTTGTAATTATTTGCATGTTTAGGGGAATGCATGGGAATGAATGCAATATTATATATATTATATAAGTTTTCTTAGCCAAAATTGTGGTTCTTAGGAAATAAAAAGTGGACTATCATCTCCATGTAAAATTATTTTTTGTTTTTAGAATTCTTGTGAGCCAAATACGGACATAGGACATAAATGTATTTTTTCCAAAAAGGAGTCCATAACGAGGAGAAGATGGAGCGATGGCGGTCGAAGACACAAAAAATGCATTGTGATGAAAAACTATGTAATTTTGTTTTTCATTTATTTTCTAGAAATAGAACTATGGAAACATTGGCTGACAATTTTATTTTATTACCCATCCCTTTATATATTTGTTTAATAATTATTTATAATATAATTGTGATATATATGTATGAGATGATCCACAGTTGTTTAAAGATAAGAAGTGTGGTAAATAAGAAAATACATGTGTTGTATTATTCCATTCACTTCTTTAAGTTATTCGATTACTGTAAGAAATGTGTTATTAAGAAGGTGCATATCTAGGATTGAATTTGGCAAGGAAATGCTTGGTTTTTAAGTGACCAAATACAACTTACCTCCCTTTCATGGGAACCTACTTGGTGCACGGTTTACATTCACTTTTTCAGTTTTTCCCTTAAAAGAAAAACTATGGAGAATCAAACTTATTTGATTGACTCTTGTGATTAATTGAATGAATATTATAAAATTGCCACAGCATGTCATGCATACTTGAGATAAGCATGCCATATAGTTTAGGAAAGAATGCCACATGTACTTGTCATGCATATATTGGTCATACATGATTAAAATTAGAAATTTAAAACCTCGCATGTTTTTTAAAATATTGAGTGGGAGAAGGTCCTTAAACAAGGCCTACGACCTCCATCAATGGTCTCTTATGATGGCATGAAATAGACCTACCCCAAGGTAGACGTTTTCATGTGGATGTCACTAAGAAGACTTCCTAAAAGTAAGCATAATTTTATTATGATCATACGATAGTTGGACCAAACCCTGTGGTAGGTATTATCATGCGATACATTAATAAGTTCTATCTTCAAAGAGGATAACTAGTCACAACATGCTACTTGGTGAGATTGTCCCAATATGACTCATTTGTGGTGCATGATGCGATATGTGTTAAGCTGACGATTATACACTCAAGATCATCTAGTTAAGTAATTCCCCAATGAGCTATACTTAAGTTAGAATGATGACCAAATGTTTCATGATTATTAGTACATTTGAATGCCTAAGGAATTAGGTTATGTACTAATTGGATAGAAATCCATGTTCTTACTAGTGGATCATGATCACCCTAAGATGGTTTAATTCAATGGGTGTAGGAATTATCGTTGCAACGGCTTACAAATGTTTTCAAGGTTTAATGTAAGACGCATGCATCATCCTAATGGATATCGTAATATTGAAAAACATTTTCAAACATTTGCTTAATACAAAGATATTAATATAAGAATGTTTTATTTTTAGTTCGAACATGACACCAACTCTCTTATTGAACATACTCACTAAAAACAAATTGAATGGAAATAACTATAAGGAATGGAAAAGGAATCTGATAATTGTCCTGAGTTGTGAGAAACTTAAAATAGTTCTTGATAATAAGTGGCCACCAACCACTCAAGCTGAGGCTAGAAAATGCTGGGAGAGTCTGATGAGATAGCTCATTGCTACATGCTAGCAAGCATATCCAATACTCTGTATAAGCAACTAGAGAGTTGTAAGACTGTTAAAGCGATTCTAGATAAGATAGAAGACATGTTTGGAGGCCAAATTGCATTGGCTTGAAAGTCTGCCATAACTAGCTTAAAGAATGCCTAGCAAAAGCCCGACATTCCTGTCAAAAACCATATAATCACTCTTATGGGCTAGTTTTTCGAGGTTGTGAACAATGAGTCCAATCTGGACCAGAACACTCAAATTGAGATGGTGTTGAAAAGTTTGTTAAAGGATTTTGCTGGTTTTCAGGTCGCATATAACATTGACAACAAAAATCTAACACTTACACAACTTATGAAGGAGTTACAATCCTATGAGTTGATGTTGAACGATAGTCAGTGATCGCTGGAATCAGAGTCTTAAAATTTATAAAGAGAATGATCGAACCTGCAAACTAACTCTGACAACGATTAAAGGCAAGTGTACCTATCGAACAGTAGTATAGCTTAGGCAAGACCGGATTGTCGAACCCAAAGGAACTAAAAGTACTAATACTAAACTTCTTTTTATTATCTAGCCTAAAATAAGTGAAGTTGTTTAAACCTAATCTAACTACTACTAAGCTAAAGACGCAAAGACAAAAAGAATGAATTGGGAAATAACTTGACGGAAGACTCAGTTGATTTAAGACGATACCCTCAGGAAGAATCCACCTAGACTTCACTTGTTATTTAACCCTGATCCATACGATTTATTCACTAGACTTGATCCGTTGGATTCCCTAAGTTATAGTAAACCCTTTCTCGAAGCAAATAATAACTAACCCTAGGTTGATTAATTGAAATCTCTTTCTAATTAAAACCCCTAGAATCGCATTAACTCGATCTATGGATTCTCATATTAGGTTTCACCCTAATCCGGAAAAATCTCGTCACCCTATCTCTAGGCGTACGAACGACTCCGCTTTAATTATGCTAGATCTATCCTTAAGCAGAGACTTTTGCTCCTCCACCTAAAAACATCTGACTTGAATCAATATCCCGGACACATTAACACAAGAATTAAGCGCACATAATTAAGAACAAATCAAGTATTTGTCTTATAGTTCAGAAAATAATAACAAGATTCATCTAGGTTTCATCCCCTTCAGGTATCTGAAGGGTTTAGTTCATAACAAATAAAGAAAACATCTCAGAAGAAAAGATAAAACAAAACATAAGAAATCCCTAAAACTCCCTGAAGGAATTGAAGGAGAGATCCGCCGTCTTGAGTAGAATTCCGACTTCTTGAGATGGATCAACTGGCTATCTTCGAGTAATTCCCACAACTCTGACCTTTTCGGCCCGGCTCATTGGCCTAGCTAACCGCCCTCTTTCAGGTAACACTTAGGGGGTTTATATAGGCTCTTGGAATGTGTTTCTTCGCCCCAAAGTATCCAAATTCGAATGAAATTGCTCTTTGCCACGACAGGGGCACGGCCATGGCACACGCCCGTGTGACTAGTCTTCAAGCCGTGTTCAGACTTCTTTAATGAGACACGGCCGTGTGAATCGAGGGTAAGGCCATGTTCTAGATGATCAATGCGGCACGGCCGTGTGGGCTTAAGTCCAAGCCGTGTGGATTTCGTGATATGGCCTATTTACTCTGTTTTGGGTTTGTTTTATGTTCTTTTCATCCTCGGGTGCTTTCCTGGGTATAAGACATGAAAGAAAGGATTAAGAGCACCTTTTTACATAAATCGAGGCTTAAATCATCCAAAAGCATACTAAATATGGGATTAAAATATGTTACTTTTACGGTTTATCAAATACCCCCACACTTAAGCTTTTGCTTGTCCTAAAGCAAAATTCTCAACTTACAATTAAAACAAACTTTCCATGATTCATAATTCCTATCAACAATGTCTCATCATAATTCATAGATAATTTATACATGGATGATCTAACTCGAAGAGTCCTAAAGATTCAAACAGTCAAAGTCATACATTTGTAGCATAAAAACATAGGTGTCTCCCCTTATCTAAATAATTACCTTTGATTCAAAATTGACAAGGATTGACATCCTCACTAAAGATTCACTCAAATCACTCGAGGTGTTTAAGGTTCAGTAAAAGAGCACTCATAAGTCGAACCTGAAAAGTTAATCCCATAGGCTTGCCTGAAAATCAAATCTCCAACGCTGTAAAATGAGATGATAAACAGATCAAATGGTCTTTATCAGGGTTGTAACTGGGATAGGGTTAAAGGTGTGGAATAAGGCTGAATTAGAAGGTTAGAATCGAGATTGAATTGACAAGTTCCTAACTGGAAAATACTGAGATTATATTTACATTAACTGAAAAGTAATAATCCTACTAACACAAGCTTTTCTTTTGAAAAATAGACTTTAACTGTATAAGCTCACCACTAATACTGAATATACTTCGATTTTTTTAAGAACAATAATAAAAGATGACAACTATTGAACTAATTTAATTAGGTAACTTAATCAAATCATATCTCGATCAAAGGGTAGTCAAAGGGAATGGTGATAACAAATACAAATGGGTTTTGGGTTAATATTAGCTGGTGAGTCAATAAAAAGGGTTGTTAGGATCAACGAGGTTCACTAGGGGTTAATTGTGAAGGTAGGATTTTTAGTGAAGTAAGTGGGTTAAAACCTAGGTGCCTTTATCATCTCTATATATCAAATCATAGGTGTGGTCTCAACATGTATAATCGAGGCAAGTTCTAGAATAACAGTTCATAGTTGACACACTCATAATCAATAAAGTGAGCGTGGAAAAGAATATATGCTCTAATAGGCTCAAAATCTCACAAAAATTATGGGTGTTTTGACATCAACCTTGTAAATTTCAAACTTCAAGATAATATTCAGATTCAGCTCAACAACCTAGCAAAGATTTTAATTCTGAAAAATAGACTTATCATGCTTGATTCTCTAATATTCTTCTAATTTAATCATCAATGCACAATTAACTATGACTTAATCTAAAACATATCAATAAAAATCATAAACCATCAGAAATTTCATCCTAATTAGTAATATGAGGAAATTACTTAAAAACAAGACTAAATTTAGGGATTTGAGAATAATGCAAAAAGTTAGGCACTTTTACCCCCCACACTTAAGATGTACATTGCCCTCAATGTACAAAGATATATAATGTCAATTAAAATAAAATCAAAAGAGAGGGGAGAAAGTAACACTTCCTGAATTTATGGATGATCTCCTTGGATTGGCAGAGGTCGTGGTTACGAATGACTTATGTAGTAGTGAATTACTCCTAGTGATTTGTTCGTTTATATGGAGTGTTCATTTGATACTGCGAAGTCACCAGTTAGAAATCTTGGAGGCGTATTTAAATAAATATATGTTAGGAAAACTCGAAGGTTAGATGTGAATGATAATCATGATAAAAGTTTGTAAAAAGTTTAAACTAAGACAAATAGAAATTAAAATAAATGGAAAATAAAAGTAAAAACTTAAAATAAGGAAAAGAAAAACTAGATAAAAGGACTCAGAGGTCCTCATCATCGGCCGAGTCCTGTAGTGGTGTCGGTGATGAGATATGGAAGTGATGGCATATCTGCTGGAGGGTGGCCTCAATCCCATCAAAACGTCGAGTGGTGTCAGTGAACTGCTGGGTACAGTACTGCTCGAACTGGGTGAGGCGTGCAGAGATATCCAGCCATGAAGCTACTGCATGGGATGGTCACTGGCTCGGGTCTGGTGCCTCCTGTGATGGTGGTGGGACATCATCAGTAAGGTCCTCGGGCTCCTCCTCGTTTGTGGGGATGGCTAATCGGTACTGAGGAGGGTCAGTCCCACGATGATATTTAATCATCCTAATATGTAGCATCGTCTGGATGCCTTGAGGTACCATCTGGCCCATCAACATGAGTGAAGAGGTTTGTGCGTCTGTGTTGAGAAGACCAAAGTGTTGAGCCAATCATGTGATGTACGGCCCCATCGATAAAATCCCCTTCCGGTGTGGCTCTGTCTAGTGCTGAATTGCACTGGCTATGAAGTACGCGAGGTCAAAAATGTGCCCATTTGCCATTTACGATAAGTAGTAGACGTCGTGCGTATTCACCATGCCAGTGCTCTCTCGTCGTCCTGTGATAGTGTGAGCGAGAATGGCATGAATGTACCTCAGATATGGGGGAAGGGATGTCGCCTTGGAGCGACTAGGGTCGTAGATGCCTGTGGTGGTGGCTAAGCTGCGCCAACAGCTGATGGGGGTGCAGTGGAACTTGCGGTTTAGTTGGGAGAGTGTATTTTCCTCTATAAATTAATCTGTATAGAGTCCAAGTGCCGTGCCGAATTGCGGTATGCTTAATCGACGTATCATGCCCCCTAGCCTGAATTGAACTGGGCCTGGGTTATCATATTCTGCCATCACCGTCTGTAGGGTGAAAGTGGTGCAAAACTCGGGGGTGAGTTCTAAATATGTGGGCTCGATGATGGAGAAGAATTGTTCCCACGGGTCGGTCGAGAGGAGTGCTCGAATGTCGATTGCTAGCCCGACCTGTTCCACGGCATCCCAGTCAATGCACCTTTCGGTGCCGAGAGGCCTTTCCCGAAATGCCTTGTATCGTTCTTCCTGGGCTTCCTGAGAGAATTGGAGGAAACAGTGTCGTATTTTGGAAGAGGCACTGGTTGAGGACGAGCCGGGTCCCTTTCTTTCCTTGGTGGGGGCGGCCGTGTTCGTTTCCCTCGTGATGATGACATTGTACCTGAATATTCACGTAATGTTTGTATCCAATTAAATCAAGTACTTTCATTTAGACCCGGGATATTAAAGGCTAAATACATTTATTCAAACTATGAGCAGCCAATTCTATCTAATGACTATCCAAAACAAAATGTTCAATTTAACAATGGATTTGCAAAATAAAGTAAATAATACTTAAATTGAAAAAGAAACTAATATGCAAAAATTTAAATAGGTAATGGATTATTCTAAAAGAATCTAACTAATACTTAAAAAATAAATAAAATAAATAAGTCATTGTAAGCAAAACAAAACAAAATTTATCAAATAGTCAGTTAAGAGAATGAAGTGATGGAGGGAACCAGGGGTTGTGGTGGTGTAAGTTGGCTGGACACAGGTGGAGCACGGTGGTGCTGTGAGGTTTTCTACAGGTGCACGGCTGTGGCGAGGGCGTGGACTACTGCAGTACGGCGGTGGCGTGGGCGTGGGGTGCGGTTTTGTAAGGTTTTTGGAAAAAAATGAAGGTTGAGAGGTTTTAGGGGGTTGAGGACATGGGTGTGGCCGGGATTGGGAGAAGGGGGCTGAGGAATCATGTATGGTTGATTTTGGGGAGGGTGAGTGGTTTAAGTTGCTTAAACAGGGTTGAGAACATGGGCAGGGGCCACGCCCGTGCTAGATTTTTATGCGCCCGTGTTTTTCGTGATTTTGAATTTTGGGTGCGTTCAGGTGCTTGGCCATGGCCGTGGGTCTAGTGGCACGCCTGTGTTAGGCTTCACACGGTCCTTTAGAACGAGCGTGTTCCGCCCGTGTTCAACAAGTCAGTATCTTCACACGGTCGTACGGCACGGGCGTGTTATGCTCGTGGTTGGCAAGTTAGTATCTTCACATGGTCGTAAGGCACGACCGTGTTCTACCCGTGCTTAAGAAAACTTTTACCTTTTGTCGTGCACGACTATAAGTTCGCCTGTGTTTCATCCCCTAGCTTCCACACGGCCACAGGCACGCCCGTGTGCAAGGCCGTGTGGCCTAAACCTGCACTTCATTGGTATGGAGTTAGACGCTTAAAAGTAAAATGTTAGTGAATTAGTGCTCGGGTTGTCTCCCGAGAAGCATTCATTTAAAGTATTAAGCTAAACTTACCCTGTTTTCATTTCTAAACGAAGGTTCACGAAGCTAAAACTCTTCTCTCATATCCCTGAAATCTGCACCATTATAAATTTTGAGTCGATGACCATTTACCTTGAATGTGCCTTTAATGGGGTGAGTTACCTCGATTGTGCCATATGGAAAAATTGTTTTGATCATGAATGGGCCTGACCATCTTGATTTCAGCTTCCCAGGAAATAATTTAAGCCTTAAGTTGTATAGCAGGACCAAGTCCCCTACTTCAAATTGTTTCGACTTCTTTAGACGAGCATCGTGGCGTCGCTTTGTTGCCTCCTTGTATAGTTTCGAGTTTTCGTAGGCCTCAGCTCTCCATTCGTCTAACTCGTTCATCTGCATCATTCTTTTCTTCCTTGTAGTTTTAAGATCGAAATTTAAAAACTTTATGGCCCAAAAAGCTTTGTGTTCTAACTCGAATGGTAGATGACAGCTTTTCCCCGTATACAAGTTTGTATGAGGATGTCCCTAGAGGGGTTTTAAATGTTGTTCTATAGGCCCATAAGGCATCATCTACTTTTAATGCCCAATCTTTTCTATTCGATTCAACTATTTTTCCGGGATGCACTTAAGTTTTCAGTTTGCTACTTCAACTTGCCCACTGGTTTGAGGGTGGTATGGGGTAGCTATCCTGTGGTGTACTCCATATTTTTTTAGAAATTTTTCAAATTGAGTATTACAGAATGAGTGCCCCTATCAGTAATGATAGCTCTAGGTGTTCCAAATCGAGAGAATAGTTTCTTGAGAAACTTAACTACTACCCTAGCATCATTGGTAGGTAAAGCTTCGGCTTCCACCCATTTTGACATGTAATCAACTACCACTAGGATGTATTTATTTCCAAATGAACTAGGAAATGGTCTCATAAAATCAATACCCCATACATCAAATATTTCACATGATAACATATATGTTTGAGGCATTTCATCACGTTTAGAAATATTACCTGTTCTTTGGCGTTTATCACATGAAACGACATACCTATTGGCATCTTTAAATAGAGTGGGCCAGTAAAAACCTGATTCGAGTATTTTATGTGCTGTCTTAATGCCACTGTAGTGTCCTCCTAAAGGTCCAGAATGGCAATGTTCCAGGCTTGCTTCTGCCTTTGTAATGCATCTTCGAATTACTTGATCTGCACATATGCGGAAAAGAAAGGGATCTTCCCAAAAATAGTTTTTCGCATCAGTAAAGAATCGCTTCTTTTGGTGATGTGTTAGTCTTTTTGGCAAGATGTTAGCGGCTAAATAATTCACGATTTGCAAACCATGGTACCTCAGAATGTGTTATAGAAAAGAGTTGTTCTTTGGGAAACGGGTCGTTTATCTCACTTTCATCGAGCTCTTCGATATGTGGATTCTCAAGTCTGGAGAGGTGATCTACCACAAGATTTTCAGCTCCCTTCTTATCTTGTATTTCCAAATCAAATTCCTGTAAAAGTAAAATTCATCGTATGAGTCGAGGTTTTGCATCAGATTTAGTTAAAAGATAACGAAGAGTTGAATGGTCAGTGTAAATGACAACTTTAGACAATATTAAATACTGCCTAAATTTGTCAAAAGCAAAAACTACAGCTAGCAATTCTTTCTCTGTGGTGGTGTAGTTTTCTTGTACGGGTGTTAATGTTCTGCTAGCGTAGTAAATTGGCTGAAAATACTTGTCTCTTCGTTGTCCCAAAACTACACCTACTGCAAAATCACTTGCATTACACATTAGTTCAAAGTGTAAATTCCAATCAGGTGCAATTATAATCGGAGCATTTATTAATTTATCCTTAAGGACATTAAATGCATATAAACTTTCCTGATTGAAATTGAAAGGAACATCTTTTTCTAGTAATTTTGTTAAAGGCTTAGCTATTTTAGAAAAATCTTTAATAAATCTTCTATAGAACCCTGCATGTCCTAAAAAGCTTCTACTAGCCTTAACTGAACTAGGGGGAGGTAATTTTTCTATGGTTTCAACCTTTGCTTTATCTACCTCAATCCCTTTACTAGAAATCTTATGTCCTAATACAATCCCTTCTTTAACCATAAAGTGACATTTTTCCCAATTCAAAACAAGGTTTGTTTCCTCACATCTCATTAGAACTCGTTTTAAATTTTTAAGGCAAAGATGGAAAGAATTACCGAATACCGAGAAATCATCCATAAATACCTCCATAATGTCCTCCACAAGTTTGTCAAAGATTGCCAACATGCAGCGCTAAAATGTAGCAGGAGCGTTACATAATCCAAAAGGCATTCTACGATAAGCAAACGTACCGTATGGGCATGTAAATGTTGTCTTCTCTTGATCTTCAGGAGTTATTGGGATTTGGAAGTAGCCAGAGAGTCCATCCAAGAAACAGTAGTACATATGCCCGGATAGTCTTTCTAACATTTGATCTATGAAGGGTAGAGGGAAGTGATCTATTCTGGTGGCATCGTTCAGCTTTCTATAGTCTATACAGACTCTCCAACCTGTAACTGTTCATGTAGGGATTAACTCATTCCTTTCATTGGGCACCACAGTCATACCTCCTTTCTTTGGAACTACCTGCACAAGACTTACCCAAGTACTGTCAGAAATAGGATAAATTATTCCTGCATCTAGAAGTTTAATTACCTCGACTTTGACCACTTCTTTCATGTTGGGGTTTAACCGTCTCTGAGGCTGCACACACGACTTGTATTCCTCTTCCATTAAAATTTTGTGGGTGCAGAATGATGGGCTTATACCCTTGATGTCAGAAATTTTCCAAGCTATGACCCTTTTATGTTCTCTTAGTACCTGTATCAACTCCTCTTTTTCCTTGGGTTTTAGTTCTGAAGAGATAATTACCGGTAGCGTAGAATTGTCCCTAAGGAATGCGTATTCTAAGTGTTTTGGCAACTGTTTCAATTCCAGATTGGGCGGTTCATCAATAGAGGGTTGTTGTTTCAGCTCGTCATTGACTTTAATGCTTTCTTCTTCCATTTGTCTAGATGAAGATGTATTCAAATTCAACTCGTCGTCTTCATCTCCTTCCCCTTCTTCTTGAGTTAGGAACAGTTCCATCGTGTCATCATGTATGATTTCCTGTAATGAGTTTTGAATGATATGATCAGTAGTATCAACAAAATAACAGGCATCATCTTGTTCTCTAGAATATCGCACGGGATCATAAATTTGAAAAATAATTTCCTCGTCGCCTATCCTTAATGCAAGTTTATCGTTACCTACATCGATAACAGCCCTAGCAGTAGATAAAAAAGGACGCCCTAAAATTAAGGGAACGTCAATGTCTTCATCCATGTCTAACACGACAAAATCAACAGGGAAAATAAATTTATCAATTTTCACCAAGACGTCTTCGATAACTCCTCTGGGATATTTAATAGATCTATCAGCTAACTGAATACTCATCCTAGTGGGTTTTGGTTCCCCAAGATCTAGTTGTTTAAACATTTTGTAAGGCATTAAATTAATACTGGCATCTAGATCAGCTAATGCCTTCTTAATATTTAGGCTACCAATTAAACAAGTAATAGTAAAACTTCTTGGGTCTTTTGATTTGGTTGGTAACTTGTTTTGGAGGATGGCTGAGCATTCTTTATTAAGTTCCATCGTTGATACTTCTTCAAGCTTCCTTTTATTTGTCAGGAGTTCCTTTAAGAATTTTGCATACGTCGGCATCTGTGAAATGGCTTCAATAAAAGGTAAGTTAATATGTATTTGTTTAAAAAGTTCAAGAAACTTATCGTATTAGGCATCTAATCGTTCTTTCTTCAACTTTGCTGGATATGGGATTGGTGGTTTACTTTCTTTGCGTACTGGGTTTACGTCCTCAACTCCCTTATCCTTTGTGTTGTTATCTTCGTGTGGTATTTTTTTCTTTGGTCGACTAACTCCTTTCCACTTCTAAGTGTAACTGCTTTTACCTGTTCTGTTTCTTTAGAAAAAATCTCTGCCCGTATTTCACAAATCATCTAAATAAGCAGTCCAACTGACTTAGTGAGTTCCCCAACTGACTTAGTAAGTTCCCTGACTCGGTTCTTGGTCTTTTCAACCGATGTTTGTTGACTTTTAAGTGCTTTATCAGTATCTTGGAGACGATTTTCTGTGGCTGCCATGAATTTTGTCAGCATCTCTTCAAGGTTTGGCTTCTTCTCTTGCGGATATGGCTGATTTTGGAAATTTTGAGGAGGTTGTTGTCTTTGATTTCCTTGATTTCCTTAACCTTCCCATGAAAAATTTGGGTGGTTCCTCCAACCTGGATTGTAAGTATTACTATAAGGATTATTATTGGATCTAAAATTATTACCTATATAGTTCATCTGTTCACTCTCTGTGCCTGGTTGGTAGGGTGGGTACTCAGGATTTGCCACAGTTCCACTTGCGTCGCACTGCATGACTAGGTGTGCCTGCAAAGAACACAAACTATCAAGCTTTTTATTTATCATCTCTATTTGTGTTGCTAGTATGGTCACTGCACCAAGGTTGTAAACTCCGGCTGATTTTGTCAGTTTAGTCCTTGTAACTTGCCACTGATAGTTATTTAGTGACATCTCTTCAATAGATTCCAAGAAGACGTAAAACTTGCCCAAGAAGTCACTACTAACTTTATACAACTAAATACAGAAGCAAGGTATAGAGTGAGGACAGGTTCAATTCAACCTCTAACTCTTCAATCTGCACAACATGATCAGGATTGGATTTATACCTTCTCAACATTGATACATGAAACACATTATGAATCTTGGATGGCTCAGGAGGCAAAGCCAACTTGTAAGCCACTGGTCCAAACCTCTCTAGGACTTCATAAGGCCCTACAAACCTTGGACTCAATTTTCCCTTCTGGTCAAACTTGATGATCTTTTTCCAATAAGAGACTTTCAAAAATACCTAATCTCCCACCTCAAAGGAAATTTCTTTTCTTTTCAAATCTTCATAAGTTTTCTGATGATCTTGTGAAGCTTTTAAATGATTACGAATGATAGCAACTTTCTCTTCGGTTTCACGTACCAAAGCTAGACCCACTAACTTTCTTTCACTAAGCTCTATCCAACAAATAGGTGTTTTACAATTTCTACCATACAAAGCTTCAAATGGAGACATCTTCAAGCTAACATAGAAGTTGTTTTTATAAGCAAACTCGACCAAAGGAACATACATTTTCCTAGTTTATTCTAAATTCGATTACACAACTCCTTAACATATCTTCCAAAACTTGAATAACTCTATCAGATTGACTGTCAATCTGAGGGTGAAATGCAATACTGAATTGTAGCTTAGTTCGCAATGATCTTTGTAACTAATTCTAGAACCTCGAGGTAAACCTTGGATCCCTGTCAAACACTATGGAAGATGGAATTCCATGCAGGCGTACTATTTCAACAATGTTAAGTTCAGCTAATTTCTCCAAAGAATAAGTAGTATTTACATGCAGAAAATGGGCTAACTTGGTAAGCAGATCTACTACCACCTATATAGAATTCTTCTTAGATGGACTAAGGGGCAACCCTGATGCAAAATCCATTATAATCCAGGCTCATTTACATTCTGGAATTTCCAAAGGATACAATTTACGTAATGGAACTTGATGTTCAGCCTTAACTCTCTAACAAGTTAAACAGGTTGTGACATACTCTACAATTTCCCTTTTATGCCAGACCACCAATAAGAGCGTTTGAAATCTTTGTACATTTTGATGCTTCCTGGATGAAGTGCAAAAGGCCTCTGATGAGTTTCTTTAAGTAACTCTTTTCACAATCCATTCCCCACTAGTACAAACATTTTATTCCTAGATCTTAGCTCAGCATCTTTTCCTACATTTAAGTTTGCTACTTTGCCAAACATCATTCTTTGCTTGAACCTATCACAATTAATATATTTCATCTATTCCTCCAATATCTGAGAGAGATAGGTCGAATTTACAACTAATTCTGCTGGCAAGGTTCCACTATCAGACATAATCACCCTAGCTTGAAGAGACAATAAGGCTACCACAGTTTTCCTACTTAATGCATCTGCTACTACATTTTTTTTTCCCGGATGATATTCAATTATAAAGTCATAGTCCTTTAAAAAATCTAACCACTTCCTCTGGTGCAAATTCAAGTCCTTGTAAGTCATCAGGTACTTCAAACTTTTGTGATCAGAACATATGTGACATTTCTCTTCATACAGATAAAGCCTATATAATTTCAACGCTAAAATCACTGATGTCAATTTTAAATCGTGTGTAGGGTAGTTTCTTTCATGAGGTTTTAGTTGGTCTGACGCATAAGCTAAGACCTTCCCTCTCTATATCAGCACACATCCTAACCCATTTAGAGACGCATCTGTATAAACTATGTACTCTATCCTATGGTTTGGTTATTCTAATATTGGAGCTTCAGTCAAAATTGTATTCAGTTACTCGAAACTCTATTGACATTCATCGCTCCATACAAATTTTTCTTTCTTTTTTAACAATTGAGTGAAAGGCAATGCTATTATTGAAAAACCCTTCACAAACCTTTTGTAATACCCAGCTAATCTAAAAAAATTGCAGACTTTAGAAACATTTTTGGGCAAGTTCCACTCAAGAATTGCCTTTACCTTAACAGGATCTACTATAATACCATTAGTCAAGATGACATGTCCCAAAAAATGCACTTTTTTCAGCCGAAACTTACATTTTCTAAACTTAGCATACAACTAATTATTACATAAGGTTCTCAATACAATTCTCAAATACTCTTCATGATCGATCTCATTCTTAGAATATACTAATATATAATCGATAAAGACCACTTAATTGTGCATTGATGATTGAAATTTTAAGATACTAGAGAATCAAGCAGAATAAGTCTATTTTTCAGAATTAAAATTTTTGTTAGGTTGTTAACCTAAATTTGAATATTACTTTGAAATTCAAAATTTACGAGGTTGACATCAATTACCCATAATTTTTGTGAGATTTTGAGCCTTATAGAGCATATATCCTTTTTCATGCTCACTTTTTGATTATGAGTGTGTCAACATTGAACCGTTATTCTAGAACTTGCTTCGATTATACATGTCGAAACCACACCTATGATTTGATATATCGAGATGATAAAGGCACCTAGGTTTTAACCCACTTACCCCACTAAACAGCCTACCTCCATAAATTAACCCCTAGTGAACCCCGTTGATCCTAACAACCCTTTTTGTTGACTCACCCACTAATATTAACCCAAAACCCTTTGTATTTGTTATTACCATCCTTCTGATTACCCTTTTTGTCGAGATGTGATTGTGAGCAGTTACCTAACTATGTTCTATATTTAAGTTGTTAAAGTTCTTTCTTATTATTGTATTGATTTGTTCTTAAAAAAATGAAGTATATTCATTATTAGTTCTATAATTAAGTGAGCTTACATGTTTAAATTTCAAATCTTGAAGAAAAAGCTCGTATTGTTAGTTTTCAATTGATATAATTATTCAAGATTAGTTCATTTTTCTAGTTAGGTAATTTGTCAAGTCAATCTCGACTCTAACCTTCTAATTCAGCCTTTATCCGCACCTTTAACCCTAGCCCCGTTACAACCCTGTTAAAGACCTTTTGATTTGTGTATCATCTTATTTTATAGTGGTAGAGATTTGATTCTCATGCGAGCCTATGGGATTAACTTTTCATGTTCGACTCTTGAGTGCTCTTTTACTGAACCTTAAACACTTCGAGTGATTTGAGTGAATCTTTTGTGAGGATGTCAATCCTTGTCGGTTTTGAATTAAAGGTACTTATTTAGATAAGGGGAGACACCTATGTTTTTGTGATACAAATGTATGACTTGTACTGTTTGAATCTTTAAGGACTCTTTGAGTTAAATTATCCATTTATAAATTATCTATGAATTATGATGAGACACTGTTGATAGGAATTATGAATTATGGAAAGTTCGTTTTAATTGTAAGTTGAGAATTTTGCTTGAGGACAAGCAAAAGCTTAAGTGTGGGGGTATGTGATAAACTGTAAAAGTAACATATTTTAATCCCACATTTAGCATATTTTCGGATGATTTATTCCTTGATTCATGTAAAAAGGTGCTTTTAATCCTTTCTTTTCATGTCTTATACTCAGGAAAGCACCCGAGGATGAAAAGAACGTAAAACGGGCCCAAAACGGAGTAAATGGGCCATATCACGAAATCCACACGGCCTGGGCCCAAGACCACACGGCCGTGCCTCATTTATCTACTAGACCACGACCTGTTCATGATTTACATTGCCGTGCCTCATTTATTTACTAGAACACGGCCTTAAGACGATTCATATGGGCGTGTGCCATGGCCATGTCCCTGTCGTTAGAAAGAAGAATTTCACTTGGAAAAGGATACTTAGGGGCCAAAAAACCTATTTCGAAAGACTATATAAACCCCCTAAGTGTAAACTGAAAATGAGGCGGTTAGCTAGGCCAAGGAGCTGAGCCGAAAAGGTCAGATTTGTGGGAATCACTCGAGGATAGCCAGTTGATCCATCTCAAGAAGCCGGAATTCTACTCAAAACGGTGGATATCTCTTTCAATTCCTTTAGGGGGTTTTAGGGATTTCTTATGTTTTGTTTTATCTTTTCTTCTGAGATGTTTTCTTTTATTGTCATAAACTAAACCCTTCAGATACCTGAAGGGGATGAAACCTAAGACGAATCTTGTTATTGTTTTTTGAACTATATGATAAATACTTGATTTGTTCTTAATTATGTGTGCTTAATTCTTGTGTTAATATTTCCGGGATATTAATTCAAGTATGATGTGCTTAGGTGGAGGAGCAAAAGTCCTTGCTTAAGAGTAGATCTAGCATAATTAAGCGGAGTTGATCGCACGCCTAGAGATAGGGTGACGAGATTTTGCTGGATTAGGGTGAAACCTAATGTGGGAGTCCATAGATCGAGTTAATGCGATTCTAGGGGTTTTAATTAGAAAGAGATTTCAATTAATCAACCTAGGGTTAGACGTTATTCGCCTCGAGAGAGGGTTTAATATATATTAGGGAGTCTTACGGGTCAAGTCAAGTAAATAAAATGTCTGGTTCAGTGTTAGATAATAAGTGCAGTCTAGGTGTATTCTTCCTAAGGGTATCGTTTTAATCAACTGAGTCTTCCCAACAGTATTTCCCCAATTTATTCTTTTTGCCTTTGCATCTTTAGCTTAGTAATTAGTTAATTTTAGATTAAACAACAACTTCACTTATTTTAGGCTAGATAATAAAAAGAAAGTTAGTATTAGTACTTTTAGTTCCTTTGGGTTCGACAATCCGGTCTTGCCTAAGCTATACTACTTTCGATAGGTGCAGTTGCCTTAAATCGTTGTCAGAGTTAGTTTCCAGGTTCGATCATTCTCTTTATAAATTTTAAAACTCGACAAAACAACGATCAATGACCTTAGTAAAAATGTAAGAATGAGTAGGCCCTAGATTAATCAAAGCATAATATTGTTTCCAAGGAAAGAAAAATTACCAATTATAACCTTTGGTAGATATACATCTTCCTTAGCCTTCATCACATAAGCTTAAGTTGATGCACCGGAACTTGACTTACTAAAATTCTTCCTTTGTGATCCTTGAACTGAACTAGATTTAGCTGCTGTAATATCCCAGGTTAGGGGCTATTTTTGTTGTGGCATGTTTTGCATGTGTTCAGTATGCTATGTTGTTGTTTGTGTAGTGTCGGGGCTTAATTGTAGGCTAGGAGTGTGCTTGAGTAGGTAGGAAAGTTTTTATTTTTAGGCTTTATAGGAGGGGAACTGATGGAGCTGAGGGATATGTATTTTATGTGGTGTTTTGTTGCACAAATGAGGAGCTGGCAAAGTGGCAAGGCATGTGCCACTTGGAGCTTGAGGGTGGCGTCATCTACAAGGGGGAGAGATCCTGTGTTCAAGTCGCAGAGTCCCCATTTTGGTTCCCATTTTGGACGGCATGGAGGGAGAGGTAGAAGGCAATTAGAATTCTACTTTGGACTTGGTCTTCCCATTCAAATGGAGGGTGATGAGGGATTTTAGGAGGAAGACTTGGTCAAGCATGTTTGAAGGAGTGGTGGTGAGTGAATGGAGGGATATTGGCCGAATTTTTTTGGGTGTTTGGAGTGGGGGAGTGGACGGCTTAGTGTGGAAGAGGGATGTGCCGAAATGCACTTTCTACCTTGTGCATTTTCGGCCAAAAGTAATTGGTAAGCAAAAGTTCTCTCATTTTGTCAAACAAGCCGATTTTCTCAAAGAGTTTCCTCTCGTTCTTTTTGCTTTTGAAAACCGAAATACCACACTCCTAAAACTGGCTGAAATATCTTTGATCTTTGGTGTTCATTTGGTAGCCGAATATCCTCCTCTTCATCTCCTTTTTCCTTGGTCCATTTGTGAAGCCGAATTCTCCATTCATCTTCCCATTTCTTTGTGCCGAAATTATTTCTTCTTTTGTTCAATTGTGCAAGCCGAAACTCTCTCTTCTCAAACATTTTTTTCTCTTCTTGAAACTTTGGTAGCCGAATCTTATCTTCCAAAACACTTTCTTAACTTATTTGCTTTCAAACCGAAAGTCCCCACTCTCTACTTATCTTTTATTCTTGTCTTTTGTTCAAAGCTCAAGCCGTTTGTCTCCATTTGTTTCTTCTATTCCTCTTGGCCGAAACTCTCCTCTCTCTTAGTAGTTCCTTGGTGGCCGAATATTAGAAGGGTGGTAATCGTGTTGGGTTCTTGTTTTCTTTCGATTGGAAGGGGGTAAGTGTTTGGCCGAATGGCCATGTCCATCTTCTCTAGTTCTATGTTGAATTCGGTTGGATTAAAAGCTTATGATTGGTTGTGGGTGGAAGAGTATTAATCTTTTGTTAATCATCTTGTGATAGGGTCTTTGGATATTGAAAAGTAGCCAAGAAGAGTCTTTGACTCTTTGAACCGATTGGTAAGCAGTGGTTGTGGTAAGTGATTGGTATTATCATTAATCGTTCAATCTTTTGGTTTCGATTAAGTCAAGATTATTAAAGTTTAACTATTCTCTTTTAGGGGTTGGCCGATTGTCAAGGGGAATCACTGCTTGATTCGAGATTTGGTAGGAAACCAAATCAGGTATAAGGTAAGGGTTTGATATTAATTCTTTTGGGGTTAGATGGTCTTGGCCGAATGTGATAAGTTGTCTAATGCTCTTATTTGGGCGATTATAGGAGCAAGATAATCAAGGGGGGCTTAGATCAGTTCGAGGGGTTTAAGGCTTTTGTTTTCCAGGTGTGTAAACTAACACACTTCTGTTTAGTAATATGATTGATAACCTGTGCTGTAATTAGTGAAACAGTGATGATTGATATGATACCCTATTGAGTATGATCTTGGACTCGGGTAAGTCAGTATTATTATTGAGCTTACTGATGATCTATATGGTACCATGAGTATGGATGTATGTGATATGAGATATGATGTTAAACATATTAGCATGATATGCATGACTTGTATGATATGCATGATCACATGAGTATGGTATGATGATGGGAGACATGAGTGGAGGGAGGATGATGATATCCGTGTCTTTGGGACACCAGAGGTTTGGCACCTCCAGTGGTTTGGTACCACAGTGATATATTGTGACTTTGGGTCACCAGAGGTTTGGCACCTCAGCGTCTCGTCCCAGTGGCTTAGTACCACGGTGGGTTGGCCCCACAGTTGATTATACGGGATTGACGCCAGTGATTTGGTATCACACGATGGGTTGGCCCCATCATCGGATTTGTGACTGCGGTCACCAGTGATTTGGTATCACACTGTGTCTTTGGGACACCAGAGGTTTGGCACCTCATTGCGACTCGTCCCTGTGGTTTAACACCACCGTGGGTTGGCCCCACTTGTGAGATACGGGATTGTCGCTAGTGATTTGGTATCACGTGATGGGTTGGCCCCATCATCGGATTATTTGTGACTTCGGGTCACCAGTGGTTCGGCACCACACTTATGGATATCGTGACTTTGGGTCACCAGTGGTTTGGCACCACCAGTGGTTTGGTACCACACGGGGTAGAAAAGGAGATACGGATGGTTAGGATCAGGTTGCATTAATTATGTTGCTATGTATGATGTGTGTTAGCATGTTGTTTTATCGGGAGCGGGATTTATGCACTGAGTCCTGTGACTCACCCTCTCCTTTGACATTTCAGGTGATACTTAGACACGGACATGGAGCCGGGATGGACTCGGGGTGCTCATGCCATGCTTAATAAAGTTTTGCTCAGACTTTATAATTTGGGTACTTTAGTTTATTTACTTTTAGTTGGATTTTATTTTGGATTGTAAAAGGCCTTTAAATTATGTTTTATGATGTTTATGCTTTAAAGTAGATCTTTAACATGCTTTAACAAAATAATTGGGTATGAGTTTTACTAAAATTTGGAAAGACGATGATTTCAAAACTATAACGCAATGTGTTTTAAACTATACCATCGGATATCTCACTATGACTTTGCCTTAGAAACTCAAATGATTTTCAAATCAAAACTCGATTTTCTACCAAGATAAAATGTCTTAAGTAACACTAAGAAACCACTTGAATAATGAAATGAAATAAACTCGTTTTTCACTACACACTTTGGGTAAGTTTTCAAAATTTCTGGGTTTTCTAAATACACCATTTGATTTCAAACAAGCCTACCCAAATTTTCTTCAAATACACTATGTTTTCATCCAGCCTTTAAACGAAAAATCCAACCTCTCAAATACGTTTTCCCCGTAACATACTAGATTCGGACGTGGTGTCTTGTCCGGGTTTGGGGTGTTACAGCTGCCATCTTGGATTTATTCTCACGTTGAAACTTTTGTGGAATCCCAACTGACTACTCAGTGCTAAATTCAAGCTGAAACGGGTAATCCTTAACCAAGTGATCCCTGGATGCACAAGCAAAACAAACTCCTAATTTCTTCATGCACTCACCTCCATAATTTCTACCATAGTAATCACATTCACTTTTTACCATTCTGGAACCACCAGAACTACCATTACTAAATCCTTTATGTTCGTAGCATATAATTTATGAATCCTTTCTTGAAGCTGAAAATGCTTGGTCCTTAGGTTTCTTAAAACTGGATGGAGGCGGAGGACTTGATCTACCTCTCTTAATTCTTTCTCTCTCAAAGTTATTGCTTCTATCTCTGATAATTGTTTCCATCTTGCGGGCCTTAGCAATCATTTCTGCTAGAGTATTGCATTCTGAAGCTGCCACTAGGGCACATATTTCATCTCTTAGCCCCTATTCAAATTTAATACACATTTCTTTTTCTGTTTGAAACATATTTGTAGCATAACGACTGAGCTTGAGAAATTCACTCTCATACTCTATAACATACATTGTACCTTGTTGCAGATACAGAAAGTCTTTCTGCATTTTCCTAACAAGAGTTTTATTGATATATATTTCTCTAAAATTTTCTAGAAAGAAACCCCGGTCAATCATTTGCTTTAGAGTAACACTAATCAATGTTTAGCTTCCCCCTCTAACAACGACACAATACATCAGAGACTATCTTCAGAGGTACATTTTAGCTCTTTAACAACCCTGTACAATCGAGATAACCACTCTTTAGCCACAATGGGGTCATCTCCCTTATCACCGAGGAACTTTTTGGCTCCTCTTTTTCAAATCTCTCTGACAGGATCAACCTTAAGTTCAGTCGTATTAGGTGCAAGTGGAGCAAGTTGAGCCAGACGAATCACTTCAAGCTGAGGTTGATAAGGTTGTTGTGGCTGAGGTTCTTGATTGTTTCCTATGAATTAATCAAACAACCGAGTCATCGTCGTGAAAAAAACATTTCTAAATGCATTCTCTGTATTACCCATGTTGTTGGTAATAGTAGCTTGTTCTTGGGTAGGCATATGACTTTCCATTTCCTCACTAGTGACTGCTCTCGAGCTATCAGACATTTTCTTATCTCACTAGAAAAGAAGATTTATCTTAGTACAAAGTATTAAAGACTAAGCCAGATGTGTACTATGCATGATAGGGGTGTGACACTGCCTTTGGTTTTTCCAAGAATCGGCTAAACCTTAGCTTTGATACCAAAACTTGTAACACTCCAAACTCAATTCTTAAGGAGGATCCAATAATTTCGGGTCACTACTTTAAAACCATTGCCTTAAATTTTTTTTTGGCGCAAACTAACTTCAACTATAGTTCAAGGTTATATGAAATATAAACCATTTGTTGTACAAGACTAAATAAAATAGCACATTTTATTACCATAAATACTTCACTGTAATTTCAATAAGTTCCCACTTTCATGAACATAAGTTTAAATAAAAGATTCATTCCTTAAAATTAAACATCTTGACATCACCCCCATGTCATGCATGATACAAAACACTAGAAATTTCACAACAATAATTGTCCCCTGGTATAGTCTAATCACATTTCTTTTACTTTGACAGCAAGCCTAAGAAGGAGAGATAACTAAGTAAGTTCAAAGGACTTAGTGAGTGCCCACAGAAAACATATCAAAGATTTACTCTTACATTCAAATGGATCATTTCAAAGAGTCAAACAATCACATAATACGCCAGATGGGGAGTACCATACCAAGACAGTCTGTACGCTCGTTAGCTTCCTTTTGGCGTATACAGTACACCCATAATATAATATAGAAAAACTTTCTTCACATTCACCACATACCTAGATCCTTTAGTTAGAGCCATATCATTCATTTCCTTTGTTGTGATTTGCCAATCTGGTTTGCAACGTATAATTGCCCTACCGGAGGCTACACAACCATTTTCATGTATCACGATCTGCTAGTTTAATGTACAATCCATTGAAGGCAACACCATGAATATATTTTCCTTAATCATCATTTCCATGATTCAGTTCATATCGTTCTTTCCAGAGTAGAAGGTAATAGTTTAAACATGAAGAATAGTTCCTACTCTTTAACACAGACAAACGAAAACCAGATTAACAACTCCGAACAACCATCATTCATATACATGCATTTCATCTTTACACGATGTGAATACTTACCTTAAGCAAAATATAAACAAAGACAATACACATATAAAAGTAAGAAGGAACTTACCAGAGAGTCCAACAAGTCTAAACAACAAGACCCTTGCTCTTATCACAGGAACCTTCATGAGTGTCTTGAGCTATAATATAGATAATTAAACTTATCAGATCACTGTACCAGAAACTAAACATGCTTGTAAAATGCATTGTCATAAAACTCAGAATCAGGAAGTTTCTTTCCTTGCATACAAATCTGAAACTAAAACATGCAGCGCTAAGATCACATAAATGACCATGAAAATAACCTAAGGTTCATTGATATTTAGTTGGTGCTAAAACAAGAAAGGAGTTGACTGAGTACAACAAACCCAAATTCAAGCAGGTTTCTGGTCTTAAGTTTCAGAGAGAGTGTGAGCAGACAAAAATCTAGAAGGAAAATGGATTCCAAAAAGATGTAAAACTTGCCCAAGAAGTCACTACTAACTTTATACAACTAAATACAGAAGCAAGGTTTAGTCGAAAACTCAAAGTATCCACTAACCCTCCATCGATAACCGTGACTAAGTATTCTCACCATAATTTTAGTTTTGTCAAGTATAGTAACTTAGTTCCATTCTAACCAATTCTCATTGGACTAACTAAATCGTCCTACCAGAATAATAGAGAATTTTATCAAATTACGAACTTAACTTAAACGCCTAAAAAACTGGGCTGGAGAATACTCCACAGAAGAGCCCGCCAAACTATCGAGCTCGCCAAACACAAGATTCGCCAGTTGGCGCATTCATAAAATCTTATACTTAGTCAAAACTAATGCCTTACCCACTCAAAATATACTCTAAACACTAAATTTCAATAAACAGTAATCGGATAGTAAGACTTCGCCGGGCGGGCTGTTACATTTAATCTGAATTTATATAATTTGTTTGTTATTCTTTATAATATTTAGTCCAAATATTTAATATTGCTAATTATTTCATTAAATTTTTTATGTGAATTTTTTTAAAAAGATTTTTTAAAAAATACCATTTTTATAAAAAAAATTTATTTTGGCATCATAGGTTGGAATGTTTTTGTTTTTTAAATCCACATTAGCTACTAAAATTCTTAATTATGCTAACCATTTGGAATAACTAGTGACATGACTTTTTTTTTTTTTTGCTCTTTTTTAGTCATTATAAGTTAATTGTAAAATTATAGTTTCAATTTCTCTACATGCTCGCGTTCAATATTTAGTCTTTATATTTTAATTTGACATAATGTCGTCTTTCACTTTTACAACAGTATTTGTTATCCAAATAATTTACATATTTATATGTGATGGTCATATTATTATTATTTTACTATCATTTCCTTTATATGTTAACAAGTGTCCAAGAATAAAAAGGTTATTTCTAGTTGAATGGTTATTTCAACTATATATGAACTTTTTGAGAGAGTGAGTGTGTGCGTGTGGGTGTGTAATGTGGCAGAGTATGAATGTGGCAAAGGTTTTTTTATAGATTACAACAGTTATCAAATTTTAATTGGTCCTTATGTTAAGTTCAAATTTAATCTTTATATATCAAATTATTGATAAATTTTGGTACCTTGATAAACCGTAATTATAACATATTTTAAACCCACATTTAGCTCACTTTTTGATGATTTATTCCTTGATTTATATAAAAAGGTGCTTGTAATCCCTTCTTTTCATGTCTTATACCCAGGAAAGCACCCGAGGATGAAAAAAACACAAAACGAGCCCAAAACGGAGTAAATGGGCCTTAGCACGAGATCAACACAGCCTGGCCCAAAGTCCACACGGCCATGCCTCGACGATCACCTAGAGCACAACCTCAACCCCGCCTCACACGGCCGTGCCTCAAGTTAGAAATCCGAACACGGTCTGAAGTCGATCCACACGGGCGTGTGCCATGGCCGTGCCTCTGTCGCTGGAAAGAGCAATTTCAGTCGAAAAAGGATACTTAGGGAGAAAGAATTGCATTCCGAGAGCCTATATATATCCCCTAAGTCCCACCTTTGAAAAGGCTTCAAAGCTAGGCCAAGGAGCCAAGCTGGAAAGGTCAGAGTTAGGGAATAACGTGAGGATAGCCAGTTGATCCATCCCAAGAAGCTGGAGTTATACTTAAGACGGTGGAATTCTCCTTTAATTCTTTCAGGGGGTTTTAGGATTTCCTTATGTTTTGTTTTATCTTTTCTCTTGAGATGTTCTTTCTATTCATTATGAACTAAACCTCTCAGATACCTGAAGGAGATGAAACCTAGATGAATCTTGTTATTTGATTTATGAATTTTATGATAATTACTTAGTTTGTTCTTAATTATGCTGCTTAATCCAAATCTGATGTGCTTAGGTGGAGGAGGAATAGACCCTGCCTAAGAGTAGATCTAACATAATTAAGCGGAGTTGATCGAACGCCTAGAGATAGGGTTACGAGATTTTGCCAGATTAGGGTAAAACCTAATATGCGAGTCCATTGATCGATTTACTGCTATTCTAGGGGGTTATTATAAGTGAACGAGAGTTCCACTAATTAACCTAGGGTTAGACGTTATTCGCCTCGAGAGAGGGTTTAATATAGGTTAGGGAGTCCTACGGATAAACCTAAGTAAAGAAATCGTATAATTCAGGGTTAGGTAACAAGTGAAGTCTAGGTGGATTGTTCCTGAGGGTATCGTCGTGATCAATTGAGTTTTTCTTCAAGTTATTTTCCAAATCGTTCTTTTTGTCTTTGTGTCCTTAGCTTAGTCGTCGTCAATTTTGTTTAAAAGCAACTTCACTCCATTTTTAAGGCTAAATAATAAAAAGAAAGTTAGTATTAGTACTTTTAGTTCCTTTGGGTTCGATAAATCCGATCTTGCCTAAGCTATACTACTGTTCGATAGGTACACTTGTCTTTAATCGTTGTCAGAGTTAGTCTCCAGGTTCAATCATTCTTTTATAAATTTTTAAAGCTTTGATTTCAGTGATCAAGTTTTTGGCGCCATTGCCGGGGAACTAAAATATTAAGAAAACTCTATTTTTATTACTTTAGCCCTAATTTTTATTTTTCGTAATTTATTTTTGTTTTTGCTTTTATTCCTATTTTTTTTACTTTTACTGAATCTTCTTTTTCTTTTCTGGCAGGTACCTCTAGTTTATGACTAGAAGGAACCCAAGAGGACCTTTGATATTTGACAGTGAAATCGAAGCCACCGCTCGCAGGAATTATCGAGAAACCAGGCGAGCCTTAGATTACACAGAAATAGAGGAAGAAGGCAGATCCAATCCTACTGAAGGGATGGACGAGAATAACCCACCACCACGCGGTGTGGGGGAAAATAATGCTCCACGTACAATGTTTGATTATGCGAAACCGCATTTAACAGGAGCAGAATCGAGTATCGCTAGGCCTGCTATAGCTGCTAACAATTTTGAATTAAAGCCTAACACAATACAAATGATTCAACAATTTGTTCAATTTGATGGTTTGCAGGACGAGGATCCAAACACGCATATAGCTAACTTTTTAGAGTTCTGTGATACTTTCAAAATAAATGGCGTTTCTGATGATGCCATACATCTTCGGTTATTTCCTTTTTCATTAAGAAATAAAGCTAAACAGTGGTTAAACTCATTATAACGAGGGTCAATCACTACATCGGATCAAATGACCGAAAAATTTTTAATGAAATATTTCCCACCGGCCAAAGCGGCCAAATTACGGAATGATATCTCTTCTTTTGTGCAGATGGATTTAAAGGCATTATACGACGCATGGGAGAGATTCAAGGATCTCTTGAGGAGGTGCCCACACCATGGCTTACCCTTGTGGCTACAAGTCCAAACCTTTTATAACAGTGTAAATCCCTCAACGAGGCAACTAATTGATTCAGTCACCGGTGGAACACTGAACAACAAAACTCTAGAAGCAGCATACGAGTTCATCGAAGAGATGTCACTGAATAATTACCAGTGGCAAGCCTCAAGAGCCAAACCAACAAAATCAGCGGGAGTGTTCAACGTCGATGCAGTAACCATGCTATCAACGCAGCTAGAGATGATGAATAAAAAGCTTGATAGTTTGTGTTCCTCACAGGCACATCCAGTCATGCAGTGCGACGCAAGTGGAACCGTGGTGAATCTTGAGTACCCACCCTACCAACTGGAAGCAGAGAGCGACCATATGAACTATATAGGTAAAAATTTCCGATCCAATAATAATCCTTATAGTAACACTTACAATCTAGGTTGGAGGAACCACCCAAATTTTTCGTGGGGAGGTCAAGGAAATCAAGGAAATCAAAGGCAACAACCCCCTCAAAATTTCCAAAATCAGCCTTATCCACAAGAGAAGAAATCGACCCTCAAGGAGATGATGGCAAAATTTTCAGCAGACACATAGAAACGTATCCAAGAAACTAAAAGAACAATCAAGAGTAATGAGAGCCGAATCGGGGAAATTACTAAGTCAGTCAAAGAAGTCACTAATGCAGTCGAACAACTCGCAAAGCTGATGTCAGAACGATAGCAAGGACGTCTACCGAGTAACACTAAGATTAACCCTAAGGAGCAAGTTCAAGCCATCGCAGCTTAGGATAATAAGGGGGTGGATGAACCTGATCCAAGGCCAGAAAATAAGGTAGACGAAGGTAAAACATAGGTAACACAAGAAAAGCCAAAACCGGTAATCAAAGAGTACAAACCTCGCATACCTTACCCCGAAGCCATAAAAAGAGACGATTCAGAGGAACCGTTCGATAAGTTTCTTAAACTTTTAAAGAAATTACTTATTAACTTACCTCTCCTTGAAGCTCTTTTCCAGATGCCAGACTCGAGGAAATTTTTAAGACAGCTCTTGACCAATAAATGCAAAATAGATGAAGAGCACCACGTGGAACTAAACACAACATGCTCGGCAATGTTACAAAATAAACTACCACAGAAACTAAAAGATCTAGGGAGTTTTACAATTCCATGTTTAATTGGAAGTTTAAATATTGAAAATGTGTTAGCTGATTTAGGGGCAAGCATAAATGTCATGCCTTATTCACTATTTAAACAACTAGGTCTAGGGAAGCCCAAACAAAATAGGATGAGTATTCAATTGGCTGATAAAACTGTTAGAATTCCTAAGGGCATTATTGAAGATGTTCTCGTAAAAATCGATAAATTTGTTTTCCCAGTCGACTTTGTTATTTTAGACATGGATGAGGATAATTCAATCCCCTTAATTTTAGGAAGGCCTTTTCTAGCAACTGCCAAGATTAAAATTGATGTTGCCACAGGTGAACTCATACTTCGTGTAGGTGATGAATCAATCAATCTTCAAGCCCTTGACTCGGCCAGGACAACAGTCGATGAAGGTAAGAAAATTACTTCAATAGATAATCAAATTGTTCAACCTTCATCGCAGGAAACATCACAAGACCTAAAACCTGAGCCAACTCATAGACCCCAAGTTGAAAAAGAAGAATCACACAAGAAACAATGCCTTAGGGTCGGCAACTTAGAGGAGTAGAAGACCCAGGTCAAAGAAGAGCCGGAACCACACGAAGTAAAACCAGAGGAACCACCAGAGGAACTTGTAGGGACATCCAACCACTTCAAAATAGGAGACCATGTACTGTTAGACAAAGTCGATCCTCACATCACTACAACAAACTTGAGGGCAAAGGGAGAAACTCTTCTTAAGGTACACGATATCTTCCCACACGGAATAGTCGAGGTAAGCAAGCCAATATTTGGCAAATTCAAGGTAACTGCTCATCGACTTCAACTTTGTCAAGGAAAAAGAAATTTAAGCATGAGAGAAGATATTCAAACCTTCAAACCTCCCTAAAAAAATTTTTTTTACGAGGAAAGTCGAGCTTAAGACTATAAACGAGCGCTTCTCGGGAGGCAACCCGAGCACTAACAATATTTTCTTTGAATTTTATTTTCAGTTTCCTTTCTTTCTTTTCTTTTTAAACTAACCAAAAGTGCAGATTCCCAGGCCACACGGCCTTACACACGACCGTGTCCGTGGCCGTGTGGACCACCGGAATCGCCACACTGACAAGACAGATGTCATACAATTCAGTCCAACCACCCTCCAACGTCACGGATCCAACCACCCTCCCCACGGGCACCGACAGAATGGCACGGACGTGCCCCTCAACTGTGTGAAGCTACTGACTTCTACACCACGGGCAGCAAACGCCCGTGCCTGAAAACCGTACGAGGCTACTACTTATCAAGCACGGGAAAGACACGCCCGTGCAATTTGACCGTGCCAACATACAACTTCATAAACACGGGCATGGAATAATAACACACCCCAACACACGGCCGTGCGAGGCTTCCGTGTAAATCGACACGCCATAGGACCACGGCCGTGGGGACATGGGAGATTTGAACCCCTATTTAAACACCACCCCTCTATCTCCCCATTCCTCTCCTTCACTCACCACCCTTTCTTCCCCTCTTTTCTCCCTCTCAAAACATTTCTATCCCCAGACTAAACCTCTAGATCCTTGGAGCCACACAAAATCATGTCGAAGAAGCAGAAGAAGCTAAGCGTATTCTCCCCAAAGGAGAACAGTCAACATGAGTTCATGCCGGCAGCTCCGACTAATCACCAAGCCAAGGGGCTTTGAGACCAATTTATTTTCTCTTTTTGTCTCTCTCCTCCTTTATTTTCCTTATCTAAGCTTCTCTTTTGCTGCATTTGTTTAATTTTCTTTTAGTTTCTTAATGTCAGGTTCGCTAGGCTGCTAGGGAATCACGCCGACCACCACGATAACCTCTTCACTTCTGCCACCGCCACCACATCCCCAATCTTAGCATTGATTCCCACATTGCGAACCATCCTTCAATGAGGACTTCACAGTCCATTAGTATTTTCTTTTTATTTAAGTTTTCTTCTTAGTCTCCTTCCCTTTAGCTTGCTTTTCTTTAAGTTTATATTTAATTTAGTTTAATTACGTCTTAATGACCCCTGGCTAATCCTTCACGAGTTCCCCAATTTCTTCATCTAGCGCAGAGCTTGGGAACCAACACCACCACCATACTGACTCCTTCACTATATTCACCACATCATCCACCGAACCCACCCAAGAATTCAGGGAGTACCTCTCACCCTCACTTTTAATTTCTATAAAAATAAAAATATTATCTATCTTTGTACATTGAGGGCAATGTACATCTTAAGTGTGGGGGGTAAAAGTGTCAAACTTTTTTCATTATTCTCAAATCCCTGATTTAGTCTTGTTTTTATGCAAAGTCGTCATATTACTAATTAGGATGAAATTTCTGATGATTTGTGATTTTTATTGACATGTTTTAGAATAAGTCATAGTTAATTGTGCATTGATGATTAAATTTTAAGATACTAGAGAATTAAGCATGATAAGTTTATTTTTCACGAATTAAAAAATTTTGTTAGGTTGTTGACCTAAATTTGAATACTACTTTGAAATTTGAATTTCACGAGGATGATGTCAAAACACCCATAATTTTTGTGAGATTTTGAGCCTTACAGAGCATATATTCTTTTTCATGCTCATTCTTTGATTATGAGTGTGTTTACCATGAACTGTTATTCTAGAACTTGCCTCGTTTATGCATGTCGAGACCACACTTTTGATTTGATATTACAGAAATGATAAAGGCACCTAGGTTTTAACCCACTTACACCACTAAATACCCTACCCTTAACAATTAACCGCCAGTAAACCCCTTTGATCCTAACAAACCCTTTTTATTGACTCACCTACTAATATTAACCCTAAGCCCCTTTATATTCACCCTTTCTCTTGACTACCCTTAATCGAGAATTGATTTGATGAAGTTACCTAAGTATATTATTCTGGTAGTTAAATTTATCTTGTATTATTTAGTTTGTTCTTAAAAAAAAAATTTCAAAGTTTAGTATTAGTGGTGAGCTTATACAGTTAAAGTTTATATACCGAAAGAAAAGCTCGTGTTATTAGGATTATTATTCTCAGTTAATGTAATTATTATTCCGGTTTTCATTAAGGTAGGTACTTGTCAAATTCGATCTCGATTCTAACCCTCTAATTTCAGCTTGTAACCACACCTTTAACCCTAGCCCCGTTACAACCCTAACAAAGACCTTTTAATCTATTTATCATCTCATATTACAGTGGTGAAGATTTGATTTTCAGGCAAGCCTATGGGATTAACTTTTCATGTTCGACTTATGAGCGATCTTTTCCTGAACCTTAAACACTTTAGAGTGATTTGAGTAAATCCTTAGTGAGGACATCAATCCTTGTCGGTTTTGAATTGAAAAGGTAGTTACCTAAATGAGGGGAGACACCTACGTTTTCGAAGTACAAACTCATGACTTATCTCGTTTAAATCTTTAGGACTCTTTGAATTGAATTATCCATGTATGAATTATCTATGAATTATGATGAGGCATTGTTGATAGGAATTGTGAATTATGGAAAGTTCATTTTAATTGTAAGTTGAGAATTTTGCTTGAGGACAAGCAAAAGCTTAAGTGTGGGGGTATTTGATAAACCGTAATTATAACATATTATAAACCCACATTTAGCTCACTTTTCGATGATTTATTCCTTGATTTATATAAAAAGGTGCTTGTAATCCTTTCTTTTCATGTCTTATACCCAGGAAAGCACCCGAGGATGAAAAGAACACAAAACGGGCCCAAAATGGAGTAAATGGGCCTTAGCACGAGATCGACACGGCCTGGCCCAAAGTCCACACGGCCGTGCCTCGACGATCACCTAGAGCACGGCCTCAACCCCGCCTCACACGGTCGTGCCTCAAGTTAGAAATCTGAACACGGTCTGAAGTCGATCCATACGGGCGTGTGCCATGACCGTGCCTCTGTCGCTGGAAAGAGCAATTTCAGTCGGAAAAGGATACTTAGGGAGAAAGAATCGCATTCCGAGAGCCTATATATATCCCCTAAGTCCCACCTTTGAAAAGGCGTCAAAGCTAGGCCAAGGAGCCAAGCCGAAAAGTTCAGAGTTAGGGAATAACGCGACGATAGCCAGTTGATCCATCCCAAGAAGTCGGAGTTATACTCAAGACGGCGGAATTCTTCTTTAATTCCTTCAGGGGGTTTTAGGATTTCCTTATGTTCTGTTTTATGTTTCCTCTTGAGATGTTCTTTCTATTCATTATGAACTAAACCCCTCAGATACCTAAAGGAGATGAAACCTAGATGAATCTTGTTCTTTGATTTCTGAATTTTATGATAATTACTTAGTTTGTTCTTAATTATGCTGCTTAATCCAAATCTGATGTGCTTAGGTGGAGGAGGAATAGACCCTGCCTAAGAGTAGATCTAACATAATTAAGCGGAGTTGATCGAACGCCTAGAGATAGGGTTATTAGATTTTGCTGGATTAGGGTGAAACCTATATGCGAGTCCATTGATCAATTTACTGCTATTCTAGGGGTTATTATAAGTGAATGAGAGTTCCACTAATTAACCTAGGGTTAGACGTTATTTGCCTCGAGAGAGGGTTTAATATAGGTTAGGGAGTCCTACGGATCAAGCTAAGTAAAGAAATCGTATAATTCAGGGTTAGGTAACAAGTAAAGTTTAGGTGGATTCTTCCTGAGGGTATCGTCGTGATCAATTGATTTTTTCTTCAAGTTATTTTCCAAATCGTTCTTTTTGTCTTTGTGTCCTTAGCTTAGTCGTCGCCAATTTAGTTTAAAAGCAACTTCACTATGTTTTTAAGGCTAAATAATAAAAAGAAAGTTAGTATTAGTACTTTTAGTTCCTTTGGGTTCGATAAATCTAGTCTTGCCTAAGCTATACTACTGTTCGATAGGTACACTTGCCTTTAATCGTTGTCAAAGTTAGTCTCCAGGTTCGATCATTCTTTTTAAATTTTTAAAGCTCTAATTTCAGCGATCATACCTCAACTTGTACATTGTCATTGATACCCCAAATCCTTTATTTACATTAAAAATATATAACTTTTAATTGTTTACATTGTTAAAATTCTCTATTAAATTCATATAAATTACAATGCTTTTTTTTGTTACATGGCTATCATGTGAGTAATTTTTTTTTAATTTTCAAACTACCATTCAAGTGAAATTAACAAAAGAATTTAGTAGTGTTAACAATTAGACTTGAATTTTTAAATTCAATAACTAGAAGGACTAAGTTCTAAAAATAAAAGTATGAAGATTAAATTTTGAATACACGAAAAGTAAAGAGACTTGAAGTATATTTTAATGTTCAAATTTTAATTTATAATTTAGCATAAAAGAATTAATTCAATGCGAAGCGTGATAAAAAATCATACTAATATATATTTACGGGAATGAGAGGGTGCAAGCTAAGCTCCAATACCCTCTTTCATTTGTATTGTTATTCAAAATATTTACCATGTAATATTGTTGTTTTCTCAACCAATGTAACTTTTATTTCATACAAAAACCTCTAAAGAAGTTATAAAGATAAGTCCAAACACCTTATTACTCAAAACACTAGTTCATTTAACAATTACAACAAAAAGAACACTCGTCCTAAAACGTCAACAACATGTTAAAGAACCTAGTCTAAACTAATTTCCATTGAACTTAAAAAATTATGCTCCTACTGAAATTCATCTGTAACACCCCTTACCCGGGACAAACCAGTACCCCACGAGCAATGGATGTCACAATTGGACACTAAAGCTGACTTAATTCGAGCATCAGCTTCAAGAATTTACTTTTAACATAAATTGAATCTTTTAAAGTTTTTCAAGTCATTTTTAGGCTTACTTTGAAGTTTGGTTACAAACGGGGTCATTTGAGGCTTAATCGGGACAAAATAGAGTAAACAGGGTCAATATCGCAACATTTGAAAATGGATGTCGTGACACTAGTCTGATATCACGACATTGATCTCCTGATGTTGCGACAACAAGAACAAATTACTCTTATAACTCCAATGTTGTGACATTGAAGGTTGGATGTCATGACATTGGCTAATGTCACGACACTGAAGGTTGGATGTTGCGATATCGAAAACGAATTACTCCACTTCATGTCCAATGTTGCAACATTGATGGTTGGGTGTCGCGACATCAGAAATAGATTACCCATTATAAATCTAAAACTTCTAAATCCAAGTTTAGACTATCATCAACCATTCCTTAACATCTAACAATTTTAGATCTCAAAGTATGCTAAATTAACCTTCAAAATTTTCATGTAATTCATTGTATATTCCAAGGTACAAAATGCTAAGAGACATGCAAGATCATAGTTTTAGAACCACTAAGTTACTTACAACAAAATTTCATATGATTCTAATCTTAAGTACATGCCAATCTATCTCCAAAATTTAAGTTCCATACTCTTCAAATCCTTGCTTCATGATAAGGGCCACTTCAAAATCTACCTTCAAAATGATCCTTACCTACACATTGAAAACACGCGTTAAGCTTATTAAAGCTTAGTAAGTACTAAAAAATTCAAACCTTACCATTGATTTTAATTAACTATTTTAACAATAATAAACACTTAAATATGTCCATAGAATTTAGCCATAGATAGAGTGCACAATAGCAACAAGATTAATCTACATTTTTCCACTTACCGTACTTTTATCATCCACACACTATTCATGTATAAATCAATTTCACCAATTGTAGACTCGAGTGAACAAGAGGATATACAAAATGAAATCACAAATACAAGAGCACATAAGTGCAACATCAGGAACACCAAAGTGCTACGTTTAGAAGAACTAAAGTGCCAGTTTTAGGAGCATTGGAATGTTATATTCATGAGCGCACTATGGTATTCCTAATTACATGTCATCTTTATCCCACAAGTTCAATACTACTTTACAAAGGCTTTTACATTATTACAAATTCCACTTTCATCACAAGCACAATCAAGTTTTATACTTTCACATTCACACATAACTTTTCAACATTTACAATTTAACCCTTTTTTTCTTCACATATATTCACATAAACATTAATCACATTCATTACCATTTCCATGGGTTATTCGCAGACATATTAAATTACAAGTACTTAAATTCATGACATTATAAGTTCATTAGTATATAAATATTAAATCTAATTAAGTAAAAAATAATTATTAAGTACATATAATTTTTGTAACAACCCGTTTTTCAGTGGTATCAAAAATAATGGTTTCGGGACCATAAGTTCGACGAGTAAGTTTGTATAATTAGTATTTAAATTATACAAGTCATTTAATTTGAGGATTTTAACTAATTGATTTAAAAGTTAGTATAAGTGGTTCGGTTCAAAAGGCAAGTGGTTATTGAAAACGAGGTATTAGGAACTCGTTTCCATAATTTAAAGCCGTGAATATTTTTATTAAATATTTACATAGTCATATTATATGTGAATTGAAGTTTGGTCTGGTAATTTTGATGATTTATTGCTTAATTAAGGTAAAAAGATTAATTTGTAAAAGAAGTAAAAGTTAATTGCTATAGATTTAAAATAGTAAAGGGACTGAAATGGTAATTAAAATATGGTCAAAAAGTCCAAGCGGTGGTGGATATGATTAATCCACTAACTTTTGGGCTATTTGCTCTTTTTGTCCCAATTAGTTTAGGGCTAAAATGAAATTAAGTTTGTTTAGTTGAAATTTAAAAAGAATTGAAGGACCAATTGTGCAATTAAACCTTTCTTAGATGGTAATTATACCATATTTATATATTATGGACATGATTTAGTAATTTTATAAGTTTTATTAAAAGGTTAATTTTGTAAAAGGTTAAAAAGTAACTTAAAAAAAATTAAAGAAATAAATAATAATATCATGAATTTCCTTTCTTCTTCTTAGTGGAGAATCGAATACACCATGGTAGAGAAGAACAAGCTTCGACCAAGCTAGGGTTCTTTAATTTGGTGGGTAAATATTGCCCGTTTTTAGTAATTTTTATGTTTTTGAGCTCGTATTAGCTTAATTTAATTAACCCAGGTACTAATTTGTAATATTGTTAAACATTGTGGATTATGCCATTGATGAATTTAAGTTGTTCTTGAAGTTTTGTGGTAAATTTTTGGTTGTTAGATAGGACTATTTTGTAGAGTAATTTTTAGTAATTTTAATGTTTAAGGACTAAGTTATTAAAATGATAAAATTACAAGGACTTGATGTGAAATAACAATAAGTGTTGAATATAGTTGAGTGTTACACTATTCGGATAAAATTAAATTTAATTAAAATTGGTTAATTTGTAAGTTTGAGCTTAAGGACTAAATTGCAAAAAAGTAAAATATTGGGGATAATTTCATAAAATTGCCTAAAAGGACTTAATTGCATAAAATGAGTTAATTTTACTGTTGGAATTAGTTAATTGGATGAAAATATTATTTTAGATCAAGAAAGAGTGGAAAATCGAGGAAAAGAGAAAATTACAGAATAGTTCCTGTACCTTTGTCATTGCTGCAATTTAGTCAAGTAAGTTTGTAACACCCCAAACCCGGCCTAGACGTTATGGTCGAATCCGGAAGTGTCACATGAAATGAGTTGAAAAACCATTGTCGTTAAGTTAAAACCTTCCCAGTTCGTTAGTCTTTAGTGATATTATTATTTTCAGAGCTTTTAAACATTTAGAGATAAAACGTGTTTGTAGCGGAAGCTTGTAAAAACGTTGTGTCCAGAAAATCCGTTCAAGTTTTTAGAAAACCATCACCGTTTTTAAAAATTAAACCAAAACCCTCCCAACCAACATCAAAATTTTAAAAGAGTCCAGAGTCCCAAAAAATACAACTTCAATGCCAAAACTTAATAGCCCAAAAACAAAATAAAACAGTAAACTAGGTGGTCACCATCGAGTCTTCCGCTGCGCCGATCCACCTAAGACTGTGGGTTACCTGTACAGACAAACAGAAAAAAGGGTGAGTTTACGTAAACTCAGTGTGTAACCGAGCAGAGTTAAGCATGTATACATACAAATTATCAAAAATCAGACATATTCACATTTGGGCTTGAGCCCATTTCAGTTACAGAAAGAGTTATAGATATGCAATTTAGATAACATAATCCAACCCCCATCCTTTACACACCATCTTCGACCATCCCTACACACCATGCTGTACCGATGAGGCACATATCAGATATAATACAGTTGTGCTGCCAGATATTAGGCATAATCTGCCTTTCAGAACACTTCCTCCAATATATATATCATCCCACCCCAATCACGGTAACAGAACATGCATACGGAATTAGAAAATAAATCATGCTTAACATGCTTTCATAAACAGATAACAGATAAACAAACATAGGCATGCTCATAACAATACATCAGTTTAACAGAACACATAGTTTTAGGGTTTAGTAAGCCTTTATCGACCCCATGGTAGGCCCATAGTCGATTAGGACGACCCATGCGACCCTACGGAAAATTTTAGTACAATGGGCCTACACACCCGTGTGGGTTGCCCGTATGGGCCTATATGCTCGTGTGGTCGACACGCCCAGATTGGCCTAGCCCGTGTGGATCACACGGCCTGGCCCAGATATCACATGGCCATGTGGTCCCACACGCCCAATTTGGCGTACCCCATGTGGCCCACATGGCCACACCCCGGCCATCACAAGGCCGTGTCATGCGCACGGCCTGGCCTTCGTCAATCACATGGCCATGTTGTCGCACACGGCCTACCACATGGCTGTGTGGTGTCGATAGAGGGGTTTTTCGACTTTCTTCGAACCCTGTTTTTCTAAGTGTCAGGTACACACCTGCTACTATTTTGCAGCGAAGACACTTTCGAGCTTCTCGAAACCTAAAACTAGAGTATCCAACATTAATTTAGCAATCATTTAACGGATTTCGACAAAAATGAACTAATCGAAACCCGACTTACCACTGATGAAAAACCTTTGTTAACACTTGTTAAACCAAAGAAACGAATTTCACTGCTTGAAACCTTCTCATACACCATCAATTGCAGTGAAAATTATATTCTTAATCACTCAATACCCAACTACGACGAACAAAAATAAAAATTCATTGAACTTGCACAAGTGTACTTCACGTTTGCCAAAAGAAATGATGAATTAGGGAAACAAAATGAAAGAGGAATAGGGGAAATTCCAAGAAAAATTTCGGCAGAGTGATAGGGGAAACAAAACGGCAAAAGGAGAGGGATTTCTGAAAAAAGAAAAGAAAAACATAAGGATAATTCACATAACTCCCCATACCCTTCAAATCTCTCCACTAATCCCACTAACAACCACCACTCAGACTTTTTGTCCGATCGAAACTCTTCAAGCCAACAGAGCAAAAATATCAGAAATCAGGCTTGTGCAAAGTTTTGAACACAAGACCTCCACAAAACACACAGTCTCCCTTACCACTCAAACCAGCAGGCTCATTTTGGTATGAAATTACAGACAATTAAATATAAGCCCACTAAACAAAGATAGGGCTTTATCCCAAAATAAACAAATATTTGCTAAAGCTAAGGCTTGAACTTGGGACCTCACACACACACCCAGAACACATAGCCACTGAAGCAGACACACAATTGTGTCAAAATTTTACAGAACCAAACATACAAAATTTGGGGCGTTACAACTCTAAACCCTAAAACAAATTTCGACCTCGAAATTTACCTGATCAGAACAGATGAGGATACTGCAGCCACATCGAGTCCTCAGGTTCCCACGTGGCCTCCTCAGTGTTATGATTTCGCCACAGCACCTTCACTAATGGAATAGACTTTTTTCGCAGGACCTTGACATCGTGATCCAGAATCTGAATCGGCTCCTCCTTAAAAGTCAAGTCCGACCTAACCTCGATCTGCTCAACCGAGACCACATGGGATGGATCAAAATGGTACCGCCTCAACATCGAGATGTGGAACACATCATGAACACAGTCCAGTTTAGGGTGTAACTCCAACTGATAAGCAACTAGTCCCACATGCTTCAAAATCTGGTACGGCCCAATAAACCTAGGGCTCAACTTGCCCTTACGACCGAACCTCAGAACCTTCTTCCACAGAGAAACCTTAAGAAAGACGAAGTCCCCTACTGAGTACTCAATCTCTCGCCTCTTCAGATCTGCATAAGACTTCTGTCTATCAGAAGCCGCTTTCAGTTGATCCCGAATCAGTCTAACCTTATCCTCCGTCTCAGAAACCAACTCAGGACCTAAAACTCGATGTTCACCCAACTCAATCCAACATAGCGGAGTGCGACACTTATGACCATACAAAGCCTCATGAGGTGCCATTTGAATGCTAGCCTGGAAACTGTTATTGTAGGCGAACTCAGCTAGCGGTAGATAATCCTCCCAACTACTTGGAAATCTATCACACAACTCCGAAGCATATCCTCCTGTATCTGAATCACCCTCTCAGATTGACCATCGATCTGAGGATGGATAGCAGTAGTAAAGTCCAACCTTGAACCTAGAGCCTCGTGTAATTTCTTCCAGAATCGAGAAGTCAAGCGAGGAACTCTATCAGAAATGATTGAGATAGGAACCCCATACAGTCTAACTATCTCGGAGTTATACAACTTCGCCAACTTCTAAAGAGAAAAGTCCGTCCGAACCGGAATGAAGTGCATAGACTTGGTCAATCGATCCATGATGACCCAAACAGAATCCTTTTTAGTGGGTGTCAAGGGCAACCCACTAACGAAATCCATAGTCACTCGTTCCCACTTTCATAAGGGAATATTGACTGGCTGCAATAAACCCGAAGGCAACTGGTGCTCAGCCTTAACTTGGTGGCACGTCAGACATCGAGCCACAAAGTCAGTAACCTCAAGCTTCAAACCCGGCTACCAGTATAACTCACGAAGGTCGCGATACATCTTACTACCACCGGGATGCATTGCAAAAGGGTTACTATGTGCCTCCTTCAGAATCAACTGCCTCAGATCCTCATCGTTCGGTACACAAATCTGACCATGGAAACAGAGTACCCTATCATTATTCAGTCCAAAATTCGAAGTGCTGCCACTCTCAACCTGTTGGAACCGTAAACTCAGTGACTCATCCCTCAACTACTTATCACAAATCTGATCAATCCAAGTGGGCTTAACTTGTAATTTGGCCAACAGACTCCCATCATCAAACAAACTAAGGCAAGAAAACATCGCCCTCAAATCAGACATCGCTCTTCGGCTTAGAACGTCAGCCACCACCACATTGGCCTTACCAGGATGATACTTGATGGTACAATCATAATCTTTGAGCAACTCAATCCAACGACGCTGCCTAAGGTTCAACATCTTCTGAGTAAGGAGATACTTGAGGCTCTTGTGATTAGTGTATATGATACACCTCTCACCATACAGATAGTGCCTCCAAATTTTTAATGCAAAGACCACAACAATCAACTTGAGATCATGCGTTGGATAATTCCCTTCGTGTGTCTTAAGCTGACGGGACGCATAAGCTACAACCTTACCATCCTGCATTAGAACGCAACCCAATTCAACATGCGACGCATCACTGTACACTACAAACTCCTTTCCAGATTCAGGCTATATCAGAACAAGAGCCTGAGTTAGAACAGATTTAAGCTTCTGAAAGCTCAATTGTTGCGCGTCAGTCTAGACAAACGGTACACTCTTACGCAGAAGCTTAGTTAACGGTGCAGTAATCAATGAGATTCCCTCAACGAAACGTCGATAGTATCCTTTAAAACCCAGAAAGCTATGGATATCAGATACATTCTTAGGCTGTTTCCAATCCAGCACAGCCTCGATCTTTAGAGGATCAACTTGAATCCCCTCTGCAGAAACCACATGCCCCAGAAAAGTTACTTCACGTAGCTAGAACTCACACTTGCTAAATTTAGCGTACAACTGTTTCTCATGCAGAATCTAAAGCACTACTCTAAGATGCAAATCATGCTCATCCTTAGTCTTAGAGTATACTAGATTGTCGCCGAGGAAGACCATGACAAATTGATCCAGATACGGCTGAAATACTCGATTTATTAGATCTATAAATGCGGTCGGTGCATTCGTCAACCCGAAAGGCATTACTAAGAACTCGTAATGTCCATAACGAGTCCTAAATGCAGTCTTATGCACATCCACCTCCTTAACCCTCAAATGATGATACCCTGGACGAAGATCAATCTTAAAGAATACAAAAGCCCCTCGGAACTGATCAAATAAGTTGTCGATCCTTGGAAGTGTATATTTATTCTTAATGGGCAGCTTCTTCAATTGCCGATAATCTATACACATCCTCATGGTCCCATCCTTCTTCTTAACAGATAGAACTTGTTGCTCCCCAAGGAGACACACTCAGACGGATGAAACCACGGTCCAAAAGTTCCTATAGTTGAGCCTTAAGCTCTGTAAGCTCCTTCGATGCCATACAGTAGAGAGTGATGGACACCAAAGTTGTACCCGAAAGAAACTCAATCCCAAATTCCACTTCTCGATTCGTGGTAATCCCGGTAACACCTCAAGAAAGATGTCCGAAAAGTCCTTTACTATTCTGATGTTCCCAACAGAAGAGCCCCCAGAATCTAAAACACTTACATAGGCCAAGTACTCCTCACATCCTTTCTGGACCAATTTCTCAACTATTAGGGCGGAGATCACATGTGAGAGATAGTCTCGATGCTCACCAATCATAACCACCTCCACATCATCCTTGGTCCTCATAACAACTCTCTTAGATGCACAGTTTAAACTGACTCGGTGCTCCACCAACCAATCCATACCCAGAATAAGATCGAACTCTCCAAACGGAATCTCCATCAAATTAGTAATAAACCGTAATTATAACATATTCTAAACCCACATTTAGCTTGTTTTTGGACGATTTATCCTTCAATTTATGTAAAAAGGTACTCTTAATCCTTTCTTTTCATGTCTTATGCCCAGGAAAGCAACCAAGGATGAAAAGAACGTAAAACGGGCCCAAAATGGAGTAAATGGACCATATCACGAAATCCACAAGGTCGTGCCTTGATGAGCATCTAGAACACGGCCTCACCCCGATTTACACGGCCGCGCTTCAACTTAGAAATCCAAACACGGCCAGAAGACGAGTCACACGGGCGTGTGACATGGCTGTGCCCCTGTCCTGGACTTAGACAATTTCAGTCGGAAAAGGATACTTAGGAAGAAAGAATCGCATTCCAAGAGCCTATAAATACCCCTAAGTACCACCGTTGAAGGGGGCGTCGAACTAGGCCAAGGAGCCAAGCCGGAAAGGTCAGAATTGAGGGAATCGCTTGAAGTTAGCCAGTTGATCCATCCCAAGAAGTCAGAATTCTACTCAAGACGGCGGATTTCTCCTTTAGTTCCTTCAGGGAGTTTTAGGGATTTCTTATGTTTTGTTTTATCTTTTCTCTTGAGATGTTTTCTTTATTTGTTATGAACCAAACCCCTCAGATACCTGAAGGGGATGAAACCTAGATGAATCTTGTTATTGTTTCCTGAATTATATGATAAATACTTAGTTTGTTCTTAATTATGCATGCTTAATCCAAATCTGATGTGCTTAGGTGGAGGAGGAATAGACCCTGCTTAAGAGTAGATCTAACATAATTAAGCGGAGTTGATCGAAGCCTAGAGATAGGGTTACGAGATTTTGCCGGATTAGGGTGAAACCTAATATGGGAGTCCATAGATCGATTTACTGCTATTCTAGGGGGTTATTGTAAGAGAACGAGAGTTCCACTAATTAACCTAGGGCTAGATGTTATTTGCCTCGAGAGAGGGTTTAATATACATTAGGGAGTGCTACGGATCAAACTAAGTGAATAAATCGTATGATTCAATGTTAAATAACAAGTGAAGTCTAGGTGGATTCTTCCTGAGGGTATCGTCGTGATCAACTAAGTTTTTCGTCAAGTTACTTCCCAATTCGTTCTTTTTGTCTTTGTGCCTTTAGCTTAGTAGTTGTTAATTTAGATTAAAGCAACTTCACTTCGTTTTAGGCTAAATAATAAAAAGAAAGTTAGTATTAATACTTTTAGTTCCTTTGGGTTCGACAATCCGGTCTTGCCTAAGCTATACTACTGTTCGATAGGTACACTTGCCTTTAATCGTTGTCAGAGTTAGTTTCCAGGTTTGATCATTCATTTTATAAATTTTAAAGCTCTGATTTCAGCGATCAAGTTTTTGGCGCCGTTGCCGGGGAACTAAAATATTAAGAAAACTCTATTTTTATTACTTTAGCCATTATTTTTATTTTTCTCAATTTATTTTTATTTTTTTATCTTTTTAGGTTAAGTTTTAAATTTTTGCTGAATTTTCTTTCTTTCTTTCCTAGCAGGTACCTCTAGTTTATGACTAGAAGGAACCCGACAGGACCTTTGGTATACGGCAGTGAATTTGAAGCTACCGTTCGTAGGACTCACAGTGAAATCAGGCGAGCCCTAAATTACACAGAGGAAGATCAAGAAGGCAGATCCCATCCAACTGAAGGGATGGACGAGAATAATCCACCACCACATGATGTGGAGGAAAACAATGCTCCACGTACCATGTTTGATTATGCTAAACCGCATTTAACAAGAGCAGAATCGAGTATTATTAGGCCTGCTATAGCTGCTAACAATTTTGAATTAAAGCCTAACACAATACAAATGATTCAATAGTTTGTTCAATTTTATGGTTTGCAGGACGAAGATCCAAACGCTCATATAGCTAATTTTTTAGAGTTCTGTGATACCTTCAAAATAAATGGCGTTTCTGATGATGCCATACGTCTTCGATTATTCCCTTTTTCATTAAGGAATAAAGCCAAACAGTGGTTAAACTCGTTACCACGAGGGTTAATCACTACATGGGAACAAATGACCGAAAAGTTTTTATTGAAATATTTCCCACCAGCCAAAACAGCCAAATTACGGAATGATATCTCTTCTTTTGTGCAGATGGATTTAGAGACATTATATGACGCATTGGAGAGATACAAAGATCTCTTAAGAAGGTGTCCACACCATGGTCTACCCTTGTGGCTACAAGTCCAAACTTTCTACAATGGTGTAAACCCTTCCACGAGACAACTAATTGATTCAGCCGCCGGTGGAACTCTGAACAACAGAACTCCTGAACCAACCTACGAGTTCATTGAGGAGATGTCACTGAATAATTATCAGTGGCAAGTGACAACGACGAAACTAACAGAATCAGCCAGAGTTTACAACCTCGATGCAATAACCACACTATCAACACATATAGAGATAATGAATAAAAAGATTGATAGTTTGTGTTCTTCGCAGGCACATCCAGTCATGCAGTGTGACGCAAGTGGAACCGTGGCGAATCCTGAGTACCCACCCTACCAACCAGATGCAAAGAGTGAACAGATGAATTCATAGGTAATAATTTCAAATCCAATAATAATCCCTATAGTAATACTTACAATCAGGTTGGAGGAACCACCCAAATTTTTCATGGGGAGGTCAAGGAAATCAAGGAAATCAAAGGCAACAACCTCCTCAAAACTTCCAAAATCAGCCCTGTCTGCAAGAGAAGAAGCCAAACCTCGAAGAGATGCTATCAAAATTTATGGCAAACACAGAAAACCGTTTCCACGAGACTGAGAGAACAATTAAAGACAAAGAGAAACGAGTCAGGGAACTTACTAAGTCAGTCAAGGAAGTCACTAATGCAGTCGAGCAACTCGCAAAGTTAATGTCTGAACGACCGCAAGGACGACTACCAAGCAACACCTAGATTAACCCTAAGGAGCAAATTCAAGCCATCACAAATCATAATAACAAAGGGTTAGACAAACCAAACCAAGAGGTAGACGAAGGTAAAATAGAGGTAACGCAAGAAAAGCCAAAATCGGTAATCAAAGAGTACCAACCTCGCATACCTTATCCTGAAGCAATGAAAAGAGACGACTCAGAGGAACAGTTCGGTAAGTTTCTTAAACTTTTAAAGAAATTACATATTAACTTACCTCTTCTTGAAGCTCTTTTTCAGATGCCAGACTCGAGGAAATTTTTAAGACAACTCTTAACAAACAAATGCAAAATAGATGAAGAGCACCATGTGGAATTAAACGCAGCATGCTCAGCAATGTTACAGAATAAACTACCGCGAAAGCTAAAAGATCCAGGGAGTTTTACTATTCCATGTTTAATTGGTAGTTTAACCATTGATAACGCTTTAGCTGATTTAGGGGCAAGCATAAATGTCATGCCTTATACATTGTTTAAACGACTAGGTCTAGGGAAGCCTAAACAAACTAGGATGAGCATTCAATTAGTTAATAAAACGGTTAGAATTCCTAGGGGCATTATCGAAGATGTTCTTGTCAAAATTGATAAATTTGTTTTCCCAGTAGATTTTGTTCTCTTAGACATGGATAATGATAGTTCAATCCCCTTAATTTTAGGAAGACCTTTTCTAGCAACTGCCAAAACTAAAATTGATGTTGCCACAGGCGAACTCATTCTTTGCGTAGGTGACGAATCACTCAGTCTTCAAGCTCTTGACTCAGCCAGGACAACAGACGATGAAGATAAGAAAGTCACTTCATTTGATAATCAAATTGTTCAACTTTCAAAAGCAGGAAACACCACAGAAAGACAACCCTGAGCCAAATTTTAGACCCAAAACCAACAAAGAAGAATCACATAAGGAACAAACCCTTAGGGTCAACAAATTAGAAGAGCAGAAGACACATGTCAAAGAAGAATCAGAACCCCATGAAGTTAAACCTAAGGAGCCCCTTGAAGAGCTCATAGGAACATCAAATCACTTCAAAATAGGAGACCAGGTACTGTTAGACAAAGCCGACCCACGTAAACGAGGAAATTCCTCTAAAGGTACACGATATCTTCCCAACAGAATAGTCAAGGTGAGCAATCCAACATTCGGCACTTTTAAGGTAAACACTTCTCGGCTTAAACTTTATCAAGAAAATAGAACTGTAAGCATGAGGGAAGATATTCAAACCTTTAAACCTCCCTGATTTTTACAAGTACAAGTCTAGCTTAAGACTATAAACGAGCGCTTCTCGGGAGGCAACCCGAGCACTAACATTATTTTCTTACAATTTTATTTTCAGTTTCTTTATTTCCCTTCTTTCTTTTCTTTTAAACTAACCAAAAGTGCAGAATTTCAAGGTCACACGGTCTTACACACGGCCGTGTCCGTGACCGTGTGGACCACCAAAATCTCTGTACTGACTTATCAGAGCCCGTACGAATCAGACCCAACCACTTTTCGACGTTATGGATCCAACCACTACCCCACGGGCTTCGTAAAAGTGGCACGCCTGTGCCTTTAAGCCTTGTGAAGCTACTGACTTGCACATCATGGGCAGAACATGCCCGTTCCCATGACCGTGCGAGGTTATTGACTTGTCGACCACGGGCAGAACACGCCCGTGCTTCTCGACCATGCCAACATACTGACTTATGCCCCACGGGCGTGGCTGGCTAAAGAATGGGCATGGTGACTCAACACGCACAGACACACGGTCGTGCGAGACGGCCGTGTAAATCGACACGCCCTAGGTCCATGGGCGTGGGAACATGCCAGATCTGAATTTCTATTTAAACCTGACAGCCCTTTCCCTTCTCCCCATCCAATTTCTTTCTTTTCTTCTTTTCCACCTTCTCTCTCTCAGACTTTTCACTTCATATATTAAAACTCTAAATCCTGGAGCCATCCCACATAATGTCGAAGAAGCGTAAGAAGGCCAAACACAGCCTCCTCAAAGGAGAACCTATACATGAGTTCATGCCGGCAGCTTCGTTCACTCACCGAGCTAAGGGTCTTTGAGACCATTTTGTTTTTTCTTTTTGTTTTTTCTTTTTATTTCTCTTCTCCTTTATTTTCCTTATTTATACTTCTCTTCTGCTTTATTCATTTAATTTTCTTTGAGTTTCTTAGTGTCAGGTTCACCAGGCTGCTAGGGAATCATGCCGACCACCACGATAACCACACCACTTCCGCCACCACCACCACCACCACCACAGTAACCCTAGGGATAACACCCACCTCGCAAACCATCCACCAATAAGGACTCTTCGGTCCATCCGTGTAACACCCTACACCCGAGTCCGTCACCGGATTAGTGTCATAAGGTATTACTGAACACATGTACAGATTCAAACATTCACTCAAGTTATGTCCATTTATATATATATACATAAAGCTTATAGCTAATTAAATATTAAACTTATGGATCATACCTCTAAATTTACTCATAACCATATCATATCTCAACTTATGTTTTCAAACAAATAAACATGCCACAAAGCTATACAATATATATATATACTTTACCAAACGCATAACTTGAATTATATGCACATCATCTTAATAATGTTCAAATACCTAACCAAAAATTTAACACTTTGCTTTATTATTGTATGTATGCTTATACATGGCTTAATGACCATAAGCAGGTACGGCATTAACTACTCCATAATATGACCAAGCATATTTCATTAATTATTAGAATAAAATCTTATACATATTTAACTGTATTGAAATAAACCATTCAAACATGATCATGTATACACTTGTCATTCATTCCATACTCTATTCGGCTATCACATTACCCTAAAAAAAATCACGACATAAACAACATGACATATGCCTATTTATACCATTTCATAATTTCAAAACTAAGTTTTCTCATCTTGATCGAATATGCCATATACATTATAACATTTCTATCTAATATAAACTTGAATAAACCACTTTAATAACACTTTTTCCTAAATCAATGAATCAAACACATTCAAATATATGCAAATGTTAACTATACCTCCATTCATGCAATCTCACATTGCCGATTATACAGTATAAAGATCATACATCATTGCCATAAACATCCAAGATCAAAGTATCTTAACTTAGCCATTTTCGCATGGCTATACTTATATACAAGACAAAACTCATTGGTTTTAAAAACTTAGTCTAACCTATACATGCCTTTGGTTCAAAAAATTAAGCTTATAAGTACCAAAATAAGATGATAGTGTGGATGACTTCTCTAACAATTCCCTGAGCTCGTAGCTTGATCAAAATATATAAAACAGAGCAACAAACACACAGAGAAAGCTAACTTAGCTTAGTAAGTCTTAAGCAATTTCAACAAATTGGCTAATTATTTAAATCAAGTTAAACCGAATAAATTCTTAACATTATAAAATAATATGACATTTATGTGCTATCATAGTCGAATATCAATATCCATATATAGCAAAATTTTTATCATCATCTACTTTAAAAGTAGAACTCATCAAATACACATCACTTAATAAGTATATATGTATTCCTATATATAACCGAATATCATCTTCCATGTACATATAAAGCAAGCCCCATAACCGAAAGTATATCCAAATCAAATCTCACATATTCGTTAACATATATATATATATATATATATATTACATGACCCAGTGAATATACAAATTATTATTTCATATAACCGATTATATAAACATATCTATGTATATAGATATACATACATAAACATCTTTTAACAACTCTCATGTTTTCAAGTAAACAACTTCCACATCACATAATTTATCCACATATCCAAACGACCAAATGTACAACACATTTATTTCATCATTTTATTTGCTCATTGGCATCACATATAACATATATGTATGAAAATACATACCTTATGGCCGAATTAACAAAATTCATTTACATAAGCTTAAGCTTACTTGATTTGTTCCATAACTTAATCATTTCGTAGTCTAAGCTCGAAATTGTAAATCACTGGTACAAAACCTGCTAGGCGTCAGCCTGAATCACACACCGGCACTAGGCCTGCTAGACCCGAGGTCTGAAATTAAATCACCGACATTTAGCCTGCTAGGCAATAAGTCCGATATAATTCACCGGCACAAGGCCTGCTAGGTAATAAGCCCGATATAGTTCACCGGCACAAGGCCTGCTAGGCAATAAGCCCGATATTGACATTATTATACCATCTCATACACACTACATATTATCAATATCACATATATCACTTTAACATATCAAACTCAATTACATTTAGTTACATTTCATTATTAATTCACCTACCACATTCGACTTTGGCCAATTTCACATTCTTAAATTCAAAAATTCAGCATGTAATCAAGGTTATAACCGATATAAACGGTATTAAATTGCTTATAGACTTACCTCGGATATCGTCGGACGACAAGAACCGGTTATTCGATAACTTTCGCTTTTCCCCGATCCAAGTCCATTTTTCTTTGTTCTTGATCTAAACATATCCAATTTAAGCTCATTCAAATTTATTTATATTCAATTTAGTCCCAAAACACATAAATAGGCAAATTACCATTTTACCCCTAATGTTTCACACCTTTACAATTTAGTCCTATTTGCACAAAACACAAAATACTCAAAATTTGATTTCATAACCTAAGGGTCGAATATTCATAGAGATTATACAAGTCCATTCATTTAATTTATTTTGCATTTTAACCCCTCAAAAATTTATTTTCTAAATTTAGCCCTATTTAGCTAAATTCATCAAAAATTCAAGAACAAAGTATGTTCATCAATTACATGTCTATCATTTAACACATAAAACATCACAAAATTCATCATAACATCAATGGCATTTTACACAAACATCATCAATTCATGAAATTGAGACATGGGTTTAAAGCTCTCGAAGCAACGATTACAAAAACGTAAAAATTATCAAAAACCGAACAAAACTAACCTTGAATTAAATCAAAATGGTTGTCGAAATGTTGAAGAACATAAAAGCTTCTTCCTTTGTTATATTCGGCACTTAAAGATGATGATAGCTCATGTTTTTGTTTTATTTTTAACATATAATAAGTTTATTTTTAATTTACATTTCTAACCTTTTATAATAAATAAATATAACATAATTTCCAAGGTCATTTAAGACCATGTACCGTCCACTATCCTTAAAATGGGCTAATTAGCCTTTAAGGACCTAATAATAAAAAGCCACTATCAAGTTAGCACTTTACACTTTAAGTTGTAACTTTTACAACTCACGCGATTAAGTCCTTTTGTCTAATTAAGCACACAAACAAACAAATTTTTATACGAAATTTTCACACATGCTAATTCACATATAATAAACATAGAAAATATTATTTAAATATTTTTCGAACTCGAATTCGTGGTCCCGAAACCACCGTTTCGATTAGGGTCAAATTCAGACTGTTACAATCCAACTTTCCTTTTATTTTTATTTTCCTTCTTAGTCTCCTTCCCTTTAGCTTGCTTTTCTTTAATTTTATAATTAGTTTATTTTTATTATGTCTTAATAATCCCTGGCTAATCCTCTACGAGCTCCCCAATTTCTTCATCTAGCATAGGTTCGTCATCCAGACCGACCTCTTCAAGGATACCATCCAAAATTCAGGGAGTATTATTTCCCCTTCTCTTTTGATTTATCCCATAAATGTTAGATCTATCTTTGTACATTGAGGACAATGTACATCTTAAGTGTGGGGGGTGAATATTTATCTAAAGAAGGGCCTAACTTTCTGCATTATTCCCAAATCTGGCCAAATTTTTTCATTATTCTCAAATCCCTGAATTTAACCTTGTTTTAAGTAAATTTCTCATATTACTAATTAGGATGAAATTTATGATAATTCATGATTTTTATTAACATGGTTTTTAATAAGTCGTTGATAATTGTTTATTGATGATTGAATTTTAAGATACTAGAGAATCAAGCATGATAAGTCTATTTTTCAGAATAAAATTTTTTGCTAGGTTGTTAACCTAAATTTGAATATTGCTTTGAAATTTGAAATTTATGAGATTGATGTCAAAACACCCATAATTTTTGTGAGATTTTGAGCCTTATAGAGCATATATTCTTTTTCGTGCTCACTTTTTGATTATGAGTGTGTCAACTTTGAACTGTTATTCTAGAGCTTGCCTCGTTTATACATGTTGAGACCACATTTATGATTTGATATACAGAGATGATAAAGGCACCTAGGTTTTAACCCACTCACTCCACTAAATAGCCTACCTCCATAAATTAACCCCTAGTGAACCCCGTTGATCCTAACAACCCTCTTTATTGACTCACCCATTAATAACCCAAAAACCCCTTTGTATTTGTTATCACCATTTCTTTTGACTACCCTTTAATCGACATATGATTTGATTAGTTACCAAATTATATTATGCTATGAATTGAATTCATCATTATTAGTTTGTTCCTAAAAAAATAAAAATAAAAAATTCAAAGTATATCCAGTATTAGTGGTGAGCTTATACAGTTAAAGTTTATATTCCGAAAGAAAAGCTCATATTGTTAGGATTATTATTATCAGTTGAAGTAAATATTATTTCAGTATTCATTAGGTAGGTACTTGTCAATTCAATCTCAATTCTAACCTTCTAATTTCAGCCTTTATCCACACCTTAACCCTAACCCCGTTACAACCCTAACAAAGACCTTTTGATCTGTTTATCATCTCATTTTACAATGGCGGAGATTTGATTTTCAAGCAAGCCTATGGGATTAACTTTTCAGGTTCGATGTATGAGTGCTTCTTTTTTATAAACCTCAAACACTTTGAGTGATTTGAGTGAATCTATAGTGAGGATGTCAACTCTTTTCAATTTCGAATTAAAGGTAATTATTCAGATAAAGGGGAGACACCTATGTTTTCAAAATACAAATTCATGACTTATCATTGTTTGACTCTTTAGGACTCTTTGAATTGAATTATCCATGTATAAATTATCTATGAATTATGATGAGACATTGTTGATAGGAATTGTGAATTATGGAAAGTTCGTTTTAATTGTAAGTTGAGAATTTTTGCTTGAGGACAAGCAAAAGCTTAAGTGTGGGGGGTATTTGATAAACCGTAATTATAACATATTTTAAACCCATATTTAGCTTGTTTTCGGATGATTTATTCCTCAATTTATGTAAAAAGGTGCTCTTAATCCTTTCTTTTCATGTCTTATACCCAGGAAAGCACCTGAGGATGAAAAGAACGTAAAACGGGCCCAAACGGAGTAAATGGGCCATATCACGAAATCCACACAGCCTGGCCCAAAGAGCACACGGCCGTGCCTCGACGAGCATCTAGAACATGGCCTCACCCCGATTTACACGGCCGTGCCTCAACTTAGAAATCTGAACACGGCCTGAAGATGAGTCACACGGATGTGTGACATGGCCGTGCCCCTATCGTGGACTTAGACAATTTCAGTCAGAAAAGGATACTTAGGAAGAAAGAATCGCATTCCAAGAGCCTATAAATACCCCCTAAGTACCACCGTTGAAGGGGGCATCGAGCTAGGCCAAGGAGCCAAGCCGGAAAGGTCAGAATTGAGGGAATCGCTCGAAGTTAGCCAGTTGATCCATCCCAAGAAGCCGAAATTCTACTCAAGACGGCAGATTTCTCCTTTAGTTCCTTCAGGGAGTTTTAGGGATTTCTTATGTTTTGTTTTATCTTTTTTCTTGAGATGTTTTCTTTATTTGTTATGAACTAAACCCCTCAGATACCTGAAGGGGATGAAACCTAGATGAATCTTGTTATTGTTTCCTGCATTATATGATAAATACTTAGTTTTTTCTTAATTATGCATGCTTAATCCAAATCTGATGTGCTTAGGTGGAGGAGGAATAGACCCTGCTTAAGAATAGATCTAGCATAATTAAGCGGAGTTGATCGAAGCCTAGAGATAGGGTTACGAGATTTTTCCGGATTAGGGTGAAATGTAATATGGGAGTCTATAGATCGATTTACTGCTATTCTAGGGGGTTATTATAAGAGAACGAGAGTTCCACTAATTAACCTAGGGTTAGATGTTATTCGCCTCGAGAGAGGGTTTAATATACGTTAGGGAGTGCTACGGATCAAACTAAGTGAATAAATCGTATGATTCAGTGTTAAATAACAAGTGAAGTCTAGGTGGATTCTTCCTGAGGGTATCATCATGATCAACTGAGTTTTTCGTCAAGTTATTTCCCAATTCGTTCTTTTTGTCTTTGCGTCTTTAGCTTAGTAGTCGTTAATTTAGATTAAAGCAACTTCACTTTATTTTAGGCTAAATAATAAAAAGAAAGTTAGCATTAATACTTTTAGTTCTTTTGGGTTCGAAAATCCGATCTTGCCTAAGCTATACTACTGTTCGATAGGTACACTTGCCTTTAATCGTTGCCAGAGTCAGTTTCCAGGTTTGATCATTCGTTTTACAAATTTTAAAGCTATGATTTCAGCGATCAATTAGACAGAAATATCTCCCCTTGCACCTTTAACGGGACATCCTTATACAGTTTACTGACCTGAACAGACTGCCCCAACGGACTTATCACAGTAACCTCACTAGAAGTACTTTCAACCGATAACCTCAGATTTTTAGAAACAGAACAGGATATATAGGAATGAGTGGATCCTATGTCTATCAGAGCAAAGTAAGGTACATGAAATATAAGGAACGTATCGATGATGACATCAGGAGCATCTCTGTACTCTCGGCGACGTGCAGCATAGAAAAAGTAGGGTGCCTCACCTCGGTTTGACCAGCACCTCTGCTCGGTGCTCTTTGTCCACGACCCAAACCGTTACCACCCTTAGCATGTCCATGACCCTTAGGTGGCTGCTGAACTGCTCTCTGAGGTTGTACAGTACCCGAAGCTGGAGCTTGCATCTGATATGTACGCTATGGACACTCCCTAATACGGTGCTTAATAGACCTACACCTCAAGCACGCCCTAGTCCTCCTCTAGCACTCGCCCGGATGGAGTCTCCTGTAGTCATTGCATGGCTGTAACCCAGTAGGAACAACAGAAGTAACAAGGGCCCCCACTCTAACTGGCCCATTAGATTTGGCCTTTTTCTTAGGCCTCAGAATAGAACTAGAGGGCCCCGACTCCCTCTTGTTCTTGCCTCTCTCTCGATCCCTATTCTGACACTCCATGCGCTTAACATCCTCAGCGATCTTAGCTTTCTTCTCCATTACAACAAACTCTCGCTCCCTTTGTAGCGTAATCAAAACACTCAGATTATCCCTCAGTCCATCCTCAAAGCGAATATACCTCTCATATTACGATGCCACCATACCTCGAGCATAGCGGCTCAGCCTCAGAAATTCGGTGTTATACTCGGCCACAGATCGATCACCTTGCGTGAGATTCAAAAACTCATGGTCGCGAGCATCAATGTAATTGGCCCCCATATATTTGCTCTGAAACGTAGTTTTAAAGAATTCCCAAGTCAGACGATCAGGCTGAGTGCCCTCCTTAGCAGTCAAGCATCACTGGTATGCCTCATAGCAAAGTAAGGAGACTGCACCTTTCAATTCTTGCTTAGGGGGTACAGTCCAAGTCATCCATTATCCTCTCAGTGGCCTCCAATCAGTACTCAACCACATTAGGGGTGACTCTTGTGACACCCCTAAATAACTCAGCTCCATTAGACTGGAGTCGCTCAATTACTGACCCTCAGCCCCCAGATCCAGAATTAGACCCAACAACCCTCTCTAATATCATCAGAATGGCTTGGGACAGTGCATCGTCCCCAGCCGAACGACTCTGAGACCCAGTCTCATAGCAGGTGACACAGGTGTCTCACTCGTGTCCAGATTCGGCATGCTGCCTAGACATGAGGACTCAGCTTGAGCCCCCCTACGGCCTCTACCTCGGCCTCGAGTACCACGTCCACGGATACCTCGTGTGCTCATTGTCTAATTCGAGTTTATCTACATTAAGAGTTGTATGCATCAGTTCAATATTTATTAACATATATTTTATGTAATAAGTATCAGAATTTCAAAATTGTTTCAAAAATTTCAGTCTTCTAACTAGCTCAGTACAGTTTCAAAAGGTACTAACTATAATATTTCAGAACAATTTTAAGTAACTACAAAAATACTTACAGGATTGGCTTCAGAGACTCGGTGAACTATATACTTGTTTATTTTACTTAAATCATTTTAAAACCAAATACTTTTAGAAAACAAGATTTTGGAACCCAGAATTCACAGTCGAGTTTTGCAACTTGACTCTGATACCACTAATTGTAACACCCCAAATCCGGCCTAGACGTTATGGCCGAATCTGGAAGTGTCACATGAAATGAGCTGAAAAACCATTATCGTTAAGTTAAAACCCTCCCAGTTCGTTAGTCTTTAGTGATATTATTATTTTCAGAGCTTTTAAACATTTAGAGATAAAACGTATGTGTAGTGGAAGCTTGTAAAAACTTTGTGTCCAGAAAATCTGTTCAAGTTTTTGGAAAACCATCACCATTTTTAATAATTAAACCAAAAACCCCCAAACCAACATAAAAAATTTAAAAGAGTCTAGAGTCCCAGAAAATACAACTTCAATGCCAAAACTTAATAACCCAAAAACAAAATACATTAAATTAGGTGGTCACCATTAAGTCCTCCGCTGCGCCGATCTGCCTAAGACTGTGGGTTACCTATATAGAAAAACAAAAAAGGGGTGAGTTTACGTAAACTCAGTGTATAGCCCAGCAGAGTTAAGCATGTTGGAAACACAAAAATTTATATACTTTATCATGCCCTTTTTGACCCAAATTCATGTGGTTTCGAGTAAATTCTTGTCGGAAAATAATTAAATATTATAAAATAATTAAATTGTGCTAAAAATATGAACATGATGAATTTTAATTAATTTTATAGTTAATTTTGCTTAATTTTGACTATTTTCAACAGATTCGCACAAAGGAAGAAAATCGGCTCGGCAGACACTGCTCGAAGAATAAACCCGAGAAGCAATTTGAAGTATCAAGGCGAATTTATTTCCAGCCCAAGATGGTACAATTATGTAGATTTAATCATAATATAATTAATTTTAATTTATTCCCAATTTAATTTGGGCTAAATAAATTATTATTAATTAATTATGGAAGAAGGGTCCAGTTAAACCGCACTGGTTGAACCGAACCGATTGAACCGAACCAGCCACCAATTGGACAGTCCAAACCGTCCACAATGATGGCCCAAATCAGCTTATTAGCTGATTAATTAAGCTTGCAAAGAATCCCCTGAAGACCTTTTCAAATTGCATTCAAACCCCTCCAAATATTGTGGCTTTAAAGATTTCCCATGCTATATTTAGCAAAGTTGAATCTTTCAACTTTGCCACATGGGATGGCCGGCCAAGGGAGGCCTCTTTTGCTGCTACTATTTTCTATTTTTAGCAGCCTTGATCAGCTATAAATACACCCTAGCTGCTCATTCAAAACACACCTCAAGCATCCAACATTCTCCTCTCTCACTTTCTCTCAATTCCCATTTTTCCATTTCCTTTTGGTGTGTTCTTGTGCCGATTTGCCCTCTTGGAAAAGAGGTGTTTTCCCAGCCAGTCAGAGCAGCAATTGGTGTGCTCATAAGTCACCTTGATAGCCGAGGCCAATGAAGAACGAAGAACGGAGCAATCAAACAAGCCACGGAGAAACACTGGATTTGCTTCTTGTTCCTTATATCTTTAAATTTCGTTGTTGTTTTGACGAACATGTTTATGAATATTTATGCTGTTGAAATGATTAATTTAATCAATTTAGCTTGAATTTAATTCGTGTTGGGTTGGTTACATTTCATCCTCTTAAATTATTGAAAATGTGTTTATGCTGTTAAAGGCCTCGGTAAAATGTTTGGTTAAGTAAAATCATGTTAAGTTATCTGGCATTATAATTGTTTAGATAGCTAATGAATTAATTATTTAAACGCATTGAAATTATAATTAATGGACACAATACTTAATCTGTGCATGTTTAATTCTTCTAAGGCAGCTGAAGATTAAATTAGCATTGTATTTGACGATACATATGCCTTGCATAACTTGCAGGATTTTTTGTGATTAAATTGTTTCAAGGTAAAAATACTTTGTTACTTCACATGATCTTTTATATGCTTATTAGGTTGAATTGATCATTTGAATTGACATAGGAATATGAGAGAGATTGTTTATCTTAGTAAGTATGTATGTGCAATAACATGTTTACTTTTATAAATCTGTTTTATCGGTTGAATTGACATAGGAATATGTACAAGAGATGAATGGATTTTTAATTGTAAGCATGTCCATAAGTTAGCAAATTACCGAGTTGCCATGATTTAATAAGTATAAACATGAGCTTAATAATTCTAAGGTAAGAAATGTGATTAATCCAACACAATTATGTCATCTTGATTAAAATCAGTTTTTGAAATCGTGCATTAGAACTTTGTTTTATTTTATTTTTGTTTGTTTTTCTTTTAGTTTTTAAATATCTCTCAAATCCAAATATTTTTCCGTCACCAAAGTGTTTGAAGTCATTTTCATAAATTATTCTTTTACAGTCTCTGTGGGTACGATAACTCGACATTTACTTGTCACTTTATTACTTGTTACAATTGTGTACACTTGCACATTTCCACCGTTTCAAGTTTTTGGTGCCGTTGTCGGGGACTATTTTCAAAGCCATTATTTGTGAATCTATTTTGCATTTGGTTTATTTATTTTACGTATTTTTACTTACTTAGTTTTTCTGTGATTATTTCAGGTGTTTATGAGTATTGACCAGATTATTGACTTACTCCCTTTGGACCCTGAAATAGAATGAACCTTTCGACAACGAAGAAGACAAGCAAACCAGAGAAGGACCGAAGGAATGAATTTTGAGAATATGAACCAAGGAAACGGAGCAAACCCTGCTCAGAATCCTATCCTTATTGCTGATGATAGGGATAGAGCCTTAAGACAATATGCCGTGCCAGTATTTAACGATCTTAATATGGGTATTAGGAGACCCGGAATCGAGGCACAACAATTCGAGCTGAAGCCAGTCATGTTCTAGATGCTTCAGACAGTGGGCCAGTTCAGTGGAATGCCTACTGAAGATCCTCATCTTCACTTAAGACTATTCACGGAGCGATTCTTTCAAGTTAGCCGGAGTACCCGAAGATGCCTTACGATTGAAGTTGTTCCCATATTCGTTAAGGGATAGAGCTCATGCCTGGTTGAATTCATTGCCACCGAACTCCATTTCTACATGGCAAGAGTTAGCCGAGAGATTCCTCATGAAGTATTTTCCACCAAGCAAGAATGCTAAGCTGAGGAACAAGATCACTGCTTTCCACCAAATGGATGATGAGTCCTTGTATGAGGCATGGGAAAGATTTAAAGAGTTATTACGAAAATGCCCTCATCATGGAATTCCTCATTGCATTCAACTTGAGACATTCTATAATGGTCTCAACGCTCACACAAGGATGGTAGTGGACGCCTCTACTAATGGTGCTCTCCTTTCTAAGTCTTATAAGGAGGCTTATGAAATTATCGAGAGGATTGCCAGCAACAACTATCAATGGCCAACCAGTCGAGCAACGTCAGGAAGACGAGTCGCTGGAATTCATGAAGTAGACGCTCTTACTTCACTCGCATCTTAGGTATCATCGATATCCTCAATGCTGAAAAACCTTACTACTAATGGTTCTAATAGTTTTGCAGCACAGCCGCCTAATCAATTTGAAAATATAGCCTGGGTCTATTGTGGGGAGGGACATTTGTTTGACAAATGTCCGTCGAACCCAGAATCTGTGTACTACATGGGCAATCAAAACCAAAACCGAGGAAGGAAAGGGTTGCAATCCAGCTTTTATAACCCATCATGGAGAAACCACCCGAATTTTTCCTGGAGTAACCAAAGGGCTGGAACCAGTACCACTTACACCCAACCCAGACCAATCCAGCCGCCTAATTTTCCACAACAAGTTCAGAAACCAGTTCAAGCTGAAGCATCCAATAGCCTGGAGAGTTTGCTAAAAACATACTTAGCAAAGAATGATGCTTTAATCTAGAGCCAAGCAGCTACATTGAAGAATTTGGAGAATCAAGGTGCTTTACCTAGTGACACGAAAAATCTGAGAAATCCGGGAATGGATCATTGCAAAGCATTGCAATTGAGGAGCGGAAAGATAGTAGAGCCCAACACTGTCGAAGTTGAAAAGGAGCAAGCTGATGCTCAAGACTCAGAAGAAGTTCAACCAAGTGTTGAAACCCCAGTTTCACCAGAACTGAGATCGGTAGAATCTGACAAAGTAACCTCAGGACTAGTTAATTCTGATCAACCAACAACTTCGTTAGAAGCAGAATTACCACCAAAGGTGAATCAACCAGAATCAGTTCCAGTAATGAAACCACCACCACCCTACCCTCAAAGACTTCAAAAGCTGAAGCAGGAGATTCAATTCAAGAAGTTCCTTGACGTACTCAAGCAACTTCACATCAACATCCCGTTGGTCGAAGCACTTGAGCAAATGCCGAACTACGTCAAGTTCATGAAAGATATCTTGTCAAAGAAACGAAGACGTGGAGAATTTGAGATGGTAGCTCTGACGAAGGAATGCAGTGCATATCTTTAGAACAAACTACCCCCAAAATTGAAGGATCCTGGATGTTTCACCATACCATGCAACATTGGATCAACATACTGTGGTAAAGCATTATGTGACTTAGGTGCAAGTATCAACTTGTTGCCTATGTCAATATTTAGGAAGTTGGGGATAGGAGAAGTTAGACCAACTACGGTTACACTTCAACTAGCAGATCGATCCTTAGCGCATCCAGAAAGAAAAATCGAGGACGTATTGGTACGTGTAGATAAGTTTATCTTTCCTGCTGACTTTGTAATTCTAGACTTTGAAGCAGACAAAGAAGTGCCAATTATCCTAGAAAGGCCATTCTTAGCAACTGGAAGGACCTTTTTGATGTGCAAAAGGGCGAGCTGACTATGTGTGTTCAGGATGATTAGGTAACATTCAATGTTTTTAAGTCAATGCAATTTCCTGACACAATGGATGATTGTTCTACAGTAGCCGATTTAGAGGCATTAATAGTAGAGAAGGAACTTAACTGTGTTGATGACCCATTGGAAAGAATTTTGACATGGGATCCCCCAATTGATGAAGAGGAGGACGAATACTTAGCTTTGCTAGAAGCTAATCAAAAGGGATTTAATCCGCAATCTCGTTTTGAATCTATGGAATTAGAGAAAAGAGATTACATGCAGCCAAAAGCATCAATCGAGGAGCCACCTAAGTTAAAACTCAAGGTATTACCTTCACACTTGAAATATGTTTATTTAGGTAACGCCTCTACTCTGCCTGTGATTGTTTCAGCAGAATTAACTACTGAACAAGAAGAGAAACTTATCATAGTTTTGAAACAATTCAAGAAGGCTATCAGATGGACCATAGCCGATATTCGCGGTATTAGCCCATCTGTATGCATGCACAATATCATATTAGAAGATGGTGAGAGAGGAACGATTGATGGGCAACGGAGACTGAACCCCATCATGAAAGATATAGTGAAAAAGGAAATTATCAAGTGGTTGGATGCGGGTATAATTTACCCCATCTCAAACAGTTCATGGGTGAGTCCAGTCCAGTGCGTGCCGAAGAAAGGAGATATCACGATTGTGGAGAACGAGAACAACGAGTTGATACCACCTAGAACAGTTACGGGATGGAGAATCTGCATCGATTACCAGAAGCTGAACAAGGCGACTAGTAAAGATCACTTTCCTCTACCGTTTTTGGACCAGATGCTGGATAGACTCGCAGGATGAGACTATTACTATTTTCTCAATGGATACTCAGGTTATAATCAGATTACAGTGGCACCAGAAGATCAACACAAAACGACATTCACCTGCCCGTACAGTACATTCGCATTTAGACGCATGCCATTTGGTTTATGTAATGTACCTGCTACATTTCAAAGATGTATGATGTCTATTTTTACTGACATGGTTGAGAAGTATTTGGAAGTTTTCATGGACGATTTCTCAGTATTTGGAGATACTTACGATGATTGCTTAGCCAATCTAGCTAAGGTACTGAGGCGATGCGAAGAAACAAATCTCGTACTCAATTGGGAAAAGTGCCATTTCATGGTACGAGAAGGAATTATTCTAGGTCATCGGATAACGAGACATGGGATCGAGGTGGACAAAGTAAAAGTAGATGTTATTCAGAAACTCCCACCTCCAACATCTGTAAAAGGTGTTAGGAGCTTTTTGGGCCACACTGGTTTCTATCGAAGATTTATCAAGGACTTCTCCAAAGTGGCTAAACCCTTATGCAAGCTATTGGAGAAAGACTCGATATACAAGTTTGATGAGGAATGCTTAAAGGCCTTCAACGATCTGAAGAGTCGATTAGTCACGGCACCTATAATTGTCATACCAGACTGGGATTCGCCATTCATATTGATGTGTGACGCAAGTGACTTCGCCATTGGAGCTGTCTTGGGCCAGCGAAGGAACAAAGTTTTTCATCCCATCTACTACGCAAGTAGAACTCTAACCGCAGCTCAACTAAACTATACGGTAACAGAAAAAGAGTTACTTACTATTGTGTTTGCTTTCGACAAGTTTCGATCTTATCTTGTAGGTACCAAAGTGATTGTCTATACGGACCACTCCGCGATTAAGTACTTATTAGCCAAGAAAGATGCTAAGCCGAGATTGATCCGGTGGGTGCTTCTACTTCAAGAGTTCGATCTAGAAATTCAAGATCGAAGGGGAGTAGAAAACCAAGTAGCAGACCACTTATCCAGATTGGAGCCGCAAGAGGGAAATTCTCCACTTATACCGATCCAGGAGACATTTCCAGATGAACATATACTGCAGGTAAATCATAATACTCCTTGTTTGCTAATTTTGCTAACTATTTAGCTTGTGGTTTGATGCCGATTGATAAAACTTATCAGCAAAGGAAAAAGTTTCTTCACGATGTGAAGTACTATTTTTGGGAAGAGCCATATTTGTTTAAAAAGTTTGCAGATCAGATGATTAGGAGGTGTGTGATAGAAGATGAAGTACCGAAGATTTTATACCACTGTTATTCAGCTCCGAGTGGGGGACACTTTGGAGGTACTCGTACAACAACCAAAGTATTACAAGTCGGATTCTTTTGGCCAACACTATTCAAGGATGCATACGCTTACGTAAAGAGTTGTGATCGCTGTCAGAGGGTTGGAAATGTCACCAACAGAAATGAGATGCCTCGAACAAATATCATTGAGGTAGAATTGTTCGATGTTTGGGATATTGACTTTCTTGGCCCTTTCCCTCCGTCTTTTGGTCACAAATACATATTGGTAGCAGTAGATTATGTGTCCAAGTGGGTTGAGGCTGAAGCTTATCTGACGAATGGTGCCAAGGTTGTGATGAAATTCTTACAAAAACATGTGTTCACAAGATTCGGAACCCCAAGAGCTATTATCAGCGATGAAGGGACCCACTTTGTGAACAAGTGGTTAAAATGGTTGCTAGATAAACATGGAGTGAAACATAAGGTTGCTACAGCTTACCATCCGTAGACAAATGGACAAGCTGAGCTAGCAAATAAGGAGATCAAAGGCATACTTGAGAAGGTAGTTTGCCCGAACCGACGAGATTGGTCCAAGGGACTAGATGATGCTTTATGGGCTTATAGAACAGCATATAAGACACCCTTAGGAATGTCACCCTACAGGTTGGTCTTTGGGAAAGCCTGTCATCTACCTCTGAAGTTAGAGCACAGAGCTTATTGGGTACTTCGACAACTCAATCTGGACCTCAAGCTTGCTAAAGAGAAACAAATGCTCCAACTCAACGAGCTAGAGGAATTTCGAATGTTCTCATATGAAAATGCCAAATTACTTAAAGAAAGACTCAAGAAATGGCATGACAAGCATATCCGAGTTCGAGAGTTTGAAGCAGGTCAGCAAGTTTTGCTATTTAATTCCAGATTGAAGTTCTTTCCAGGTAAGTTAAAATCACGTTGGTCCGGTCCATTTACGATTCATCGCGTCTAACCATACGGAGTTGTTGAACTCCAAGGTAAGAGAGGTAATTTTCAAGTCAATGCTCAGCGTTTGAAACGCTATTACAAAGAAAAACCTGAACGAGATCAAATCTTGTTCAGTTTATCTGATTTTTAAATTTTCTTGTTTTCAATAAATTATTTAGGGTATATTTTCGGGTTCATTATGTTTAAATAAATTCTGTCTAAGAGATTGGAACTTAAGCGGTACCGCTTGTGACCCCTCTAATCTTTCCTGGGAATTGATTTTTACATAGTTTTCCAAGAAATTAGCCCCTAAATAACAAAATAAATTTTTGGTTTTTCAAATAAAAAGGTCAATTTTGACCCAAGTCTTAAATTGCAACTCAATTTCAAATTTTCATTAAGTCTAAGGACTTAATTGAATTATTTCCAAAACTTGGTTGCTATTTTCGTAAATAATAAAAGCTGGGTGCCTCTTTTTGTAAATATTTTTAAAAGGCATCTAGAATAAATATTTTTATATACTTATAAATCATTGATAAACTTTAATATATAATTATATTTTTATAATTTATATATTAACTTTTATCAACTTAGCTTAGGATTAGAATTAATTTTATTTTATATTTATCTTGGCAATTAAATAGCAATTGATAATTTTATATGTGTTTATTTAATTATTAATTGTTGTTTATCATGAGTAAAATTAGAATGGGACTCTTATTTTTAATTCTTTAATTGTTCTAAGAGTTCTACTCTAATTCATACTACTCCTTCTATAAATTGCACCCTTGTTCTCCCCATTTATTCATCACCCAAAACTCCCAACCACCAAACACCAAGTGCCGCAAGTCCCTAAGCCACCATTTGGCCAGCAACTACTCCAGCACACACCGCACGCCAACGCCAGCTCCTGCCCAGGTCGGGGCCTCACACCTACTGCCTCTGCCCCGTGCGCTGCTGCGCATCAACGCCCCACGCCGACCAGCTCGTGGCCTGCCTTGCGCTGCACCTTGCACTCCACCTACTCAGCCCTATCCCACCTTGCTGCTTTGTGCGCCTAGGCGCACCCTCCTCCTTCATCCAACCTAAGCCAATCCTTCTTAAATTCTCCATCTTTTCATTCATTAGTATAGTTTTACTTTAGGAGTTTTTAAATTCTACAAGGAAGGTGGTAAGAATAATTTTCTTTCTTAAATCTTAATTTTTATTCAATTACTTAAATTTTTAATTTATTGAAATTTTAGTAATTGTTATTAAAATTTTAAGAAGCTAATTTTTATTTTTCCATCTGATATTCAGGTTAATTATGACTCGCAAGAGAACTCGTGCCTCCGCTCAAATTGACAAAACACAAAGCAAATTTCACTGTGAAGAAGCTAAAGTAAGATACGAAAGTATCTTCAAAAATCAACAGATGCATCCAGAGAAAGACTTCACATTGAAGGAAAGCAACTACAAAGACTTTACGGCGCGTATTCGTCAAGTTGCTGAAGCCCTCAATTAAGAATTGTTTTGTGAAAAGAGACCAAGCGTGGATGAGGAACTAGTTCGTGAATTCTACGTGAACTTAACCTCAAGCGAATTGACTGAAGTTCCAGTCCGCGGAATCAAGGTACCCATAAATTCTAATGCTATTAATGAGTTCTTTGAATTACCTGATTTCAGCAACGATGAATATTCCTCTCTGTTGAGCAATATTAAGCCTAAAAATCTACAAGAAATCCTCGAGGAACTCACAGTTCCAGGTTCTAAGTGGACTGTGTCAAAGCAAGGAATCCACACGTGCCGAAGAGAGTATTTGACACCACTTGTGAAGGTATGGTTCTCTTTCATTCGTTTCAGCCTTATGCCTAGTTCGCATGGGACTATAATTTCATTAGAGCGAATGGTCCTATTATACTCGATTCTAACTGGAAAGACCATTGATGTGGGCAAAATCATTCTGAGAGAAATGCAAAATTGTGCCGTTAGACGCTTTGGCCCTGCCTATTTCCCCTTTACAATCACAATTCTGTGCTTAAAAGCAAAACTCCTTGCTGACCTAAAGAAGATAGAGTATAGTCAAGGCACAATCACCGATTGGGATCTTTATCGAGTGGCCGGAGATTCTGTTCTTCAGCAACAAATTGAAGAAAGCGAGGATCCCGAAGAAGCAGAAGATGAACCCATAGAAATCCCACCAGAGCAATCAACTGAAGTCCCTAATGAGGCAGAATCAATGGAACCAGAAGCTGAACATGATATCAAACCCTCAATGTTTAGAGCTCCACCGCCTAGCCCAGATCGTCGTGATGAGCTATTAAAGCTGATGGACTTAATGCAACACATGCAATGGCAGCAACAAGCCTACTGGCGATACTAAAAAATAAGAGATGACTCGATGAGGAGTGCCCTCAAGAAAATTTATAATGACCCATTTATTTTTGTGCCTGAGTTTCTAGATTTCATATTTGAACCATGGGTGTCATCATTGAAGAAGGAGCAAGGCGATCCATGCAAAGATAATACTAATGGAGCAAAAGATGAGTCAAATTCGGAAGGATCGGTGAATAAATAAAAAAGGGGAGGACTTGAACTTTCGTTTAGTTCTTTCTTAAGTATTTTAGGATTAGGTTAATTAGGTATTTTTATTTTTGCACAATAAAATAAGAGATAGAGAGCATGAATAAAATCTGAACAAGTCTCAAAGGCTAAAGTGTGGCAATAGATATATACATGTCTAGGATTGGATTTTAGAAAGAGCTTGGTACTTAAGCAGTCAATTTGACTCACCTCCTCTTTTCTAATTATCCTACCTGGTGTATAGTATTTATTCACTTTAAACAATGAGGACATTGTTCACTTTAAGTAGGGGGACCGAAAATTTGAATTGATTCCACTCAGAATAAAATTTTCTTTTAGTTATGATTAGGATATATTTTTGTTCAATAATTTGAAATTTTGTTAATTATGCTAAACTTCAGTATTAATAAAGTTCTATTATTTCAATAAATTATTATGTTAGCTTAATAATGATATAAGTGTATTTTTAATAAAGCATGCAAGTTCGTACCATAAATTTTTTAGTTCCTTACGAAAAAATTAGGCATGCATGGTCTTTAGAATTAACTTAGTAATTTCTTGAGGCGAAATCCTAGGAAACATGGAATATTGAAAATGATTTAGGCAACTATTGTTTGAACCGTTTGAGCCTTTCAAGCCGACCCTGATAAAATTATCCTTTGAAACCCAATTTTGAGACTATATGGCCTAATTTTATTTGGACCTATGCAATATTTAGCCATCAATTTTCTCTTCATTACTCTAAAATTGTCCCAAACACTAGACTCAGTACTATTCAGAAGATTGTTTGAAAATAAGTTTGGGGGAGTTGAAAAGAAGTATCAATTGCTCAAAAAATTGTACATGAAGCAAGTGCTCGAGTTTGAGCTTGATTAAAAAAAAAAACATGTACTCAAAATGAAATAAGTGGTCGAAAGAGCATCAATTAGGTATCAAGGGTGAAAATTCCGAAGGTTCGATTTTAAGTTGAGTCTAGGGTTTTTAAACCAAAAATTTGTCTATCTTTTACCTACCCCTAAGCCCAACCACGTTACAACCTTATTAAAGACCTACTGATTCAAAATTCCAATGTTGCCTACATTAGTGGAGAGAAATTACTCTGTTCAACATATGAAGACATTAGTTAAGCTTAATGATTGCAGTTTACTTTTTGAATAAGGAATTAAAATCAAATTGGTAGCGAGCAACATGTCTTTATTAAGAAACATTTAGTCTAATTATTGCTTGTATAATAATTGTTGGAGGTAATTTGAACGATGTGAAGGCTTAAGTAGCATAACTATCAAATTTCTTATCTTTGAGCCTAAGTATATTCAATTCATAATTTTGAGAAGAAAGTTGTTCTGAAGGAGTTTTTCAAAGGTGGTTCTGAGAAAATTCTTTTCAAAATTTGTGCATTACTCGGGACGAGCAATGAATTAAGTTTGGGGGTGTGGAAACACAAAAATTTATATACTTTTTCATGCCCTTTTTGACCCAAATTCATGTGGTTTCGAGTAAATTCTTGTCGAAAAATAATTAAATATTATAAAATAATTAAATTGTGCTAAAAATATGAACATGATGAATTTTAATTAATTTTATAGTTAATTTTGCTTAATTTTGACTATTTTCGACAGATTCGCACAAAGGGCGAAAATCTGCTCGGCAGACATTGCTCGAAGAATAAACCCGATAAGCAATTTGAAGTATCAAGGCGAATTTATTTCCAGCCCAAGACGGTCCAATTATGAATATTTAATCATAATATAATTAATTTTAATTTATTCCCAATTTAATTTGGGCTAAATAAATTATTATTAATTAATTATGGAAGAAGGGTCCAGTTAAACCGCACTGGTTGAATCGAACCGATTGAATCGAACCAGCCACCAATTGGACAGCCCAAACTGTCCACAATGATGGCCCAAATCAGCTTATTAGCTGATTAATTAAGCTTGCAAAGAATCCCCTGAAGACCTTTTCAAATTGCATTCAAACCCCTCCAAATATTGTGGCTTTAAAGATTTGCCTATGCTATATTTAGCAAAGTTGAATCTTTCAACTTTGCCACATGGGATAGCCGGCCAAGGGAGGCCTCTTTGCTGCTGCTATTTGCTATTTTTAGCAGCCTTGATCAGCTATAAATGCACCCCCTAGCTGCTCATTCAAAACACACCTCAAGCATCCAACATTCTCCTCTCTCACTTTCTCTCAATTCCCATTCTTTCCATTTCCTTTTGGTGTGTTCTTGTGCCGATTTCCCCCCTTGGAAAAGAGGTGTTTTCCCAGCCATTCAGAGCAGCAATTGGAGTATTCATAAGTCACCTTGATAGCTGAGGCCAACGAAGCAACCAGATTTGCTTCTTGTTCCTTATCTCTTTAAATTTCGTTGTTGTTTTGACGAACATGTTTATGAATATTTATGCTGTTGGAATGATTAATTTAATCAATTTAGCTTGAATTTAATTCGTGTTGGGTTAATTACATTTCGTCCTCTTAAATTATTGAAATGTGTTTATGCTGTTAAAGGCCTCGGTAAAATGTTTGGTTAAGTAAAATCATGTTAATTTATCTGGCATTATAATTGTTTAGATAGCTAATGAATTAATTATTTAAACGCATTGAAATTATAATTAATGGACACAATACTTAATTTGTGCATGTTTAATTCTTCTAAGGTAGCTGAAGATTAAATTAGCATTGTATTTGACGATACATATGCCTTGCATAACTTGCAGGATTTTTTGTGATTAAATTGTTTCAAGGTAAAAATACTTTGTTACTTCACATGATCTTTTATATGCTTATTAGGTTGAATTGATCGTTTGAATTGACATAGGAATATGCGAGATATTGTTTATCTTAGTAAGTATGTATGTGCAATAACATGTTTACTTTTATAAATCTGTTTTATCGGTCGAATTGACATAGGAATATGTACAAGAGATGAATGGATTTTTAATTGTAAGCATGTTCATAAGTTAGCAAATTACCGAGTTGCCATGATTTAATAAGTATAAACACGAGCTTAATAATTCTAAGGTAAGAAATGTGATTAATCTAACACAATTATGTCATCTTGATTAAAATCAGTTTTTGAAATCGTGCATTAGAACTTTGTTTTATTTTATTTTTGTTTGTTTTTCTTTTAGTTTTTAAATATCTCTCAAATCCAAATATTTTTCCGCCACCAAAGTGTTTAAAATCATTTTCATAAATAATTCTTTTACGGTTCCTGTGGGTACGATAACTCGACATTTACTTGTCACTTTATTACTTGTTACGATTGTGTACACTTGCACATTTCCATCGTTCCACATGTATACATACAAATTATCACAAATCAAACAGATTCAAATTTGGGCCTGAGCCCATTTCAGTTACAGATACAATTACCGATATGTATTTCAGATAACATAATCCTACCCCTATCCTTTACACACCATCTCCGACCATCCCTACACACCATACCCCGGCCATACCCCGGTCATCACACGGTCGTGTCTTGCGCATGGCCTGGCATTCGTCAATCACACGACCGTGTGGCCTCGATAGAGTGGTTTTTTGGCTTTCGCCGAACCCCACTTTTCTGCGTTTCGGGTACACACCTGGTACTGTTTTGCAGCAAAGACACTCCTGAGCTTCTCGAAACCTAAAACCAGAGTATCCAACATCGATTTAGCAAGTGATTAACGGATTTCAACAAAAATGAACTAAGAGAAACTCGACTTACAACCAACGAAGAACTTTCGTTAACACGTGTTAAACCAAAGAAACAGATTTCATTGCTCGAAACCTTCTCCCACACCATCAATTACAGTGAAAATAAGATTCTTAATCGCTCAATACACAACTACGACAAACAGAAATAGAAACTCACCGAACCCGGACAAGTGTACTTCATGTTTGCCAAAAGAAAAGATGATTTAGGGAAACAAAATGAAAGACGAAGAAGGGAAATTCAAAGAAAAATTTCGGCAGAGTGATGGAGGAAACAGAACGTCAGAAGGAGAGGGATTTTCAAAAAAATAAAAGAAAAACATGAGGATAATTCACATAACTCCCCATATCCCTCAAATCTCTCCACTGATCCCACTAACAACCACCACTCAGACTTTTCGTCCAATCGAAACTCTTCAAGCTAACAAAGCAAAAACATAAAAAATCATGCTTGCCCAAAGATTTGAACACAAGACCTCCACACAACATACGGACTCCTGATAAACTGTAATATGTTCATATTTTAATCCCACATTTAGCATACTTTTGGATGATTTATCCCCTGACTTGAGGAATTTGATGCTCCTAATCCTTTGATTTCATGTTTTATACTTAGGAGAGCATCGAAGGATGAAAAGAACGAGAGACAGGCCAAAAACGGAGAAAATGGGCCAAAGTAAGAAGTCCACACGGCCTGGAGATAACCACACAGTCGTGCCTCTTTAGCAGACCCGAACACGGCCTGGGCTCGATTTACACGGCCGTGCCACACGGGCGTGTCCCTGTCGAGACTCGTTTTAATTCCATTTGAGTTAGGTTACTTAGGGGCAAAGAAAGACATTCCGAAAGCCTATATAAATACCTTAAGTATGACCTAAAAAGGGGAGGCCGATGAGCGAAGCCAGAGAGGGTCGAATTGTGGGATTTACTCAAAGACAGCCAGTTGATCCATCTCAAGAAGCCGGAATCATACTCAAGACTGAAGATCTTCCCTTTAATTTCCTTCAAAGGGTTTTAGGGTTTTTCTTATGTTTTGTTTTATACTTTTTTCTGAGATGTATTCTTTTATAAATATGATCTAAACCCCTCAAATATCTGAGGGGGATGAAACCTAAGACGGATCTTGTTATTATTTTATGAACTATATGATAAATACTTGATTTGTTCTTAATTATGTGTTCTTAATTCTTGCTTTGATATTTCAGGATATTGATTCAAGTACTGATATACTTAGGCAGTGGAGCAAAAGTCCCTGTTTAAGAGTAGATCTAGCATAGTTAAGCGGAGTCGATCGCACTCCTAGAGATAGGACAAAAAAATCTGCTGGATTAGGGTCAAACCTAATATGGGAGTCTATAGATCGAGTTAATGCAACACTAGGGTTTTTAATTAGAAAGAGATTTCAATTAATCAACCTAGGGTTAGACGTTTGTAGCCTCAAAAGAGGTATTAATATAAATTAGGGAATCCTACGGATCAAGTCAAGTGAATAAATCGTCTGGTTCAGAGTTAGATAACAAGTGAAGTCTAGGTGGATTCTTCCTCGGGTATTGCCTTAATCAATTGGTTTTCCCAAAAGTATTTCCCCAATTCATTCTCTGTGTCTTAGCATCTTTAGCATAGTAATTAGTTAGTTTTAGATTAAACAACAATTCCCTTAATTCTTAAGCTAAATAATAGAAAGATAGTAATTACTAGTACTCTTGATCCTTGAGGATATGATATTTCTGGTCTTGCCATAGCTATACTACTAAACGATAGGTGCGCTTGCCTTATTCGTTGTCATAGTTAGTTTGGACACGATCAACTCCCTTACCACTCGAACCAGCAAAGATATGAAATTATAGACAATTAAATATAAGCTCACTGAACAAAGATAGGGCTTTATGCCAAAAATAAAAAATTTTCTAAAGCTAAGGCTTGAACTTGGGACTTCACACACACACCCAAAACACATAGCCACTGAAGTAGACACATAGTTGTGTCAAAATTTTACAAAAGCAAACATAAGAAATTTGGGCGTTACAAAGTTCGTTTGGTTTAATTTTAGTACAGTTATAAATGTATTATATAAACCTAATTGCATAATGTTGAATTATATCGATGTGTGTAATTGAAATGGAAATAACATTGATCACTGACTGAGCTACTCTAAGCCATTACTGCAAATCAAAATTGTAAGTTCGTACGTTTATTTTTACTTCTAATGATTTTTATATTCTTTGTTAATAAAATTTTCTTAAATGTTATATTGTATAATAGTATGATCTTGAAAGTGCTCCAAAGAGCAATATCTACTGATTCTATTGAAAGTGCTCAATGAGCAATATCTATTGATCCTACTTGAATGTGCTCAAACGAGCAATGTCTACCGATTCTACTGAAGTGCTCAAACAAGCAATATCTACTGGTTCTACTAAATAGTTGCTCAAATGAGCAATATCCACTGATTATACTGAATTATTGCTCAAACAAGCATTATCTACTGATTATACTAAATAAGATTTTTTGTACCGATGATTGGACACGAACACTGAAATAATGCTCTGAATATTATGAAGTTGTGATTGACAGGAACTCTATTCATTAATCTTTATTTGAGCTATTCTTGATGTTTGATTTAATAAGCGTTACCATTCAATCGACAGGCTTACTAAACTTTACGTAAGCTTACCTGTATTTGGTTTATTTTTGTAGATTACGTTTTTTTTTTGTGGATTCGGAGGATCGGATCAACACGAGAAATCACACTTTTTTGTGGACTCGGAGGATCGGATCAACACGAGAAATCACACTATCTAGAAATCTTTGGTAGATTTTAATTTTGTATGGCTTATATGGCATGTAATAGGACCCCTTTTTAAGATGTGGTATCAGTTCTTGATTTTGTGCAAGTTTACACTTGAGCTTGTGATGTTGTATTTGAATAATTATGAAAATATGCATGTTTCACCTTGAGTTGTTGGTCAAACATGAAATACAATGATACTATATTAAGTTATGGTATGAAATGAAATGGATGTAAGATTTTGGTGTGTAAGTTGTGACTTGTATATACAACTATGGAAGTGAATTGTTATGAAATATTGTGGTGTCAATGATGGTACATTGGTTAGATACGTAGATTGATTGTGTTTACAGAAGTTGAATGTATTTGAAGGTGTTTAATGAGCTATGGGATTGTATGTTTGAATATGTTTAAGTACTTATGCATATAGGTGAAAAAAGAAACATGATTTAGGTGAATTTTGGGTACACACGGTTTAGGACACGGGTTGTCACACGGCCATGTGTCCTACATGGGCATGTGCCCTGAGTGTGTTTACGTGCAGTTTTCACACATGATGACACACGGTTGTGTGACCCAACATCGAATGTTACACAGGCTAGTACATGGTCAGCGACACGACTGTGTGGCGTCATTTCAAAAGGTACATGATCTGGGACATGAGTAGCGGCATGGCCGTGCCCGGCACCACAAGAACTGGATCATGTCACACGGCCTGGCCACACGGCCGTGTGACCCATGTTTTGAAAATTTCCAAATTTTCCTTAAATATTATGATTTGTTTCAAATTGGTCCCTGATTGTTCCCAAACTAATTTTAAGGCCTCGTAAGCCTGATTTAAGGTCCATAAGTGTATGTTTACTTTGATCTGAATTATTTAAGAAAAAATATTGCTAATTATTCTAGTGAACTGGATGCTATTGTTACTGAATGTTCTAAAATGTACAGTGATACTCTGTAACCCTAATCTGACGACGAAAGTGGTTATGGGTGTTACAATTTTAGCTAAATTAGACTTCTTCAAGCATTGTCTAATTGTTTTCCTTTGTCTACACCTCTCCCATGTTATTCCTTGTCTTTCTCTTTGTTCCATATTAATATTATCAAACATAAGAAATCAATATACTTGTTTCACAACATTTCCATGCTCTAATAATTGTAATAAACATGATACTAATTACTAATTCATGAAATCCTACCTTAAAACCTTAGTTTCTCACATAGTCTAGATTTTCTCACTCTTCAAACATGAACCCACCACTTGTCTTCCTCTCCATCACTTCCCCCTTAAGTTTTTATGTACTGGTGTTCCCCAAAGTTAAACCTTGAAAAGGAGGGGTTTTAGTGGTTTGCTAACCAATCCCAACTGTAGAGAGGTGGAGGAGAGGGAGGGACAACAGAGCGCAAATTTAAATCGATCTAATGGTGAAGATTGGCAATCAGTTGAAAGACAGATTAGAGTTCATGATTTAATTTGAGCAATTTGGACTTGATTTTTAGAGAAAATAGGCAAAGGCAAGGAAGAGATGTGGGTTACCATTTGGAGGTGCCCATGGATGGAGATGACACCTGAATGACAAAGAAGAGGTAGCCACAGTTAAAGTTCCTGGTTTGAGAGAATATTTTTCAATTTTTAAGTTGAGTAATTAAATGTAAAGAAAAATAAATTTGAAATAAAAAAAAAATAGAGTTATAAAGTTTGAGTTCAATTTAAAATGAAGTTATAATTTGGGGATATGTGATCTCTCAACTCTCTCTCGTTCATTTTCTCCCCCATTTTATTTATCATCCTTATGATCTTGTTATTTAATCTTATCATTTTTCAAAAACAGTACCAACCCATATGCTCATCTCTCTCAACCTTTTCTCTCTTAATAGGGTCTGATTGTTTAGTATGTCTTTCTCCTTCATTTGCTTGTTCTTTCTGCAAAATTTGAAAATCTACGTCACCAAAAACTTCTTTTAACTAAAATTCTAGGATATTTCTTATTTATTTTTAAGATATTTTTCATGCTTGTATTTTGAGAAATATGTTTATTTTTATGAATTTTTTTAAAGTTCTACTTTTGTTTTCCAGTGAATTGTGCTCCGGCATCACTATTTGGGGGGTTAGTCGGCTCCCTCTCCCTTTCCCTCATCCCCTATTATCTCCTTTCTTCTTCAGGTTTCTTACATGTTTTTGGCGAGGGTAAAAAAGTATATTTCACTATTCGTTGGAGACCCGTGATAGCATTCTTTGGTCTCCTCAGATAATCAATACAGCCTCGGATTTAAAAAGAAAAGAATGGGTCATTCATTAGAAAAGAGTATGGATTAATGGGGCTTGAATAGGATTCCTATTCACCTTGTAAAGTTTTGAATTGGACAGAAAAAGTTCAAAAAGGAGTATTGGGTTCAACTATAAACTTACCAGAATTCACCTTAAACCAATTTATTCATGTTCATAATTTATACGTACATGACATATGTGTTTATTTAAAACATTAAAACATGATCAAGCCCCAGAAGCCTTTGTTTTCAGGTGCTGAATACAGATGTTTGCAACTTGGGACATGGAATTATAAGACGAACCACCTTTGGCCAATGCATTTGCCGCACTATCTTTTAGCTCCTTAATCCTTGATCGTATGATTCGTCCTTGACGATCCACCAATATTTTTCTAACCACCGATCTTATCTCTTCTCTCCCCACCGCTGCATCTGATTCCACCGCCATCACTCGAATGCTTGCTCCAATGTCTTCCGTCAACATCGAAGCATTCATCTTCTGCTCAGCGTAAAGCGGCCATGCAATCATCGGCACCCCATTGACTATACTCTCCATGGTTGAATTCCACCCACAATGGGTTAAAAACCCACCAATCGACGGATGACTCAATACTTCGACTTGGGGTGCCCACATAGGGACTAGTAGCCCTCGATCTTGGGTCCTAGTCGGAAACCCATCAGGAAGGTAAGCTAGGGTGGCACCAGATCCATTTCCCAAAGCGAGAAAGGTCCCTGCTGCATCATTTTCAGTAGGAGGACGAAGCACCCAAACAAACCTTTGTTGGCTAAGCTCCAGCCCCCAAGCTAGCTCTTTAACTTGTTGGGCAGATAAGGTACCGCCGCTCCCAAACGACACGTAAATAACTGATTGTTTCGGTTGCTTATCGAGCCAAGCTATTATTTCGTTACCAAAAACCGACTTTTCAATGGGTCTCACCAGTGGACCGATGGGGTAAATGGGTACCTTCTTTGTCTCTCTCAAGGCTTTAAGAGTTGTGGGTTCAAGTTCATCCCAAGTATTCACCAAAATGCCATCAGTCAAAGACATTTTATTGATTGCTTCAACATATCCTTGGTAAAATGGATCGTTGGGATCCATGAAAAAAACGTCGAGGTTATGCTCAAACTTAATGGGCTTGCAACCCGGAATGTGCAGTGGCTTACGGTTCTTAACATGCTCATCGATCTCTTTCCTATCAATCTCCGGAGTACACAACATAACTGCAAGAAACCATGCATTAGAAGCTATGAATACGAACTTTAACATATTGTATTCATCCGCAATCTCCAAAGCATCAGTTCCGAACAAGTCCACAACTAGAGCTGTGGGACGAAACTCCATCTTAGAGATTTCAGATCTGAGAAACGGCATAGACCGTAGCACTGTTGTCACTATTGTTGCTATAAACGAAACAGAGGGTCCACCTATGTCGGAAACGTCAATAACAGGGAGTAAAACAATATCAAGGAGATCACCAGAGTCTGCTGGTGATTGAAGTAGATGGGTGTTTGCGAGTGAGGCATGGTCGGTTGCCACAACAAAGACAGTAACTTTGAAGCTTTGATGGGAAACAAGATGTTTGGCAAGCTCAAGCACTGGGATCAAGTGTCCCATTCCAGGGCTTGCAAGGAGAGCTATATGAGACTTTATGGTTTCCATGGAATGCTGGTCCGCAAACTAACTTTGATACTAACGGAAGAGAAGCAGTTAAGATGGGGTAAGTTTAAGAGTGGCGGTGCACTGCATTCGTTGGTGTCTTATTTATAGATAGGAGGTCCAGTTCATTCGTCATAGGTAATTATAGGATTTAGAGAGTGCAAAAATGGGATCCAACCCGTTCAAACTCGATTTATAAAAAATGAGAAAACTTCCGAATTTAATGTTATTTAAATCAACATGGCTGACAATAAAAATAGGATAAATTCTATAAATAATTATTTAATTATTAATTTTTTATTTTAAACATTAAAAATAAAAAAATTTAATTTAAACATTCGTATTATATAATTCCGTCATTTTTATTAGTATCATGTTGTTTACTTTCAAGTCACATGGCATGTGGTATTTTTATTTGGTTTTGTTTTATTTCAAATTTTAATTTGAATTATTTTAAAATAAACGTTTGGCTTATTATGCATTAATATCTATAATAAAAATAAATAAATGTTTGGTTCATTATGCATTAATATCTATGATCTATAACCTATATATAAGCGCTTTGGACCTTCCTACATAGGCATGTGTTGCTCTTATCTTATTTTGAGAGAGAAACAGCGTAAATGTGGCAGAGTATGAACGTGCAAAGTTTTTTTTTATAGATTATAACAATCATCAAATTTTAATAGGTCCCCTCAAATTTAATCTTTATACAGCTCAAATTTTACATTGTCATTGATAGCCTAGACCCTTTATTTAGATCAAAATTATGTAATTTTTAAGAATTGTTATCATTATTTATTAAATTTACATCAATTGTAATGTTTTTTTTGTTACATGGTTATTATATATGTATTTTTTTTAATTTTTAAATTACCACTCAAGCGAAATTAACAAATGAATTTAACGATGTTAACAATTAGACTTGAATTTTTAAATTTTAAAAGTAGAGGGACTAAATTCTTAAAAATAAAAGTATGAAGATTAAATTCTAAATACACAAAGAGTAAAGAGACTTGAAGTATATTTTAATCTTCAAATTTTACTCTATAATTTAGTAAAAAAAAAGCAATTAATTCAACGTGAAGCGTGATAAAAAATCATACTAATATATATGTTTACGGGCATGAGAGGTTGCAAGTCGGGCTCAGGTCCTCGCTTTCATTTGTAATGTTCTCCAAAAGTTTTTCCATATAATATTTTTTTTTCTCAACCAATGTAACTTTTATTTCATATAAAAACTTCTAAAGAAGTTATAAAGATAAGTCCCAAACACCTCGTTACTCAAAACACTAGTTCATTTAACAATTACAACAAAAAGAACACTCATCTTAAAACGTCAACAACATGTTAAAAATCTTAGTCTAAACTATTTTTTCTATCAACTTAAAAAATTATGCTCCTACTGAAATGAATCTGTAACACCCCTTACCCGGGATGAACTAGTACATCACGAGCAAAAGATGTTACAATTGGACACTAAAACTAATTTAATTCGAGCATCAATTTCAAGACTTTACTTTATATAAATTGACTCTTTGAAAGTTTTTCAAGTCATTTCTAGGCTTACTTTAAAGTTTGGTTACAAACGAGGGTCATTCGGGGCATAATTAGGACAAAACAAGGTAAACAGGGTTAATGTTGTGACATTAGGAAATGGGTGTCACGACACTGGTCTGATGTCATGACATTGATCTCCTGATGTTGCGACACCGAGAACAGATTAGTCTTATAACTCCAATGTCATGACATTGGCTGATGTCACAACATTGAAGGTTGGATGTCGCAACATCGAAGACAGATTAGTCCACTTCATGTCCAATGTTGTGACATTGAAGATTGGATGTCGCAAAATCGAAAATAGATTACACAAAATACATCTAAAACTTTTATAACCAAGTTTAAACTATCATCAACCATTCTTTAACAAATCTAACAATTTTAAAGCACAAAGTATGTCAAATTAACCTAAAAAAGTTTCATGTAATTCATTGTATATCCCAAGGTGAAAAATTTTACAAGACATGCAAGATCATAGTTTTAGAACCACTAAGTTATTTACAACAAAATTTGAAATGATTCTAATCCTAAGTACCTGCCAATCTATCTCCAAAATTTAAGTTCCATACTCTTCAAATCCTTACTTCATTATGAGATGAGAATGAGGAGGGCCACTTCAAAATCTACCTTCAAAACGATCTTTCCCTTTACGTTGAAAACACACGTTAACCTTATGGAAGCTTAGTAAGTACTAAATAATTCAAACATTACCATTGATTTTAATTAACTATTTTAAAATAATAAACATTTTAATATGACCATACAATTTAGCTATAGATAGAATGCACAATAGCAACAAGATTAATCTACATTTTTTCACTTACCATACTTTTATCATACACACACTATTCATGTATAAATCAATTTAGCCCATTGTAGACTCGAGTGAACAAGAGGATATACAGAATGAAATAAAAAATACATGAGCACATAAGTGCTAAATTCAAGCGCAGTGGAGTGCTAGTTTCAGGAGCACTAGAGTGCTAATTTCACAAGCGCGTTATGGTATTCCTAATGGCATACCATCTTTATCCTACAAGTTTAATACTAGTCTACAAGGGCTTAAACATTATTACAAATTCCACTTTCATCACAGGCACAATCAAGTTTCGTACTTTCACATTCACACATAACTTTTCAACATTTACAATTAGCCCTTTTCTTCTTCACATATATTCACATAAACATTAATCACATTGATTTACCATTTCCATGGATTATTCGCATGTATATCAAATTACTTGTACTTAAATTCATGACATTATAAGTTCGTTAGTATATAAATTGCAAATCTAATTAAGTAAGAAATAATTGTTAAATACTTACAGTCTTAGCTAAATTAGACTTCTTCAAGCTTTGTCTACTTGTTTACCTTTGTCTACACCTTTTCCATCTTCTTTCTTGTCTTTCTCTTCATTCTATATCAATATTATCAAACATAAGGAATCAATATACTTGTTTCACAACATTTTTGTGCTCTAATAATTGTAATAAACATAATACTAGGTACAAATTCCTGAAGTCTTACCTAAAAACCTTAATTCCTCACATAGTCTAGATTTTCTCTCTCTTCAAACATGAATCCACCACTTCTATTAAAAAATCTAAGCTTGCTAGGTTGTAGGTAACTTGATTTAGCTAAGGTTTTCTAAAGAAATATGTTAGTTTTAAGCTTGGAAGGTTATTTAATGGAAATGGAGGACCAAATTGTAGAAGAAAGAAAAATAGTAGTAATGAGAAGTTTCTCCATCCTTCCTCTAAAATATCTCTATTATTTTAATCAAATAAAATAATTTTTTAATATTAGAATAATAGTGGTAATGATGATGATGAAAATAAAATATTGTTATAACTAAATAAAATCTATCCATCATCCTTATCTACTTTGTTAAAAATTTCCCTCCATGTCCTCTCATATTTGACCACTAATTCAATTTAATCATTTATACTTTTAACCCCAACACTTTGTAAAACCTTACAATTAGTCTATACCTCATATTAATATCTCTCAATACATCAATCTTTTAAATTTTCTCTAGTCTTCTACTACCTTCCCCACCAATACTTTATAAATTATATTTTATTTATTCAGAAAATATTTTACTTGTAATTCCCAAAACAATACTATTGCGGCCAAGGGATTTTGTTGTCTCATCACTTCGTCACTTTTTCAAGTAGCCTCTTCCATATTGCAATGTCTCCCAAGTACCTTTACTGAAGGAATTCGCTTATTTCTAAGCTCTTTAACTTCTCGAGTAAAAATCTTGATTGGTTTTTCCACATATGTCAATTCTGGTTGAACCTCAATAGCTTCTAGTGCGATAGCATGTGACAGATTCGATCTATACCTTCTCAACATAGAAACATGAAAAACATTGTGTATTCTTGCCAACTCTGGTGGTAATGCTAACCGATAAGCTACTGGTCCAACACATTCCAAAACTTCATATGGTTCAATAAACCTTGGACTCAACTTTCTTTTCTTTCCAAATCGAAGAACTTTTTTCCACGGTGATACTTTCAAAAACACCTTTTGTCCCACACTATACTTAATATCCTTTCTTTTAAGATCTGCATGAGATTTCTGCCTGTCAAAAGCTGTCTTCAAACGATCTATAATCACTTTAACCTTTTTGTCAGTTTTTTGATCAAATCCAGTCCCACTAATTTAAGTTCACTTAATTTAATCTAACACACTAGAGTTCTATACTTTCTTTCGTACAATGCTTTGTACGACGCCATCTTGCTACTAGATTGATAACTATTATTGTAAGTGAATTCAACTAGTGACAAATATCTTTCCTAGCTTCCTTCAACTCTTAACGCAACTTCTTAACAAGTCCTCCAACACTTGAATTACTTGCTCAAATTTTCCATCTGTTTGAGGGTGAAAAGTAGTACAAAAATTCAACCAAGTACCTAATGCTTCATGTAATTTCTCCCAAAATATTGGACTAAATTTTGAATCCCTGTCTAAAATTATGGAAATTGGCACACCATGAAGTCTTACTAACTCATTTACATAAAATTCTGTTAATTTCTCTAATGGATAATAGATTCATACAAGTATGAAATGAGCCAACTTAGTTAATCTATCAACAATCACCCAAATAACGTCTTTCTTCTTTGGTGTAAGTGGTAGTCCAAACACAAAATCCATGGTGATTCTCTCCCATTTTCATTATGGTATTGTTATAGGTTGCAATAATTCTAAAGGAACTTGATGTTTTACTTTTACTTGTTGACAGATTAAGCACTTTGAAACATACTCAGCTATGTCTTTCTTCATCTTTTTCCACCAGTAGTAAGGCTTCAAATCATGGTACATCTTGTTACTTCTAGAATGTATAGTTAATGTATTGTAGTGTGCTTCTTGAAGTATTCTCTACTTTAACTCATCTTCGTAGGGTATATACAATCTACCATGAAACCATATACAACCATCATTGTCCACTTAAAAACCATTTTCCTTTCTTTCTTCAATTTGTTTCTTCATCACTTCCATCTTCTCATTCCTTTATTGTGCATCTTTGACTTCTTACAACAAAGTTGGTTTAACTCAACTAATAACATTTCATCTTGTTTAAACTAAAATGAGTATTCATTACTTTTAAAACTGGCATTGACTTCCTACTCAAGGCATCGACCACTACATTAGTCTTTCTAGGATAATAGTCAATAGCACAATCATAGTCTTTTAATAATTCAATTCATCTCTTTTTTATCAAGTTCAACTTTTTTTGAGTAAAAATATTTCAAACTCTTGTGATCAATGAAAGTATAACATTTATCTCCGTGAGATAATGCCTCCAAATTTTTAATGCAAAGACTACAACTGCTAGTTCCAAATCACGTGTAGGATAGTTTTTCTTGTGCGGTTTCAACTGTCTAGAAGTATAATAACGAATTTCCCATTTTGCATCATTGTATATGCGCATTAAAATAACAGAATTATAAAAAAAATTAAAAGCTCGATTTTACTGCAAGTATACAGGTCAGTTGTAATATTTATAGTTTCGATGGAACACGAAGTATTCCAAGGGGTCGAACCCAAAGAAGATGACGATTGAGTAATAACTAGAATACATAATAGAGTATAAGTGGCTACTAATACAATCTTATAGTACGGCAATTCATCATAAGAGAATATTGCAAGAAAATTAAATATGCTACTCTAAGGAATAAATTGCAAAGAAGGTAAAACTAAGGGACTATCCAATATATAATAGGGGTTGGTTGAATTCGATGTAGTTCACTGATCCTCTAATAATGGACTTAAATCGCTTAAATTACTAAGTGGCTCTAATTTATCTTTTGGTCTCATTTTTATTGACTTAGACGAATTAGGTCCGATTTATCTTTCGATCTCACTGGTTAGTCCAGGACTAATGAATGGGTGTGCGACAAGATTACCTTCCGACCTCACTTACCTTGATATTCCCTTAGGGGTGTCACTTCTTAAATTCTTAGGTCTATTCAATTTAGTCCAATTTATTACAATATAGTCATTTGTTAAAAGATTTTAGTTTACCTATATCTCCATCAACCAACCTCCTTTGAAGGTTAGCTACTCATGCTCAAAGTGAAAGAAATAAACATGGAAATGAAAAACAAGGCGACCATGAAAGTAAAGCTTAAGAAAAATATAAAAGTTGGGATTTTTTTGCAAGAAAATGTAAATAACACAAAACTAAAAGCATTTAACAAGAAAATCTAAAGTAATAAATATAAAAGAAACAAGCTTTGATAGATTTAAAGCAAAATAAACTAAAACACATTAAACTAAAGCTCAAAGAGTCCTGAAAGCAAGGTGCAAGGGCTGAAAAATGTAAATAAACTTTAGCTACAGTAATAACTAACTTAATTAACACTAACAACATCAAGAACAAGAAGTAAATGCAGAAAAATAAACTCTAAACTAAGGTAGAAGAAGAGAAAATAAAAACCATAGAAAAAGTGCAGAGAAAACTAAACCTAAAACTAAGATAATGTGTGTGTCTCTCCTCCTCAACAATTTTTGGTTGTTTTAAGGTGTCTTCTGGTGACTTTTCATTGCCAAAAATGGCCCAACATAGACATTGGATGATTGGTGGATTGGGTAGACAAAGACTACCCTTTTTGTCCAAGTTTGTCCCCCTAACAAAGGTGGTATCATGATACCTAGAAGTGGATATCGCGATACCTCAAGCAATGTCGAGCCTTGAGGTCTTTCTTGGGAGGTGGATATTGCAATACCCAAAGAGGGTATCCCGATACCACTGAAAGGAGTCTTCACTTTTCTATGCTGTTGGAGGTATCACGATACCCTTTGCCTTGGTATTGTTCTCGCTCATTTTTGACCTCCAACACGTCCCTACATCACTATATCACATGTTAGGCCTCCCAATGGCGCTATCGCAAAATAGGAAAAAATGAGACATCTACACTTATTAACTGAAAATATAAAAATAACAAGAAACTATGCTAAAGACGCTATTTTGCTCGAGAAAAAGCTCCTTAAGTACATCAGAAGAGCTTAATTTGTCACATTAATTTATGGCAGATCAAGACGCATCATTATAAACCACATATTCTCTTCCTGACTTAGGTTGAGTCAAAACTGAAGCATTTGTCAAAGTTGTTTTCAACCTTTCAAAATTTTGTTGACATTGATCCGTCCATTCAAACTTAACATCTTTTTAAAGTAGTTTAGTTAATGGTAAGGCAGTCATGGAAAATCCTTTTACAAATCGTCTATAGTAACCAACTAGATTGAGGAAACTTCTTACTTCTGCTACATTTTTGGGTTTATTCCTTGGATCAATAGGAATACCTTCAGCTGATATAACATGCCCCAGATAATCAACTTCTTTTAGCCAAAATTCACACTTCCTTAGCTTCGCAAACAATTGTTTTCTCAAAATTTGTAACACAATTCTCAAATGTCTGTCATGTTCTTCATTTCTTGAATATACCAAAATATCATTAATAAACACTACAATGAACTGATCCAAATAAGGTTTAAACACTTTATTCATCAAGTTCATAAAAGCTACAGGTGGTTAGTTAGCCTAAATAGGATAACTAAAAATTTATAGTGATCGTATCTTGTTTTGAATGTAGTCTTAAGCATATTTGACTGCTTTACTCAAAGTTGGTAGTACCTCGGTCTAAGATCAATCTTCAAAAACATACTTGCACCCTTCATCTGATCAAAAAAATCATCAATTCTTGGTAATGAATACTTATTTTTCATTGTTACCTTATTCAGTTGATGATAATCGATACACAATCTTAGCGTTCCATCTTTCTTATTTACAAACAAAATCAGTGCACACCATGACGACACACTAGGGCCTACAAAACCCTTATCATGAAGCTCTTGTAACTGTACTTTCAACTCATTTAATTCTGTGAGAGCCAGCCGGTAAAGAGCAATAGGTATGGGCGCAGTGCCACGTATCACATCAATAGCAAATTCAACTTCTCTTTTAGGTGGCAAACTGAACAATACTTTCGGTAATACATCTAGATAATCTCGTATTGTAGCTATCTCTTCCAACTTAGGATTTCCCATCCTAGTATAAAAAATATATAAGCTAAGAAAGCTTCACTCCCTTTTCTCAACATCTTGTGAGCAACCAATGCAGACACCACATTTGACAAGGAATTAAACTTTTCACCAATTACCATTATTTCATTTTCCTAGGAATTTTTTAAAGTAATCTTCTTCCCCTTGCAATCTACCATTACTCCATGTTCTGACAATCAATCAATCGAAGTATCACATCAAATTCATGAAATGGTAATGCCATAAGGTTGGTTGACAATCCATAGCCTTGAATTACTAAAGGGCACTGCCTATACACTTTGTTCACTTTCACACTTTGTCCAAAAGTATTAGTTACTAATATTTCATTATTCATGAATTTACTAGAAATTCTTTCTCTTTCACCAATGTAGTGTATATGTGTGAATGAGTGAACCAGGATCTATTAATGGACATACAGTTGAATGAAATAAAGAAAATGTACCGGTCTTCACGAGTTTTGATAGTATATGCTCTTGCTAGTGCTTCGGACTCAAGTCTACTTGTAGCTTATCTCACTGACCTTTGACTTTTACCAACTCCATTACCCATAGTAGGTCTTCTACTTCCTTGTTGCCTTGGAGCAGTTCTCATAGATCGATTAATTTTTCTTTACAACTATTGGAAAATCTCTAATATTCATTTGAACCAAATTTATAACATGCACCGACGGTTGTCCAACACACACCCAAATGGAATTTTCCACAATGCTCACATGGTGGAACCAACCTCTTTCTTGTACCCCCAATACTAACAACTAAGGTGGCTTGTTGAACTTGTCTTCTCGTCCCTTTTTATTTCTGAGTCGGAGCGGGTGATGACTACCTTAATCCTCGAAAGTCTTTTGTTCTCTTAGTCGAAGGTGGTGGCAATGAACTAGTTGTCACTCTCTTTCCCAAGCTCTTTTCTTTCTGTCTATTCATACCTTTTTCTATTCTCTGAGTTCTTTCCACAAGTGTAAAAAAGATCTTGCAATGCTAAGGAGGTAACATGGATAAAGATATCTTCATTAAGTCCCCACTCAAATCTTCTACACAATTCAACTTTGGTTTCTACTAGCTCCTTCGCATACTTGCTAAATTTAACAAATTCTTTTTCATATTCGATCACCGTCATATTGTTTTGCTTCAAACTAATGAATTCCATCCATTTCCTTTTAAGGAAATTTGACCAACATATTTTCTTCTAAACTCGGTCAAATATAAATTTTAATTAATCCCATTTACTAGATTCTCACTTCTCATAATAGCCCACCATTGGTGGGATTCCTCATTTAACAAAGAAACAACATATCTTAGCTTGTTTGCATCATTACATTGTAATTCTTAAAGCACTCGCTGAATATTTTTCAAATAATATTTTGCTACAGTAGAATCATTTTTTTTCCTCTAAACTCTTCAACCCCATGCTTTCTTATCTTTTCTAAAGGAGATCGTTCAGTCAGGGTAGAAGGTTGAGGAACAAGAGTTGGAGGTGGAGATAGTGGAGTAGTAGGACCTTTCATGAATTTATGGAGTAGTTGTGTAAAAGCTTGTTTTCAATGGTACTAGAAATGGTGGTTTTAAAACCCCGTTCTTCGATGATCGAGTTTGTAGATAGTAATATTTAATAATCATTGGTTTATTGTAGTGTTATATAAAATTTTAGTTTAAAAAATTTGATTGATTAGAGGATTGATCATATTATAGGGATGAAATCATAAAGGTGGTAAAAGTTTACCATTATGGATTTCTTCTTGGTAATGATAATGTAACAGCCCAATTTAGGGCCTAGTCGGAATGGTGGTGCGAGACCACAAATCCGAAGTAGTAAAATGAGTTTTTAAAGTATTTGAGATGTTTGCATGATGATATGAAAGTTTCATGTAGAAATTTTATGGAAATTTCCATAAAAGGGCCCATTAGGACTAAATTACAAAAGTTGCAAAATATGAGTTTCTAGAAGCTTTTTGTATGAAATAGCTTTAGAATATTAATTAGAAATCCTTAAATAGAAATTTTCCCAAATTATAATTTTTGGACAAAATTGGACATGAGTTAGAAATTTGTAAAAGTTTAATGAGAAGGGCATTTTGGTTATTTATCTATTAAATGATTAAAAAGGGAAAAAGATGATAAAAATTCTTATTCATCTTCTTCCTTGTGCCGAAAATTGGAGAGACTCCATAGCTAGGGTTCTTCAAAATTTTGAAGCTTGCTAGTAAGTGCATCCTAGCCCCGTTTTTAATATTCTTCATATTTTCGGAGTCCTCGTATTATGAATTAGCTATTTTCAGCTATAAAATGAGCTAAGATGCATGTTCAAAAATCTACGCATGTATGACATGTTTGAAAAACGATATTTTATGGAAGATTATGAGAGTTTGATGTTAGACAAACATCTTTTCCTTAGTGAATTTCATGAAAAATGATAGTATGGACTAATTTGTAATAGTTATGAAATTGGTCATACATACTAGAAATAGTGAGAATTGATGATTGTTGTAGAAGAGAAAATGAATCAGCTAAGCATGACGTTTAAGAAAGTTGAATGAAAATCATTTTATGAGCCTAGGGGCAAAAATGTAATTATGAGAAAGTTTAGGGGCAAAATAGTAATTTTGCCAAAGTATAAGTTAGGAGTCAATTTAGTCAATGTGAGTATTAAATGATCTAAATTATTATTATAGATCAAGAAAAACGAAGCCCGAATCAAAACCAAGGCAAGAACAAAGTCGAGGACTAAATTGCATATCTACATACATTTTGTACATTGAGGTAAGTTTGTATGACTTCTAAGCTTTATGATTACTATCAATGAATTGCTTAGTATAATGTACATTATTACCATAGAAATGCTTAATGCTATGTTAAATAAAGAAATCAATAAGATTAAGCATGAGAAAGTCCCGAGTGAAGTTGAATTACTTAGGATACTCGATCTACCACATGAGATAAGAAAGTCCGTATAAGACCAAGCCAAGGCATGGCATCAGCAATCAAGCAAAGTTATCATGTAAGTCCAGGACGAGTCTTGGCATTGAAGAGTTATTATGAGATGAAGACCCATGTAAGCCCAAGCCAAGGCATGGCATTGGTGAATCTCCAAGCAAAGATGTCGTGTAAGTCCAAGACAAGTCTTGGCATTGAAAAGCTATCATGAGATAGAAATCCCATGTAAGTCCAAGCCAAGGCATGAAATTGGTGAGTAACAAGGAAAATTTCAAGTAAGTCCAAGCCAAGGCTTGGCATTGACTAGTTCATGAGTAAAGATACCAAATAAGACCATGTCAAGACATGGCAATGGTAAGTTCCTAAGGGAACACACAAGGAAGACTTTGAGTAAGTCTATGTCAAGACATGGCATCGATACCAAGATGAGAGATCCCATGTAAGACCATATCTAGGATATGGCTTTGGCATCGAGTTATATGTGGAATGGGATTTAGTATCCTTGGTTATTCATAGAAATTCATCGGGCAAATGAGTAAAGTTTAAATGAGATAGCAAGAAAATTAAGTAAGCAAAGCTATTATAAAGTTGGAAATGAGTATTATTCGTGTTATGAATGATGAATTAGAGATTATGATTATTATAGTAAAGTATGCTGATCTATGTGATCAAGTGATACAGGTACCTTGTTTACCTTACGAGCATGAAACTTAGTAAGTATCATGAGATATGTAAGAATCAGTAAGAGTAGGTAAGCTTAAATAACTGAAATTATGATGCCATTGTTTATGCCAAATGGGTTGTGTTAAACAAGTATGATGTTATGTGAATTTTATGTAAACTTACTAAGCTAAATGCTTACGTCTTTTATTCTTTCTTTCCATATAGTCCCACCAAGCTAATCTCGTGGATCATCGTCATCGGAGCTCGGAGCACAATATCAAATGCTATTTTGGCATGGCCAAGATGTTTATATTAAGTATGGCATGTATAGGAACATTTCATTTTGAGTGTCTAAAAAAAGGCAAAAGTATGAGCTATCAAGTTTATTATACTTTTGTATATGGCTAAGTGATTGGCCAAGATTGACTAAGTATGTATGTTTATCGATATCAATGAAGCATGTAGTTTTGTTCATGAAAGATGTAGTAATTTGAGTTGTTGGATTGAATATGAGATTGATCTTGATTTCAGGGTGGCAATTGGCTTGGTAAATAGCCTTCAAGTGCCCACACAGATAGACACACGGGCGTGTGTCTAGGCCGTGCGTCCCCTGCACCTTAGCACTTTAAGTTAGATTAAACTACGAGCTAATCCCATGATCATTTGTTTAGGCCATGTGTGACACACGATCAGAACATGGGCGTGTGCCCCAGGCCATGTGAATATAGTCAGTGTCGACACGGTCTAAGTCCACGGGCGTGTCAAGGCCGTGTGAATATAATCAGTGTCGACCACGGTCTAAGTCCACGGGCGTGTCAAGGCTGTGTGAATCTAGTCAGTGTCGACCACGGTCTAAGTCCACGGGCGTGTCAAGGCTGTGTCAATCTAGTCAGTGTCGACCACGGGTGGAAGACACGGGCATGTCTAGGAGTACACGGGCATGTCCCAAACCACATGGGTGTGTGACCCCTGTCTTAAGGAAAAGTTTCCGATTGAGTTCCGAAAGTTTCCAGATATGTGTTTAAGGCCTTGTAGGCCTATGAGAGGTATGAGTTGTTTAAGAAAGAGAGGTTTTAAATTTGGAACAAAATTTTATAGCCGATAAGTACAAGTTTAAGCAAGTTCAAGCATAGTAATGTTTCGTATCCGGTCCTAGCCTCGGGCTTGGGTATGGGGTGTTACAGATAACATGTTAATCAATTAAGGACTAAAATGATAATTTATCCATTTTTATAGATAGTGGTTGGGCAGGTGTTGGCATTACTTATAATCATGTCAATTTTAATTAATAATTAGATTAGATATATATACTGTAGCATAGTGGAAAAAAGGAAGAAAACACATTTTTCTTTCTTTCTTTTCTCCATCACTTTCTTATTTGTTAAGCTAGGAAAGCTTGTCCAAGTTTGTTTCTCTTGCATGATAAGCTAAATCGAGCTCGTTTTACTTGGATTTGATGTTTTTGATATGATTGTGCTTTAATCTAGCTAATAGTGGTGTTTGTTTCTAGAACTGTTAAAGATTTCATGAGATTACCATTGTTGAATGCTTGAAATTGTGGTGTTAAATGATTAGTTTAGAAGAGAGGTTATGGAAAAGGATCACTTGGTAAAATGAGAATTTTTTAGTTTCGAGTATCAAGACTAAGGTGCAGACATTTCGAAACCACCTTAAGATTTCTATAAACTTTTTTATAAAGGGCTCGACTGTTTAATGTGTTAAGTTTAAGGGAATCTAGAGTGATAGAATTGAACTGACTTATATGTTTCATAAGTTGAAGAATGTTAATGGTTGATAAAAATTGAATTAAATTATGTTATAGATCAAGATTTGAATCTATTGAGAGAAGATCGCGGGAAAGGAAAAGTTGTTGAGTAGACTGTATCATGGCGTGTTATCATTTGGCCAGGTAAGTTCATACAATATAAACATTGCCTAACTTTCTTTTCTTTACAATATAAACATTGCTTAACTTTCTTTTCTTCTGTTCTTCAATTGTATAAATGAAAATTTGGTAGTCAGATTTGGTTTGACAAGTATATAGAGAGGAAATATTAAATTATGATACAAAGAAATGATAATGAGTTTACAAAATGAAAACATCCCAATGAACTTAGTAAAAGACTCATACACATGGTTACATGTTATTTCCAGATGATTCTAAGATCTAACATTTGTTGTAGACTCAAAGATACATGTGGCTTAGATTTAGCTTAGACTGGTAATCTGATTATGTTTTAAAGGTTTAGCTTGGACTGGTAACCTTACATTTATATATATCTTTGGCCAGGATTCTATTGTGTCGATAAAGGATTAGACTGGACGAGTAACCTGACACCCCTGTATGTGATTAGCTCAGACAAGCCTTTGATATAAAGCGTACCTATGTTTTGAGTTCTTTTACGATGTTCATTGGGTAATATAAAACATGCGAGATGTGAAATTTACGAATTAAGGAATGAGGGGTAATGGAAGACTTATTTATTAAAATTAGAGTCTGCACCAGAGAAAGGTATGAGAAATGAATTAGATATGAAGAGTATTAACATATTATGTTGCATACCCGATATGTTGTATGTGATAAAGTACGCGCACTTACCTTGTTGACAAATTGTGTTGGTTGATAGGTAAACTATGTTTGTATATTAAATTATCACATAATTATTATGTGAGGTAAGTTAATTATTGAATTGTATGAAATTACAAAGTATTTTTAATACTTACGCCTAGGTTGCTTTATCATGTAGATTTTGAATGTTCAGAGCGTATCAGTCAGATTAGGAAGAAGTTTACACTATCCGCCCAAAGTTTTGTTAGACTCTTGATTTTTTTTGGTTCAATCTAAGTGGAATGTATATAGATAGTTGGTTTTGTAACATATGTGTTAAATTTAGAAGTTGATTGCTTTGGACTCTTTTGATGTATATAAGTAAAATGAACTCAGGTTCTGTTATGTTCTGTATTATAAGTTCCGCGAGACCTAATGCAGTTTGAGGTATTTACAAAACACACGAAATAGTTCACCATTTAAGTATCCACAAGAGATTATGAAATTAGTTGTCTGCCTTACTATTCGCAATAACTATGTCTATGGGAAAATCCGCAATTTAGCCATTTACAATTCATTACGCAGTTGGATAACCTGTAGGATTGGTCCGCCACATATTAGTTCACGACACGGTTCACAATATATGTTGTATGTGTATGTTGTGTGGACCTCGCATGGTAACATCTTGTAGCTCAAGTCGATGACCAGATTGGGCAAGGGGTTTTACAAGATGATTTAATGTTTGGAAGAATGCCTCATGTGCTGGCATTTCTTCCTTAGCAAAAACTTGTTCTAGCTCGTTCTTGCTTCTCTATCGAGTTCTTGCTTATGCCCATACTTGCCTACTCTAGTAGGTTTCTAATTTGCAGGTTTTCCCGGCTCATTTTGAGCTTGGGATATATGTCTATTTCTCTCTTGATTCGCATTTGAAGCCTTACTTTGTACTTCACCCTCTATTGCTTCATGAGAATTATCCGACATTTTTAATTCTTCAATCTATAATTAATAAGTTTAAACTTTATTAGTATCAATCCTCATCTCATCAAATCAATATATTATGTGGCATATACTTCTAAACTCATTCTCGACCCTTGGGCTAGAAAACCTAGGCTCTGATGCCAAAATAAATGTAACACCCCTTACCTAGGTCAAACCAATACATCACGAGCAAAGGCTATCACAATTGGACATTAAAAGCTAACTTAATTCGAGTATCAATTTCAAAACTTTACTTTAACATAAATAAAATTTTATAAAGTTTTTCAAGCCATTTTTAAATTTTTTCAAGTCATTTATAGGCTTACTTTAAAGTTTGGTTACTAACAGGGGTCATTCGGGGCTTAATCGAGAAGGAAATAAGGTAAACAGGGTCAATGTCGCGACATCGAGAACAAATTACTCTTATAACTCAAATGTCATGACATTGAATGTTGGATGTTACGAAATTGCAGGTCGGATGTCACAACATTGAAGGTTGGATGTCGAGACATTGAAGACAGGTTACTCCACTTCATGTCCAATGTTGCGACATTAAAGGTTGGATGTCACGACATTGGAGACAGATTGCCCAGAACACATCTAAAACTTTTAAAACCAAGTTTAGAATATCATAAACCATTCCTTAACACATCTAGCAATTTTAGACCTCAAAGTATGTCAAATTAACCTCCAAAAACTTCTTGTAACTCATTGTATATACTAAGGTACAAAATGTTAAGAGAAATGCAAGATCATAGTTTTAGAACCACTGAGTAACTTACAAAAAAAATTTCACATGATTCTAATCCTAAGTACATGCCAATCTATCTCTAAAATTTAAGTTTCACACTTTTCAAATATTTTCTTCATGACGAGATGAGGATGAGGAGGACCACTTTAAAATCTACCTTCAAAACCATCTTTACCAACAAGTTGAAAACACGCGTTTAGCTTGTGAAAGCTTTGTAAGTACTAGAGAATTCAAACCCTACCATTGGTTTTAATGAACTATTTTAACAAATAATAAACATTTTAATATGACCATACAATTTAGTTATAATAGAGTACACAATAGCAACAAGATTAATCTACATTTTTCCATTTACCATACTTTTATCATCCACACACTATTCATGTATAAATTAATTTCGCCCATTGTATACTCAAGTGAATAAGAGGATAAAAGAAATGAAATCACAAATACAACAACACATAAGTGCTAAATCGGGAGCACCAAAGTGCTAAATTCAAAAGCACCGAAGTCCTAGTTTTAAGAGCATCAGGGTACTAAATTCATAAGCGAGTTATGGTATTTCTAATGGCATGCTATCTTTATCCTACAAGTTCAATTCTAGTCTACAAGATTTTTTACATTATTACGAATTCCACTTTCATCACAAGCACAATCAAGTTTCATATTTTCACATTCATACATAAATTTTCAACATTTACAATTTAATCATTTTATTTTTCACATTTATTCACATAAACATTAATCACATTCAATTACCATTTCCATGGATTATTCACATACACATTAAATTAAAAGCACTTAAATTCATATAAGTTCATTAGAATATAAATTGCAAATCTAATTAATTAAAAAAGAATTCTTAAGTACTTACAATTTTAGCTAAATTAGACTTCTTGAAGCTTTGACTACTTGTTTCCCTTTGTCTACATCTTTTCCATCTTCTTCCTTGTCTTTCTCTTTGTTCCATATCAATATTGTTAAACATAAGAAATCAATATTCTTGTTTCACAACATTTCCATGCTCTAATAATTGTAATAAACATGATACTAAGTACTAGTTAATGAAATCTTACCTTAAAACCTTAGTTCCTAACATAGTCTAGTGTTAGAGTCGTGTGACCAGAATCCTTGTTAAATAAATATAGTGGTAAAAGAAGCATAAGTAGAATATGTATAGAACTACTCTTCTTCTATTTGACATTGATTAGAATAATGTTTTTCAACCTTTAAATAGATGTAGTCGAAACTCCTTTTGTATCATTCAATTTTCAACATTAGTGAATTTCTCCTCTTTTGCTCGTGTTTTTTTTCCTGAAAAGGTTTCCACGTAAAATCTGTGTGATTTGTTTTTCTTTTCTTTTTGCTTTGCGATCATTCTATATTGCCATTATCGATGTTAGTTTTAACAAACTGATATCAGAGCTTTCCGGGTTGCTTGTCTCGATCACGGTAATAACGACAATGAAGTATGATATTCCGCTATTGGATCGCAATACCAGATTCATGTTGTGGAAGGTAAAAATGCAAGCAATTCTTTTGCAGATGGATTTGGAAGATGCCCTGCTAGTGTTAGTTAAGATGCCTTCGAAAATGATAGTGGAAGAGAAGAAGCGTAAAAATCGAAATGCTTTAATGCAATTACATCTGCATTTGCCGAATGAAATTCTACAGGTCGTGTTGAAAGAAAGACCGCTGCTGCATTATGGGCAAAGCTACTGTAGCTATACATGTCGAAAACCTTAACTAGCAAGTTGCATATGAAGCAGTGTCTTTATGCTCATCGTTTGCAAGAAGGTGCGTCTGTGCATGAACACTTAACTGTGTTTAAAGAAATTTTCTCAAACCTAGAGGCCATGGAGGTTCAGTTTGATAAAGAAGATTTAGGGTTAATTCTATTTTGTTCGTTGCCCACGTCTTATTCAACCTTTAGAGATACGATTTTGTATAGTCGTGAATCTCTAATAGTTGATGAAGTCTATGCTTTCTTAACCTCGTATGAAAAGATGAAACATCTTGTGGCTGGATCTAACTTTTATGGAGAGGGCCTCATTGTTCGTGAGAGACAAGAATGAAATACTAATAATAGTCTTGGGAAGACACATGAACGAAATCCTCACAGTAAATCTAAGGGTAGATCAAGATCTTCAGACAAAGGTAAAACCTGTAACTTCTGCAAGAAGAAATGACACATTAAGTCTAACTGCTATAAGTTGCAGAACAAGATCAAAAGGGAAAACAACCAGAACAATCAGTGAAGCTGATGTTGTAGAAGACTGCAGCGATGGTGAACTCCTAGTTACTTCTACCAACAACTCTAAAGTGAGTGAGATGTGGATCAACGATTCTAGTTACACCTTCCATATGAGTCCTAATCATGATTGGTTTATAACATATGAAATAGGGTTTGAAGTTGGTTTTTTGATGGGAAATAATGCTTCATGTAGAATTACAGGTATAGGCACGATCAAAATTAAAATGTTCGATGGAGTCATCAAAACACTTAGTGACGTACGACATGTACCAGAATTGAAGAGAAATTTGATTTCATTAAGTACTCTTAATTTAAAAGGGTACAAGAACACAACTAAAAGTGGGGTTCTAAATATCAGCAAGGATTCCCTTGTTATAATGAAAGGGCGGAAAAAGATTGTCAAGTTATATGTTTTGTAGGGGTCAACTATTACTGGTGATGCAACCATCGATTCCTCTTCATTTTCAGATGATGATGTTATTAGAATTTGACATATGGGTCTAGGGCATATGAGTGAGAACGACATGAAAAAATTGAGCAAAAGAGGAATTCTTAATGGACAAGGCATTAGCATACTAAAGTTCTGTGATAGCTACATTTTTGGGAAGCAAAAGAGAGTTCGGTTCACTAGAGATATCTAAAACACGAAGGGCACACTGAATTATATTCATTCTGATCTTTGGGGACAATCTAAAGTGTCTTATAGGGGTGGCACTAATTATATGCTGACGATCATTGATGATTTTTCTAGAAAAAATTGGGCATTCTTCCTAAAGCAGAAAAGTGATATGTTTTCCACATTTAAGGCTTGGAAAACTATGATTGAGAAGTAGATAGGAAAACAGATAAAATAACTCCACTCATATAATGGCATGGAATTATGTTCTAATGAGTTTAATAAGACACTTGACAATTCACCATACTCCCTAGCAAAACGGCGTTGCAGAACGGATGAATAGAATAACCATGGAAAAGGTTCGATGTATGTTGTTGAATGCTTGTTTACCAAATTTGTTTTGAGCTAAAGCAACCTCTACTACATGTTTTCTGATTAACTAGTCTCCGTCCGTTGTCATTGAGAAAAAGGACTCCACAAAAGGTATTGTCTAGTAATCCTGCTGATTTTTTTATTTGAAGATTTTTGGGTGTCTTGCTGATAAACCATAAAAGTAACATATTTTAATCCCACATTTAGTATGCTTTTGGATGATTTAAGCCTTGATTCATATAAAAAGGTGCTCTTAATTCTTTCTTTTCATGTTTTATACTGAGGAAAGCACCCAAGGATGAAAAGAATGAGAAACGAGCTTAAAACGGACCAAATTAGGCCAAGAGAGAAATCGACACGACCTGGCCCAAAGCTAACACAACCGTGTCTCATTAAAAGTCCGAGCACGGCCTGGCCACTATCCACATAGGCGTGTGCCATGGATGTGTCCCTGTCACTGGAAAGAGCAATTTCATTCGGGAAAGGATATTTGAAGGCAAAGAAACACATTCCAAAGCCTATTCAAACACCCTATTAGGAATTCTACTTAAATTAGGATACTTAGGGGCCAAGTAAGGCATCACAAAGTCTATATAAACACCTTAGGGGGCAACTTGAAAATGGAGTTCGGCAGAAGCCAAAGGCATCGAAAGCTAGGCCAAGGAGCCAAGTCGAAAAGGTCAGAGTTAGGAAATAACACGAGGATAGCCAGTTGATCCATCCCAAGAAGCTGAAATTATACGCAAGATGGTAGAATTCTCCTTCAATTCCTTCAGGGGGTTTTAGGAATTTCTTATGTTTTATTTTATCTTTTCTCTTGCGATGTTTTCTTTATTCATTATGAACTAAACCCCTCAGATACCTGAAGGGGATGAAACCTAGACGAATCTTGTTATTTGATTTTTAAGTTATATGATGAATTACTTAGTTTGTTCTTAATTATGTTACTTAATCCAAATCTAATGTGCTTAGGTGGAGGAGGAATAGACCCTGCCTAAGAGAAGATCTAACATAATTAAGCGGAGTTGATCGAATGCCTAGAGATAGGGTTACGAGATTTTACCGGATTAGGGTGAAACCTAATATGGGAGTCCATTAATCGATTTACTGCTATTCTAGGGGGTTATTATAAGCGAACGAGAGTTCCACTAATTAACCTAGGGTTAGACGTTATTCACCTCGAGAGAGGGTTTAATATAGGTTAGGGAGTCTTACGGATCAAGCTAAGTAAAGAGATCATATAATTAAGGGTTAGATAACAATTGAAGTCTAGGTGGATTCTTCCTGAGGGTATCGTCGTGATCAATTGAGTTTTCTTCAAGTTATTTTCCAAATCATCCTTTTTGTCTTTGTGTCCTTAGTTTAGTTCTTGACGATTTAGTTTAGAGAAATCTTCACTTTAATTTTAAGGCTAAATATTAAAAAGAAAGTTAGTATTAATACTTTTAATTCCTTTGGGTTAGATAATCCGGTTTTGCCTAAGCTATACTAATGTTCGATAGGTACACTTGCCTTTAATCGTTGTCAGAGTTTTGTCTCCAGGTTCGATCATTCTTTTATAAATTTTTAAAGCTCTGATTTCAGTGATCACTTGCGTATACTCATGTTGATAATGGGAAATTGGAACCTAAATCTATTAAATGTGTTTGTCTTGGTTATAAGGCTAGTGTTAAAGGGTATAAGTTATGGTATCCTGAAACGAGGAAAGTTGTAATTAGCAAAGATGTTATTTTTGATGAAATTGTTATGTTGTCTAACTTATCTCTTAAAGACTCTTCCAGTAAAGACCAGCAAAGTTCAAACCCACATGTTAAGTAGGTGGAGCTTCAGATTGATCCAGGATCTGGATCTACAATAGAGTTTACTCCTCAAATTAGTACAGAAACTCAGAGTAGAGTTGCTTCTTCACCACAATATTCTATTCCTAAGAACAAACCTAGAAGAGAAATTAAACCTCCAAAGAGGTTCACGGAGGCTAATCTAGTTGCTTATGCTTTAAGTGTGGCTGAAGATATAGATGAAAATTAAGAGTAATCTACTTATTCCGGGGCAGTTAGCTGTAAAGATTCAGGAAAGTGAATGTTTTCCATGTAAGAAGAGATGGAATCACTCCATAAGAATAGAACGTGGGACCTAGTGAAGCTTCCTAAAGGTAAAAGGCTATTCGCTGTAAATGGGTGTTCAAGAAGAAAGAAAAGGCTCTAGGAGTTGAAGAACTTAGATATAAAGCAAGGCTAGTTGTAAAAGGTTATAGTCAGATTCCAGGTGTAGACTTCATAGATATGTTTTCTCCAATTGTGAAGCATAGTTCGATTCGAGCCTTGCTTGGTATTGTGGTCATGTATGATTTGGAGCTTGAGTAGTTAGATGTAAGAGCAACGTTCTTACATGGATAACTTGAGGAAGATATTTACATGCAATAATTAGAGGGTTTTATAGTATCAGAAAAGGAGGACTATGTTTGATTGCTGAAAAAGTCTCTTTGTGGCATGAAACAGTCACCAAGGCAGTGGTACAAGAGGTTTGATTCATTTATGACTACTTATGATTTGAAAAGAAGCATCTGTTATAGTTGTGTTTATTTTAAGAAAAACAGTGATGGTTCATTTGTATATCTACTCCTTTATGTTGATGCCATGTTGATAGCAACCAAAGAGAAATGGGATATAAGAAAGGTCAAAGCCTAGCTTAATATAACATTTGAGATGAAAGATTTGGGAGCAACAAAGAAGATACTTAAGATGGAGATTATCAAATATAGAAAAACATGTAAATTGTACCTAAGTCAGAAAGGGTACATTAAGAAAGTTCTTTGCACGTTCAATATATAGAGTGCCAAGCCTGTTAGTACTCCATTAGCAGCCCACTTCAGACTTACATCGGTTTTTTCTCCATAATCAAATGTTGAGATTGACTACATGTCACGTGTTTCATATTCTACTGCAGTGGGATCTCTCATGTATGTTATAGTTTTCTTACGTCTAGGTTTATCATATGCAGTTACTATATACATGGAAAATCCCTATAAAGAACACTAGAAAGTAGTTCAATGGATTTTCAAATACTTATGAGGTACTATTGATGTTTGTTTACAGTTTGGAAGAACTAGAGATAGAGTTATTGGGTATGTTGATTCTGATTTTGCCGGAGACCTTGATAAAAGAAGGTCTCTCATAGGGTATGTCTTTACTATTAGGGGTTGCGTAATTAGTTGGAAAGCCATTTTGCATACTACAGTTGCTTTTTCTACTATTGAAGTCGATTACATAGCGATTACTAAGGCTTGTAAAGAATTTGTTTTGTTAAAAGGACTCTTTGGTGAACTCAATAAAGACCTTTAGATCAGTATAGTGTTTTGTGATAGTCATAATGCCATCTTCCTTACCAAGGATCAAATGTTTCATGAGAGAACAAAGCACATTGATGTTTGATATCATGTTGTGCGTGATATTATTGCTCATGGTGATATTGTTGTGAGCAAAGTTAGTACTCATGATAATCCTGCAGATATGATGACTAAGTCACTTCCTATAACCAAGTTTGAGCATTTCTTGGACTTGGTTAGTGTTTATTGTTGAAGAATACCCCTTCAGCGGTTTGGTGGAAGAGGTGAAAAACTTGTTCATTGAGAGTTCAAGGTGAAAAGCTTGTTCGTTGAGAATTTATGCCAAGGTGGAGATTGTTAGAGTAGTGTGACCCGAGTCCTTGTTAAATAAATACAATGGTAAAACAAGGGGATCTATATAGGGCTTAAAGCTGAGGGCTGGGTTGACATTAATTAGAATAATGTTTTTCAACCTTTAAATAGACGTAGTCGAAACTCCTCTTGTATCATTCAGTTTTCAACATTAGTAAATTTCTCCTCCTTTGGCCGTGGTTTTTTTTCCTAAAAGGATTTCCACGTAAAATCTGTGTTTTATTTTTCTTTTCTTTTTTGCTTTGCTATCGTTCTATATTGTCATTATCGACGTTAGTTTTAACATCTAGATTTTCTCTCTCTTCAAACATGAACCTACCACTTCTATTAAATAATCTAAGCTTACTGGGTTGTGAGTAACTTGATTTAGCTAAGGTTTTCTAAATGAATATGATGGTTTTAAGCTTGGAAGGTTCTTTAATGGAGATGGAGGACCAAATTTTAGAAGAAAGAAAAAAATTCCTTTTTCCGCAAATTGGTGTAAGGTGAATGAGAAAGAAGAAGATGGAGCAGTGTCTTCATCCTTCCTGTAAAATATCTCTATTATTTTAATCAAATAAAATAATTTAATATTATAATAATAGTAGTAATGATGATCATGAAAATAAAATATTATTATAACTAAACAAAATTTAGAGATCATTCTTATCCACTACTCCTGGTAAAAATTTCCCTCCATGTCCTCTCATATTTGACCACTAAATCAATTTATCATTTATACTTTTAATTTTTCACTTTGACCCTAAAATTTTTTAAACCCTTAGAATTTAGTCTATACCGCAGATTAGTATCTCTCAATACATCGGTCTTTTAAATTTTCTCACGGTCTTCTACTACCTTCTCCACCCATCCTTATAAATTATATTTTATTTATTCAAAAAAATTTTGACTTGTAATTCCTAAAATAATACTATTTCAACCAAGGGATTTTTGAGGGTGTTATAGAATCACTACACTTCATCAATCCCAAAGGAAGTATATATAATGTGTGGAGGAGAATTAGAAATACAAAATAAATAGCGTGAAAATTAAAGTATCCGAGAGAGTTTATGTTGAAAATTGCTCCTCTATCAGTGCTAGCTGGTCCACATGTTTATTCTCTTTCTAGAAGATATACTTTAGACTCCTAAAATTCATAGTAGATAGGAGCATGTGCATTTTTCAATCAAAAGAGATAATATAAAATTAGAAATATTTTGGTTTAACACAAAATAAATAACACAAACATGGGTAAAAGTACCATGGAGGCCCTTGTACTAGGAGTTGGATTGCATTTTTCCCCCTTTACTAAAAAAAGGCAAATTAGTCCATATTTATTAGATCAAAGAGCAAACTGATCATTCTATTAAAAATTTCATCAATTTCTACTATTAAAAATTATTCCTTGTATGTTAGCAAGAGGTATAAGTGTCACGCCACGTGTAACTATTTAGTTAATTATTACGTCAACCACGTTAGTTTTTAATAGTAGAAATTGATGAAACTTTCAATAGAAATGACTAGTTTGCTTTCTAATATAGCATACAAAGACCAGTTTGCCAATTCTTTGAGTAAAAAGAGCAAAATATAACATAACTCTTAATATAAGGGCCTTTATAATATTTTTACCCATAAACATGTTATTTAAGACATAGTATGTAGTATAAATATTTAATTGGGTAAACTACACCGTTGATCACCTTAAAACATCATTGTTTCTATTTTGGTCATCTAAATTTTTTTTTTCAATTTAGTCACTCTAATTAAGATAATTACTCAAATTGGTCACTGCTGTTAAAAATTCCATGAATCTACTAGCTTATTGCTGACATGGCATTTTTTTTTTCTTTTGAATAAAACTAAGGACCTCTCTATAATTAGTCCAAAACACTCTTTCTTCGGTTTATTTGCAATATGAAGATTTTTGACGGCATCATTAACATTTGAATTCTTTTTAAGAAAAGGGAATTTTATGACAGAAATGACAAATCATGATCATGACCCCACCCTTTCTGATGAGCCTATTGGCCACCCTACCACCACCAACACCATCATCTACTTGCTTGTAGTTTGTAGCAACACAAAAAAAAAAAAAAAAAAAAAAAAAATTAAATACCCAATTGAGCAAATGAAAAGTTTTCAATATTTTTTTATGATTTTTGTACAAACCGGTGAATTGATAAATTGATCAATTCTTTACTTCTTAAACATGATTGATTCACAATTTTTGATACTACTAACGCATAGAGTTTGATTTTCAATGCTACGAAGCTTTTTGGTCTACTAGAAGATGCCCTTCCTATAGAAATTGTATTAAATTTTGATTACGTATTGATAATTATAGATAGTTGAAATGATTTAATTTTTAAGTACATGAATTTACCGTTAGAGTTGAATCATTAGAACAATTTTATCATTCCAAGACAATAATTAAAGGTTAGTAATTAAAATAAAATAAAAATTGATTTAAAAAAAATAGTTGCACTTTTAAATATCGAGTGAGTAATAAATATTGTTTTTGATGTTGTATTCAATATTTATTTTTGAATTAAAATTTTATATCAACCACGGATCAATCTTTTACCTAAGTCCGCTTATCAATCACAAGATCACATTGCGGGCCATTGACATAGAGACCTTGATGTACGACATGGTCGATGATGATGGCCATTAGTGTTGGTAGAAATTTTGGCATTGCATAAATCTAGTGATACTTTTAAATGTTGTAGGTATCAAGCCACCAATGGACAATGATGGGAAAGACTTATGAGAAGGCATAGTAAAGCTAAGTTTTCGGTTGTTGGAGCCTACCGCCTATTGTTAGAGAATAATTGGGAACTAAAACAGGAATTTGAAGAAGATATGGACATGCTTTCATAGTAAGCTACTCACAAATGAAGAAAGATGCAGAAGACAACTTATTGGTGAACCTATGTTGCCAACTATTTGAGGTGAGCCTGGAGTCGACTCTACATACTTTAAGGGACTGCAACCTTGCGATTTCAATATGGAGGAAGGTACTCCAATGCGATCAGCAAGCAACTTTTTTTAGCTTGGCGTTGGATACTTGGTTACGTGAGAATCTCACATGCGAGCAGGGTCTTCATAACACAAATTAGGGTACACTCTTTGGTATGATTTGCTGACTAATATGGAAAGCTAGGAATGCTATATTTTTTTTACTAGCGCAAATTTTAATTTGATGACTTAATTACACATTGCTTAAGGTAGTTGAGAGTGGATTCTTGTTATGTAGATGCTATTAAAAGAAGACCCAAATAGACAACCAGACAGATTGGGTGGATGCCTTCGAAGATGGGATGGATCAAAATCAAACCAGATGGTATGGTGCAATCAAAATGAACTCAGGACGGCCATTCGCAGGAGGTTCGCTTCGAGATTCAATTGGGTAATGGTTTATTGGCTTTAACATAAGCCTTGGCGTCTGCACGATTACTCGAGATGAAATATGGGCATGATATGACGGACTCACAGTAGCATGGAGCAAGGGATATAAGAAGGTTATCTTAGAGTCTGATAACAACGTTGTTGTTCACTTGCTCAACAGAATGGAAAGAGAAGCCTGCAGTTTCTCTATAGCTAGTGGTATACATGAACAGAAGAGCAAGCAATGGAACGTCATCATCAGGAGAAATGTTAATTAGTATGTATTCTAGCTTACCAAGTTTCTTTATTTTTTATTCGCCACCACTTGAAGGAGAAATGTTTGTTTGTAAATTTTGTGAGATAGAGCCTTAGGCTCTCTTTAACAAAGACAACAATAATAATAACAATGTGTACATAATGGAAGTCATGTTTATTTATTCATTTGAAAACTTTGTTACATTGACTTTCTAGAATCGCGACTTCTCTCTTCTTCTTTCCTTTTTTTTTTTTAATTATTTTATGATTTATATTCGAGTTTTGTTTTTCTACTCATTTTTTAACTAAAACTATAAATTATGTTCACTTTTGGGTAATAATTATTTTATACTTAATAATGATTATTATTAATTTTTTTGTAATAATGGTTGAATGATTTTTAAAAGTTATAATATTCGTATAGGTTATTAGAGGTGATCATGGGTCAGGTTGGTCAAAATTAAGCGAGATTTATTATTTTGTAATCAATAGAGTTAGATATCTCAAACCCTAAACCCTAATCGTATCTACTTGCCATGTAACACCCTATACCTGACCCGATCGCTAGGTCTAAGCTACAGTGTATCACATTTGTTGCCGAAGCAACTACGAACAAATCAAAAGTAATATATACAATAAGTAAAAAATCAAACTATGAAAATTTTAATTTGCATATATCTTTATACGTATGCATACCAACCGTATATATATTACAATTGGAATATAAAATATAACATCATTCAACTATTACAAAACCTAACCTATTAGGTACATGCCAAATAAAAGAAATATTGAAAACTAGCAATTAAGACTAAGGTCAACATTATAGATCGAATGCTGAGGTAGGTGCACGAAAATCCTAGATTAGATCTAACCAGCGCATAAATAAAACAATTTGTATGTTGAGTAAAACATTCAGTTGTATTTCTATAATTTAAGTAGATAATATTAGCATTAACAATTCTACCTAAATAAACAAGTATATCTATATGTACATATCTACCATATACTTATTACCTGAAGTTACTGAACTTAACATTCTCGATAGTAAACTTGTTATGTGAACAAAATCACACTTCTTCTTCTTGCTTCAATACAATTCAAAGAGACAATTCATTATACTCATAATAATAATGAAATAATCTATAACACATCGTAATCCAATTCTGATCGCTGAGTTCGATCATCGAACCCAAACTACAGAATTTTAACATAGATATCAGAATAAAACACTTACAATTTATAGCAACTAATTTAATTTCATTATCAAATCATATCATAATTCCATGTATAATATGAAAATACAACCAAAACCACGTCTAAAATGATCTTACAAAAAGCTCTAAGGTTGATCCCAGATCAAACAAGGACTAATTTGAAACTTTTACAAAATGAAGGGCAATGTGTGTCCAGACTGTGTAACTCACTGTGGCCATGTGGGTTAAAAATCCAATTTTTCCACAAGTCACATGGTCGTGTGGCTAGGCTTTGCAACAAACTGAGGCCGTGTGGATCAAATTTTTACCATATCTAGAGTACTCACACGGGCATGTGGCCAGCCTGTTTGATAATCTGGAACTGTGTGTCTAAAAGACTTTTATATTTAAATGGTCACATGATCGTGTGCCAGCCCGTGTGGTGCAAGAATGTGCCATTAAGTATCAAATTTCATGCCAAATAACACTAATAGCTCAATTGGTCATTCAAACGTGCGTAAAACCAATCTAAACATATACTAATACATCCATTTAACCAACCATAATACCATACGAGCTATTCCACATGAAAATGACATTTTACGAAGCTTAACATTCTATGAAATCATCAATCACTCAACTAAAAATGTCATGTATTATAACCTCCTAACCATCTAACCAATATGCCTCATTGGCACCATTTGACAACAAGGTTATAAAAACATTACAAACCATTCAAGATCAAACACCATTCCTATATACTTCAAATTATGCCAAGACATATAAGACTTATAACAATTCATGTACCAAAGGTATCACTCATTTATACTAGTTAACATATTTACCTAGATTACTAAGTTCAATCACTATTATAACACTTCATATCATCAAGCCTATCTATAATTTACTTATACTTAGCAAAATATATACACCATGATCATAGTATATTAAAGCATGTAGACAAAAGTTATACCAAGATAACACAACATTTAAGTCATGTCCTAAGACCTCTACTTTGCCATACAAATAATACATATATTATCTAACAATTCCCCCATCAAGTTCATACTTCATATAAGTGTTACCAATATATTAGTCCTATATACATACAATTTCTATCTTGTAACATTCTCAACCATTCTCATTTATATAATCATTCCAAAACAACCAACTCAATAAGGCACAATTTAGCATTATTAGCTTCTAAATCAAACACCCTAAAATAACAAAATATAAGGGACTCCATAAGACACATGTTCTATTACATACTATCACAATTCACATCCCATCATTCTCCATTCCCCGTCTATACATTAATTCATCATGTAATATAGGCTATTTTACCCATCTAACCCAAAAAATTAATATTTACAAAAATGACTCTGGTTCAATAACATTCACCCAAATGACCTGAAATGAACAGTAAATTTGGGTTATAGGAACCCAATGGCCGGCACCCCCTTTGTATTTTGACCCTATGACTGCTTGATAATTGTGTCAGGTTTTAAAAAAAATATTTTTTTTTTATTTTGGGACATCAATGGCCAGCATCAGGTCTTTTTTTTAAACCGTATCATGCTGGTATACTCAAACACCAGTATTTGAAAAAATTGGATTTTGGTCAATAGATGGCCAGCACCAACACCTTTTTCGGGTGCCAAATTTTTTTTTGTTTTGGGACATTGATGGCCGACACCAACTTTATCAGATTAAAAAATATATTTTTTGGTTTTGGGACACTGATGGACGGCACCAACCTTATCAGATTAAAAATAATTTTTTTGGTTCTGGGATAGTGATGGCTGACACCAAATTTATCAAATATATATATCTAGGTGTTTTGTTTTCCATTTAAGTTTTTGTTTTCTTTTTGTTTGCTTTATTAGTTTAAAATCAAGATTAAAAATATCAGTGTTTTCTTTGTTGAAAAGGAAGCAAAAATTTTTGAAGATGAGTTCCCAGATTTTGTTTGTTTATGTTCATTTCGATGGATAAATGATAAATACAACTGAAGAAGATTGTGTCTTTCAAAGTCGGAAAAAAATTGGAATGAGTTTCAACAAGCGTGTTTCACTGGCGGATTTAAAACAAAAGATCAGTACAAAGATAGCTACTCGTTGCGGAAAGCAAATGTTGAGACTGTTTTATAAATTTCCAGTTTCAACAGATCAGCTCAAGTTCTCAAAAATGGAGATTGAAGATGATGATGATCTAAGGACAATGATGGTATTTTATTGCCCCCTGAGATGGAAAATCCCAGCTCGGTTGAGTTGTTCGTGGAGATAGCTGAATCGGATCCCAATCAAGTTGTAATTCCAGGAAGCCAATGTTCTAGAATTTATTTTGGTCTTAACGTTTGCTAGGAAGATCAGTCGGGTTGTGGAGGGTCAATGCCAACTCCCAGAAATCCAAACACCGGTGGATGTTCGTATAACAGCCCAAACTCGTGTACTCGTCTAGATATCCATCTTGGCCACCATAAAAGATGGTGATGAAGGGTCCGATAATAAAGATTTGTCCCATTGTGATCCTAACAATGATTTAAATGACCCTGATTCGGATGACATCCCTAAAGACATAGACGAAGAGGGCCCGGTGGAGGGTGAAAATGTAAACCCCCATTCGTCGAGAACATAGGCCCCGATATAGTTATAAGAAATAAAATAGGGTCCTTTATGACCAACGTAGATCTTGATATGGCTCTTGCACGCGAGTTCCCAAAATATACAACCATAGTGCCGGCTCACCTACTTGATGAAGAATTTGACAGTGAAGAGTTGTTCGTAGGACAACAATTCAATAACAAGAAAGACTATTTATATATAATAAAACAATACAACTTGAAGTTAGGTGTGGACTCTAAAGTGACAAAGTCGACCTAGTCTTTGTACGCCAGAAAATGTTGGAAAGCCTCAAGTAGGTGTAACTGGCGGGTTTGAGCCATGTTAATGCAATGGACTCATACGTGGACGATAAGGACAATAGAAGGTCCACACACATGCACGTCTGCTCGTATGTCGCAAGACCATCGAAAGTTAGATGTAAAAACCATATGCAACTGCATCATCCCTTTGGTGAAATTGTCACCCACCATTCAGGTGTCGGTCTTTATTGTGGACATGCAAGCTCGATTCAAATACAAAGTTTCATACTGGAAGGCGTGGTGGGTGAAGCAAATGGCGATGCGAGAGTTGTATGATGACTGGAACGCGTCATAGAACGAGCTTCAAGGGTGGGTAGCCGTGATGCGGGAGTATGTACTGGGGACAATGACTGATTTGCAAACACTGTCATATAAAGGCTCAGATGACGAGATAGAATCCAGGAAACGAGGTTTTCACCTATTTCTTTAGACGTTTAAGCTATCTGTTAGGGCCTTCCCTCACTGCTAGCCAATGGTGCAGGTGGACGAAACTTGGTTGTACGGTAAATACACGCAAATAATCCTAATTGCTATTGCACAAGACGACAATCGAAATGTACTTCCGATCGCTTTCACCACCGTGGAGCATGAGTGCTTCGAGTCTTGGGAATTTTTTCCTTAGAAATCTGCAGAGGCATGTTGTCAGATAAGACAACATTTGCCTTATATCAGACAAATTGAAGGGACTACTTGTTGCGATAAGGCGATCGGGGGTTCCGTGGAGGTCTGTTTATTACATTAGGCACATCGTGGCAAACTTCTACAGAGATTATAAGAATAAAGAATGGAAAAAAGAACTCGTGAACATGAGTAAAAAATATTGTTTGTATTTATTTCAAAAATTACTTTTCAAATTTTATCAGTAATTAATTTTTTAAAATACTGATTCCAAATTGCATATGCAACTCATGAGTTAGAACAGCGAAGATTCAGGCTAAGGTTCGCGAGGCTTGAACCTCAGATGTCATATATACCAACAGATCTCCGGACATGGTTGGGTAGCATGGAGAACTGGAAATGGACTCAAAGTTACGATGAGGGGTTTTAGTATGGCCAGATGACGACCAACCTCGTAGAGGCAGTTAACTCCATCTTGAGGTGCACACATCATCTGCCAATTTCTACTATTTTCTCAACAACATTCTATAGGTTGGCCATATTGATGGTTAGGATGGGGCTGAGACAAGCTATGTAGATCGAGGCTGGACATGTGTACGTTGAGGCCGTCCGAAAGACCATGGAGGTAAACAGTCGAAGGGCGCAAACGATAAATGTAGAATTGTATTCGCGCAACTTGGAGACTTTTTGGGTTCAAGATTACAGCAACCGTTGCTCGGGTCTTCCGCCTAGGTCGTAAGCAGTTATTTTTGAAATAGGCATTGCGAGTGCGGGATATTTCAGACTCTCCTATATCTGTGTATGCATGTTCATGCAATGTGTGCGAGAGTAAACTTAAATGTTGAACAATTCATAAACGACATTTACACGTTATAACGCACATTGCGTATTTGGGGAAACGAATTTCCTGTAATCCCTGATGTCTCAAACTGGGAAGTTCCACCTTACTTTTGAGATGCTGCTAGACCATAGTCTCCGTAGACATCCTAAAGGTTGACCACAATCGACGAGGATTCAAAATGACATGGACGTCAGGGAGACGGGAGAACCCAAACTGTGCACGGTGTGCTGAACATCTGGTCACAACCAATCAACTTGCCCACATCGTGTTTATGTTTCCGATCAATCATCTCGTAATGTCGGACTGGAAGATGACGAGTGATTTATAATTGAGTTCATGTTCTTGTAAAAATATTGTAAAAGTATACAAATTATACAAATGACATACTTTATTCAAATTATACAATTGATTAAATATATTAATTCATACATGTTTTTTAAAAAGAAAAAAATAAAATACAAATTATAATACAATATACATACATATTTAATTTAAAACACTTTATATTAATTCAAATGAAATTCAAATAAAGTAAAAATTGAAGTTCACCTTTAAAAAAGAAATTGAAATGAAAGTGGAATGAAAATATCAAGATAAAAGAAAGATATATAAGTAAAAGTATATTTAAAAAGAAATTGAAATGAAAATATAATTAAAATTGGAAATGAAGTTAAATTAAAATGGAATTATATTTAAAAATGATATATAAGTAAAATTTTAAATAAGAAATTGAAATTTGTATTGAAATGAAATTCAAATTGAAAAGAAATTGAAATGAAAATATCAAGATAAAGAAGGATATATAAGTAAAATTATATTTAAATTGAAATTGAATTGAAATGAAATGAAATTAAAATTGGAATGAAATGAGATTCAAATTAAATAGAAATTGAAATGAAAATACAACTAAAGAAAAAAAAAAGCTTTGATTTGAAATGACAGTAGGCCTGCCAAAATCGGCCTTTGAATGGTCGGCACCAAGGACAAGGCCTAAGGCCTATTAGTTGCCCGCATACCAATGCCCCGTCTATCAGCAGCCCATATACCAAGGCCTGTTTTGGCTGAAATAAAAAGAAATGAAATGAAATTTGAAAATCAAATGAAATTACAAAATAAAATTGACATGAGAAATAAAGTTTTAATTAAAAAAAGTGAAATGAAATTAAAATTGAGATGAATTTCAAATGACATGAGAAAACAATGAAATTCAAATGAAATTTGAAATGAATATGAAATGAAATTAAAAATTAAATTGAAATGAAAAAAAGAAGTAGACAAAACATGGCATGATAGGCCCGCGCCTGTGTCAAGCTTCCGTTAGGCCTGCGTCAGGCTTGTCAAAGAAGGGTAACCAATGGCCGGCACCAGTAGGCTACAACCCATGTGTCAAATGGCCAAACAATGGTCGGCACTAGCAGGCTAGGCCTGCTCTGACATAACCCGACATGTCAGGGCCACAAATTGATTTTTATTCTTTTTTTCCCTTTTCACCCCTGCTCAGCCACTATGGCCCCTCACTATAAATGGCATGCTTCAACCCAAAACCCGATCACCACCGTTGATAACTACCATTCACCACTGGTCGCTACCATTCACCGCTGATCGTCGTTGTTCACCGCTAATCACTGCTATCGATCATTGTAAGATCAGTACCATATTGTGAGACCCCGATTGCATGATCCCAGATATTTTCCCGATCGAAGGGTTTTACCGTATTTGAATGTCGCGGGATTTGAGGTAGTTACATACATTCATATATCTGACCTACGAGCCGATTTAATATTGGCCTTAGTTGAAAGATATCGCCCGGAGGCACACACGTTCCACCTTCTGTATGGGGAGGTCACTATTACACTGCAAGACGTAGCAGTCTAACTGGGGTTGTCTATTAACGGCAAAGCAATGTCGGGGTGTGGAAAACTGCTCGATTTGTAGGGCACTTGCGAGTAGTTACTTGGAAAAGTGCCCCTCAACAATGAAGAAGAAAGATTAACCAGTATTAAATTTACCTGGTTAAGAGCAAACTTCCAAAATCTATCGAGCATTCTAACGCAAATGAACATTGGCTACGCTGCAAGAGCATTTATTCTACAACTTATAGGTGGAGTACTATTTTCGGACATGAATCAAAATAAAGTCCACATCATGTACTTCCTCTTACTAGAGGAACTCGAGAAAGCCAAGAGATTTAGTTGGGGCTTTGAAGTATTGGCATGTTTATACTGCGAGCTTTGTCGAGTGACAAAGTCGTCTACCAAGACCATGGGAGGTTGATGCCTTCTACTGCAATCTTGGGCATTATACTGAATGCCATTTTTGGCATCAGTGAGCCACCAACCATGTGTGTGGCCTCTCGTGAATAGGGAAATTGATAGTTCGATTTTACCTTCTATTTTTTAATTGTATAGTATAGTATACTCATTTTTGCATGGAAAAATAATCAGAAAATTTATTCTTTTTTTCAGACAGATGGGCGATTGTACCAGAAATCAGGTGATCATTTATCGTACCTGTGTACCGTATGATGATCAAGACTCATTCCAGGGATGGCGTAAAATACGTTTTCGAATCTTTTTTCTAAATACAATAATTCCAAAAAAAAATAAATAACGTGTTTTCTATATTATGCAGTTTTTATGGATGCCATATGTTGAGGAAGGGATCGCGACGCTCATACCATCATGGGTTACTAGAATCAACATTTGTTCGTGTCAAATATTCCATTAATTCATTTCCATATGGTGGAGTGGCACGATGAGGATCGGGTATTGAGACAATTCGGCTGGGCGCAACCTATCCCGAACCCTCCCGTCAACATCAAAGAAGTCCACGGAATGGGATAAAAGGGTTCGGGTCAGGACACATTAAATTGGGTGGAAAAACATGAACCGTACATCTTTCTATAGAATGATCCATTCGAGGCGCCCTCCCTTGTATGTCTTAAAAGGAGGGTTGTCTCCTACGAGCGAGTACGTAGAATGGTATATGGCAAATGGGAAGCCCTTTATATTTCAAGGTTGTTATATGCTGCTCCCGGAAGACGCGCAACCAAAATCTTCCCTATGGCAACGGACGAATGCACGACTGCTCCGTAATTGAGTTCCGCCATTCGGGAACACCGATACCGATTCTACCTCCAACCCTGATCTTGAGCCCTAATGTGATGCATCTGGTTCGTCATCATACTACCCAGAGCCCAAGCCCCAATTTTCTCCATTGTTCGAGGACATATTTGGCTTCGACCCCGAGCCTCAACATTCGACACACTCCGGATCATCCTTATACCACCCGGAGCTCGACCAGCAAGCACGTACACCTAATACTGAGGATATTTTTCCATCGGCACCTCTGGTCACGCAATACCCTTTAACTCCATATTATGGTGTATACGGTTATACTACTTTCCTAATTACACTGATGGGACACCGGAGGCCAGACCAAACAATTGGGAAATGCCTCAGCAAGGTGCACAACATCACCGACGGAGGCAGCCAGACTCGGATCACGAAAATTTTAATTTTGAATAGTAAATAATAATCACTTTATTTTGTAATTATTCTGTTTTCAATATAAATTTAGTTCTTCTAAAATAATTATTTGTTTGGATAAATGACTTCAAAATATTTAATAAAACAAATATATAATTCAAAATTTTAATAATACGCAACAAATTAAATTTACAAATACAAGAAAATATAAACATTTTAGAATATTACTACACGAAAATATAAAATTCAAACAACAAATAATACGGACTAATATTATTCATAGACCCCAAAAAATACAAACATTCCAAAAAATTAATACACGAAAATATAAAATTCAAACAACAAATAATACAGACTAAATTAAATTTAAAAATACAAAAAAATACAAACATTCTAAAAAATTAATACACGAAAATGTAAAATTTGAACAACAAATAATACAGACTAAATTTGATTTACAGTTACAAAAATAATACAAAAATTTTGAATAGTAGTCTCTTTACAATTAGTCGTCTTCTGCTTAAATCAGGTCTATATTGCATTAGTACCCCACCTATAAGTTGCAGAATAAACACTCTTGCAGCGTAGATAATGTCCATCTGCATTGAACATCTTGGTTAGCCATCTATGGCGCAAAAAGTCATCCAACCCTTAATGGCATAACCTTTACGGTTGACATGGCAGTATATAATTCAACTCTGTTAAAGCATGACAGTATATAATTCAACCCCGAAATTTGGTTGTACACTACAAAACACTCCTATCTGCAATCCACTACAAAAAAATCATTTGATGATACAGTAAAAAAACACTCTCATTTTGATGGCTCTCTCAACAAATTTTTTCTCATCCAATGACAATATCAGAACCCAAACCAGCCCCTATATATAGAGTAAGGGGGTTCTGGCCATCTGATCTCCAAATTAAGAGAAATAAATTTTTAATACTTGGTGCCGGCCATCAGTGTCCCAAAACCAAAAAAAAAAAAAATTAATCTGATAAAGTTGGTGCCGACCATTAGTGTCCCAGAACCAATTTTTTTTAATTTGATAAGGTTGGTGCCGGCCATCAGTGTCCCAAAACCAAAAAATATATTTTTTAATCTGATAAAGTTGGTGCAGTCCATCAGTGTAAAAAAAAAAAAACAATTTCGGGACCTGAAAAAGGTGTTGGTGCCGATCATCTATTGGCCAGAACCCAAAATATTTTTTATTGTACTTTGGTGTAGGCCATTAGATGGCCAGAACCCAATTTTTTTTTCAAATACTGGTATTTGAGTATAACGGTATGATATGGTTTTAAATAAAACATGATGCCAGCCATTGATGTCCCAAAATAAAAAAATATTTTTTTTAAAGCCTGACACAAGCATCAGGAAATCATGGGGTGAAAATACAAGAGGGTGCCGGCCATTGGGTTCCCATAACCCAAATTTATTGCTCATTTCAGGTCATTTGGGTGATTGTTTTTGAACCAGGATCATTTTTGTAAATATTAAATTTTTATGGTTAGATGGGTAAAATAGCTTGTAATATAACATAATTCAACCCAATTTCAAGTTAATTTCATACTTTCATCAAATTACATTATTTTCAATTTGATTCGATTTAGTCCTTTACCTCAATACTCAAGCATATTCTCACCAATTCAATACAATTAATTTCTCACATCTTACTTCCATACCTTACCAAATAACACAACAAAAATATGTGGCAATTAAAATTAATTGAGTTATAAAAATACAAATTGAAAGCTTGCATCACTCATTGTCAACTTTCGCCTTTCTGTTCCCTTTTGACGATCCTGCATCGTTTTTAGGTACAAATAATAATTCAGTAATGGTATATCATCAAATTCTATCCAATTCACATTCAATTACAAGGTCTTATATATTTTGCAAATTATTCAATTTAATCATCTATCTCGATAATTGATAACTCTTGAAAAGAGTTATATTTTATGCCTTTAGACTTGATTAATTGCCTCTACTTAGGTAAGTTTAGTTGCATTTTTGGATTTTCCATTAGTATATTTAGGAAATTGTATTAAAAGGCTTCGATTTGTGCTTAAATGTTATTACATGTTACTTTTAATTATTTGTGGGAAGAATTTGCTTGTTAAGTGACAGGTGTAGAATGAGGAAAAGAAGTAAATGAGAGAAGGTTTGTCGTGGAAAAAGGTTGGACAGCTTGCCAACATAAATGTCGTGGCAATACTAAGAAACGACCCAGTCAACACTTAACCATTATCAGCCCTGCTGTAAGTGTACCAGAAAAATCAACCAAAAAAAGAGGAAAAAGATTATGGGATGATGGGCCTATTCTAAAGGAAGAGGTATAGAACCCAACAAGAAAGAGGAAAGAAGATGGAGAGATGGTTAGAGAGAGAATTGGAAAAAAATCCTTAGATGAAAGTAGAGGACAACGATCGAGAACAAAGCAGAGCTGGAAGAGGAGAAGGAGAAGGCAATCCCTCTAGGCAATCACAAGATATTGCGTCACCGGAGTTGTGGGCTGGATAGGTGAAAGCTATCTTCCCTAAGTTCTTCCTTTTCTTCTTTATTTGTTTCTTTGTGATCTTAATTGATGAAAATGATGTTGAATGCTATTTTGAATTTGGATGTTATTGTCCAAACCATGAGTTAATCTCATAAGGTTGGGATTGCTTGACGAAACCTTTATTTCCTTTAATGGCTAAAGCATAGATTAGTTTTAATTTACTATTTCATTCAATGGTTTTTAAGAATCGCATGCGTATAATCTTTAAAAATAGATGAATCTGCCACATGTTTATGAAATTAATCTAATATTGACAAGGTTAGGTTAGTTATATTGAAATTGAATGATATGAGAAAGTATTCAATCGAATACTTGTAGCAGTCTCTAGACATAAAGTAGTGTTCTATAGAGAAAAAAATAAAACAGTGTTGGGTACCGTGGTAAAGGCCTATAGACATATATTGAAACACCCCAAACCCGGCCCAAGAGCCCTGACCGGATCTGGTATGTTCCTCAAGAAAACCGGTTCAAATTCTTTTGCTTCTTAGGAAAAACTTGTGCGATTTTTTAAAAAAAAAATATTGTTTTGAAAGAAAACTTATTATTGGGTTGGGCTTGAATTGAAAATGGATTAATTTTATATTAAAACTCCCTTTTTAATTAAGGTGACAAAACACTTTGGAGTTTATTATTTTGAAATAATTTTACTTGATCCATAAATAATAGTTTGTAAACAAAATAAATAAAGTAAGAAGAAATAAAGAAAATTCATCTAAGGCCTTATTACATCAAAAATTTCCAAAATTTAAATTAGAGTACTTAAATAAAATAAAAGTCCGAATGGTAATTTCCTGCTATGCATGGCCACCTTTAAGCTCTTGCCGACCCGGTCCATTACTGCTCATCACCTAAAAAATATTCCCCAACGGGGTGAGTCAAACAGACTCAATGTGTAATCAACACTAAAATTTAATAGGTTTAGGCATACCATACATATCATGTTCACATAATAATAATTCAAGATAATGATGCAACCCATACCCAAACCTAGATGCCATCCGCTACACATCCCCGTACCAACCTGCACACCGTGGGGACGACTAAGTCAACCCTCCTTCCGCTACACACCATCGAAGGCAGTCGCTGCAGTCGACGTGCTCATCGCCCATATAAATTCGTGGCATATCCACCAGATTCAGATAATTGTGTCATGAGACACCACATTCAGATAATGTAACCGAAGTTACCACATTCAGATAATGTAACCGAAGTTACCACATTCAGATAATGTGACCAAAGTCACCACATTCAGATAGTGAGACCGAAGTCACCACATTCACTTCCCCTTTCTCATATAACCTGAATGCCCATGTTATTCATCTCATGCATATCATACTTAAATTCACATTCACGTTACTTTTCACATGTTAAATATAACATATTTCGTAATCCTAGTAGGAGTAGGAAACATACCTGAGTACTTTGTACCACATTAGGGTACTTAGCCATATTCACATTCTTATACATACATATATTACATATAGCCATATAACGTATTAAAAGATAGTGTGGGGTACACACCTGATTTGCTTAACGAATTCCTTGAAATCCCGAAAAAACCGATCTATTGCTTTAGATCTCAATTCCTACATTTGGTAACCTTAATATGTTAGCATAAAGCCTATAAAACCAAATCCTAGTAGGATTTGTATTCTTAAAACCTACCTTGTTGTCGAATTGACTATAGTCAAATCCCGAAAACTTGTATTCTTCTCCTTTGAAATCGGCTACTCACTAGATCCCTTGAATCTGTTAGTTTTCGGCTTAAAACACATAATAATAGATCTAACTACTAAAATAGGCCTTGGCCGAATGCTATAGACACTTACCTAAACTCACCGAATAACTAGGGAACACGCGGCTTATGGTGTACCTTCGGGAAAAGAACTTCTCCTTCCTTGTAGTCGACACTTAGTAAATCCCGAAAGATCTCTTCAAGGTTTTGGCAACAAGATATTAATGGGGTTAGTCCTAGATTTCGGCAAATCTTAAAAGAAAAAGGATGGAAATCGAATGAGATCTTACCCTTACTTTAGATATCGACAGTTCCTTTGCTTGAAGTCTCAAACTATTCGGCTATGGCCTTGATCTTAGCAAGCTTTCGGCTTTTGGAATATTGAGAGGAGAAGAATGAAGAAGAAAAGAATAGGGGTTGCAGAGAAAATTCGGCAGAGGTTATCAAGGAAGAGTAAATAATGCTGAATGGCCTCTCTATTCCTTTTATAGCCGAATTTACTAGCTAGAGTCCCTTACTTGGCCACCACTCTTCTATTTGATAGTTTTATCCTTTGTATTATCACTAAATAAAAGAATTTAATCCAACCATTATCTCTTGAAAATAATGATAAATAAATCCCTTATTTATCCATCATTTAGCCGAATTTTAAAGAGAATAAAACTCTTCCTTTTTAAATTGCTTGTGCCGTCCACCTCATTTCTTCTGGAAGCAAAATAAAATTTCTTTTATTTGTTTCCCATGTGACTCGAACTCAGGCCCACTTGCTCATGTAGGTGGCGTCACTTACCTGGGCCTTAAGTGGCATTTCCAGGCCACTTTTCCAAGTCTGTTTGTGTGTCAAATTCCTCCTATTATTTTTCTTAAGGCCACCTTGCCTTAGTTTTCTCTTTTTAAGCCTTAAAACTTGACATTTCTTTACATTTCCAAGTTTCCAAAAATTTTCATTTGGCTCTTTAAACTTGACATTTCCTTACATTTCCAAGTTTCCAAAAATGTTTACTTTCCTCTTTTGAATCATTTCCACATCATTTCCTTACATCCCCTAGTTTCCAAAAATGTTCACTTTCCTCTTTTAAACTTAACGTTTCCAAAGAATTTCCATACATTTCCATACATTTCCATACACCTTAGGGTTCCTAGAACTCCTCAGAACACATCCAACACACCCACCGAGCCCACTATCTCATGAATTACACACGAACGCATAATCCCTAATCTAGGATATTACATATATCGCTTCAGGCAAGGTAACTTAAGGTCTTACTCTCGAAAGAAGTAGGCCATTTTAGTTCTCTTCCAAGCAATAGAATAAGATTGATTTTGCCAAGGCATTATTGGTTAATAAGGGTAGATTCTCAGTAGTCTCAACCTAAGATTCAACATCGTAGATCCTTTAACCTTTGCTATAGTATCTCTATTTTCACATCCTTAGTTGTTAATTGTTTACATATTATTCACGTAATCATTCTCATAATTGCTATTGCATTATTACTCTTGTCTTGCCTCAACATTTTCATTTATTTATTAGAATTTATATATGACACACATCAGTATTCCTTAATTATCATTGCATTCTTAATATTGTTTTTGCCATAGCATTAATCACACTCCTTTATAATAACCTGATCAATTTATACCTAACCAATCCCTACGGAGATTATCTCACTTATCACTTTATTGCTTGATCCGACGTGTACACTTGCACAATTCGCTTAGCATATTCACACGCGACAAGCTTTTGATGCCGTTGCCGAGGATCAGTAGTTTGGTGAAATCTGGTTTTGTTATTTTCTTATCTAATTCCATTAGTTTTATTTAACTTATTTGTTTTTAATTTCTATGGGTTTGTTATCAGTGCATGAATAGAGGCATTCTTGCTAATGAAGAGTATCTTTTTGACCCTGATATTGAGAGAACTTTGTGAAGTAGGGGAAGAGAAGTGCCTAACATGGCTAGGGACGGGAATGATTCTAGTTTGGATGATCTATTAAATTAAAATGGTCAGGATGTTGATCTTCCTATTCATCGCATGATAGATGACCGAGAGAGGCCAATTTGTGAACATGTTGTGCCAATTTTGGATGATCTAAATCCAGGGATAGTTAGACCACACATCCAAGCTTAGCATTTTGAATTGAAACCGGTGACGTTTCAGATGTTGCAAACAATGGAATAGTTCAATGGGTTACCTACTGAAGATCCACAATTGCATTTAACACTTTTTCTAGAAGTCTATGACTCATTTCAATAACAGGGTGTTACTGAAGACACCGTGCAGCTTAAATTGTTTCCATATTCCTTGAGATATTGAACAAGAGTGGTTTAATGCTTTTCCATCAGAGACAATGGCATCATGGAATGACCCTTGTAAGAGGTTTTTGCTATGGTATAATCTGCCAAACATGAATGTCAAGCTTAGAAATAACACCACATCTTTTTGACAATCAGAGGATGAAACGTTGTATGTATGAAGCTTGGGAAAGATTTAAAGAATAACTGTATAAATGTCCGATGCACGGGTTTCAGCACTGGACTCAGATGGAGATGTTTTATAATGGGTTGATGATAAATCGTAATTATAACATATTTTAATTCCACATTTAGCTTGTTTTTGGATGATTTATTCCTCAATTTATGTAAAAAGGTGCTCTTAATCCTTTCTTTTCATGTCTTATACCCAGGATAGCACCCGAGGATGAAAAGAACATAAAACGGGCCCAAAACGAAGTAAATGGGCCATATCACAAAATTGATACAGCCAGGCCCAAAGAGCACACGGCTGTGCCTTGTCAAACATCTAGAACACGGCCTCACCCCCAATCTACACGACCGTGCCTCAACTTAAAAATCTAAACACGGCTTGAAGACGAGTCACACGGGCGTGTGACATGGTTGTGCCCCTGTCGTGGCTTTAGATAATTTCAGTTGGAAAAGGATACTTAGGGAGAAAGAATCGCATTCCAAGATCCTATAAATAACCCCTAAGTACCACCTTTGAAGGGGTAGTTAGCTAGGCCAAGGAGCCAAGCCGGAAAGGTCAGAGTTGAGGGAATCGCTCGAAGTTAGCCAGTTGATCCATCCCAAGAAGCCGGAATTCTACTCAAGACGGCAAATTTCTCCTTCAATTCCTTCAGGGAGTTTTAGGGATTTCTTATGTTTTGTTTTATCTTTTCTCTTGAGATGTTTTCTTTATTTGTTATGAACTAAACCCCTCAGATACCTGAAGGGGATGAAACCTAGATGAATCTTGTTATCGTTTTCTGAATTATATGAGAAATACTTAGTTTGTTCTTAATTATGTGTGCTTAATTCTTGAGTTAATATTTTGCGAATATTGATTCAAGTTTGATGTGCTTAGGTGGAGGAGGAATAGACCCTGCCTAAGAGTAGATCTAGCATAATTAAACGGAGTTGATCGCACGCCTAGAGATAGGGTGACGAGATTTTACTGGATTAGGGTGAAACCTAATATGGGAATCCATAGATTGATTTACTGCTATTCTAGGGGGTTATTATAAGAGAACGAGAGTTCCACTAATTAACTCGAGAGAGGTTTAATATACGTTAGGGAGTCTTGCGGATCAAACTAAGTGAATAAATCGTATGGTTCAGTGTTAGATAACAAGTGAAGTCTAGGTGTATTCTTCCCGAGGGTATCGTCGTGATCAACTGAGTTTTTCTTCTAGTTATTTCCCAGTTTGTTCTTTCTGTCTTTGTGTCTTTAGCTTAGTAGTCGTTAATTTAGATGAGATCAACTTCACTTTATTTTAGGCTAAATAATAAAAAGAAAGTTAGTATTAGTACTTTTAGTTCCTTTGGGTTAGACAATCGGTCTTGCCTAAGCTATACTACTGTTCGATAGGTACACTTGCCTTTAATCGTTGTCAAAGTTAGTTTCCAGGTTTGATCATTCGTTTTATAAATTTTAAAGCTCTGATTTTAGTGATCAGTTGAATACACATACGAGAATGGTAGTTGATGCTTCTGCCAATGGTGCCTTGTTGGAGAAATCTTACAATAAAGCTTATGAGATTTCAGAATGGATTGCCAACAATGATTATCAATATCCTACCACGTGAGCTGGGAATGGCAGGAGAGTTGCTGGCACCATGGAACTTGATGCAATCACTTCATTTACTTCTCATGTATCATTTTTAACTCATATGATCAAAAGAATGAAGAGACAAACTGTAGTTTAGGAGTTGAAAGTAGCCGAGCCAGCGTATGTTTATTGTGGTGAAGACCATGAGTTTAACGAATGCCATCAAATCCGGCATCTATGCGTTACATGGGTAATTTCAACCAGAACATAACCCCTATTCCAACACGTATAATCCAGGGTGGAAGCAACATCCAAACTTTAGTTGGAATAATCAAGGTGAGGGGAATTTTAACAACGCTATAAGATAAAATGCCATTAGTGCACCGCCTGGTTATACTCAACTTACGCCGAGGCAGAATGCCAACAAGGTCAGGCATCGGTTCCTTCTGTAACAGCCCGTCTTTGGTTAAGTCAGAGCAGTGTTTTGGGACCACAAATACGAGGTCAAAATATTTATTTTATTATTATTATGATGCTTACAGCATGATAATTGTTTGTGTGAAAAATTCGTTAAGAAATTTTTATCATTTAATTAGTTGATTTAATAAAAAGGACTAAATCGCATAAGGTGAAAAAGGGGAGTTCCATTACCTAAAGGTATTAAATAGCTATGGAATCTTAATTTAGAGGTCCTTATGTTGTAATTTGACCATTTGACACATGAGTGGACATATTTGGACATTAAATGAATGTTTTAAATGCTTTTTTCATTAATGTTATTATTGTAATCTAGTAATTAAGGTAATAAAATAAAAGAAATAAAGATATCATCTTTCAAAAGAAGATACCACCATTGAAAATTCATAATAAGAATAGCCATGGAAGCTTGAGCAATCGATTATCTTCATTTCCCATGCATGTGAGTATTTTTTATCCGTTTTTAACGATTTTTATGTGTTTGTAATCATTGCAATTACTACTAGCTAGCCCAGGGACTATTTTGCAAAACTGTTAAAGATTTTGAAAGTTGCCATTGATGAAAATATTTGTTCTTTTATGGTTGATGATGAAAAATGAAATCTTGTTATTAGATTTACATATTTTGTTATGTGATTTTTAGAAAAATGAAAATAAGGATTAATTTGTGAAAAGTGTAAAATTCATGGTTAAAATGTGAAATAAATGAAAAATATGGGCTTTTAGGGGCATAATAGTAATTTGGCTAGCATGGGTTTATTTTGAATTTCATTAATTTTTTATTTTATGAAATAAGGACTAAATTGTAAAAATGTAAAAGTTTAGAGGCTAATGTGTAAATTATCTCAAATATATATTTTGGATTGAATTGAATAAATAGATGATTAAATAACTTAATTTTGAATAAATTTAGATCAAGAGAGGAGAAATACGAACTTCGATCGGGGAAAGAACAAAGTTATGGAATAGTTGACTCGATTTGCCGTTTTAGCAACCAAGGTTTGTTCGTATGCAATGAGCTTTATTTATGATTGTGTTTAAATGCTTTGATATTGCATGAACTGTGCAAACGAGACTACGTATATGTTCAACAACGATTCGAGAACGATTCGACAACAGAATGAAAGTGATTCAACTACGATTTGGTATTGAAATTCCAATTGAACCTTAGGAATAGTTTAGGATACTAGTGACATGTCATTAGGGATACTTTGAGTTGGCTTCGGGCCATGATTTAGCACTTAGGGTGCGAGATAAACTGATTTGGCTTCGAGCCATGCATATCAGCTGATTTGGCTTCGAGCCATGATATCAAAACTTTGGATATAAGTTACCATGATTTGGCTTCGGGCCATGGTATAGGTACTTATCATGTGAGACCCTTGAGTGTCCGACTCCTATTCTGAATGGTTTAACGGGTAAATGAAAGATGCGGTTGAGTATGAGATTGGTACAAGATGATATAAGTACGTACAGAAATGGATTAAGTATTTGAAACTATGGAATTGATGAGTTCCTTGGTAAGTTATGTGAATGATCATTGATAGCTTTGTGATTTAATAAAATTGTTGTATATTGCTTTCTATTATTTGAATGATTAATGAACAATGATATTTTTTTATTGTTAACATACGAGCTTACTAATCTATATAGCTTACTTTGTTGCTTTTCCATAGTTTATAGTAATTTCAAAGCTAGTTCAGATTTTGGGATCGTCGGAGACTTCATCACACTATCTGCTGACACTTTAGTACTTTTTGAAACTATGTTTTTGAGTCATATGGCATGTATAGGGAGTGTGAGTAATTTTGGTTATGTTACGGTATTAATTTTGGCCATTTGAATTGGCTTGTATATGTATATGTTTTGGTTTATATATATAGTCATGTTCGGCTTAGGATGGTGAATTTGATGATGTATATGAGTGTCAAATGGTTGAGTTAAAGATAATGGTATGTTTTGGTGATTTATGTATAGGTAAAATGGAATTATGGAATGTGCATAATTTATGTTTGAATTGGTTGGTTTAGATGATTAGATATGCTATGTGTTGGTGCTAATTGAGGTGGTGTAGGTACATGTAAGTTTGGGTGGCAAAATGGTTTGATAAATAGCCTATTTTTGTCCACACGGGCAAAGACAAGGGTGTGTGTCTCAGCCATGTGTGACACACGGTTAAGTACATGGTCGTGTGTCCCCTGGTGTGGTTTTGAAAATCAAGTCAGTATACTCTATACGGCCTCACACACAGGCGTGTGACTTGGCTGTGTGGCATAAGTCAATATACCCTACGAGTTTGGCACGACCTAGCACACGACCTGGCATACGGACGTGTATGGCCAATTTTAGGGCACACGGGCGTGTGTGTTGGCCGTGTGACCTAAGTCAAAGAGTTACACGGAGTCGGACATGGGCTAGGACACAGCCATGTGCTCCCATTTCGAATGTCCACACGGCCTGCTACACTGGTGTGTCTGGTGGCCATGTGAGACACACGGCCTGGCCACAAGGGCGTGTGTCCCCTATTTTGAGAAAAAAATTTATAAGTGTTCCAAATGTTTCCAAAGTTATCGGGTTAGTCTCGAACCACTCCCAATGCATGTTTATGGCCTCGTAGGCTTGTATTAGGGACAAATTGATTGAGATTTAATAATGAATGCTTGAATTGTGAAAATTTATGCCAAGTAGTTGTTAAATTGTTTTATAAGTCCGTTAATGCTCCGTAATCCTATTTCGGCATTGAATAGGGTGAGGGGTGTTACATTTATTAGTCATAGAGCCACGTTTAGTTGATTCTAGGACTAACGTAGCTTATGTGAGAGTCTAGCTATACATGCCATATATAAACTGTGATAGTGTGATCTCTCCCGACTTTTATAAGATTTGTCTTAATTAGACAGAGATGTTTTCCAACCGAATTATTTCTGATGATACTGAAAATAATACTCAAGCATTTGAGTAAAATTGTGTCTCTGATGAGTTGAAACTCATAAAGGTATGAATAAAAGTTCCTAATATGGTGTTGATGATAAATGTTGTGTTATATGTGTATATATATGAGAGTCAAATTTTGAGGCTTTATAATCTTCACCCATTCACCAGTATAGTGTTATACAATAAAGTTTACAAGATTGAGATTGGATAAGCTCACAAGTGTGAAACTAAAGCGTTCAGTGGTGGAATAATTATTAATGCGGCTAGAGATGAGAAAGGGTTAGCAAGTAAAGACAATTCTAGAAGAGATATCAGCTTGTTATGAAGATCATTCGGATTATGCGATGATACTGTTAAAGAAGAAGTTCATCTTGACTAATCGATTCATTCAGGTTTAATGTCTAAAGAATGTATTAATTGGAAATTCTTCTGAATTGATTTTTGTTAGTAAATGGAGTAAGGTGGGATTAGTGATGACTGTAATAGTCAGTGGAATTATGTTTGAATTGTAAAGATATCTGACACCAGTGGTTATAGTTGAGTAGATTATGACGAACTTTTTTGAGTATTCTATGTGTTCATTCATTCTCGGAGATATATGTAGCTGTTCATTTTCAGATGAGATTCTTGTCTTATGAGAACGCTAACTAACCATATTGTTAGATGAAAGCATTGTGGGTTTAGTTGGTTTATGATCGGCATTGCTTTATCTTTCTTTGGTATTCTATTCAAGTACATTTGGTAGAAAATTTGATGGTAAAATCCATATGATGCTAGTATTCTATTTCTACTAGTTGTTACTTTGCTTTATATATATATATGGAAATTATATTGCTTCTGTCACAATTGATTCCAAATCGTATGAGTGGTGTTTTTTTTCTAGATTTTCTTTGGGATATCATCGATATCTTTATCATCCAATACGAGTTGTATTCTCGAAAATTCATTATAGCTTCACATATTGGATTTCATTATCTCACTTTTCTTGTCATTCTTACTATTTAATGTATCAAATATAGCTCATCTGTAAAGGATATTCAGTGATTGGAAATAATTATATTTATTATGGTTATAATTTTTAGTATGATCATGGGAGCATGGTGATGCTGATCTCTGGTTTTTCCTAGTTTTCGTGAAAAAGATTGGCATCGGCAAAAGTATAGACCGTGGAAGCTCAAGCTCAAATTTGTATAATGGTTTTCTTTTCTCAGGTAAGCTTGATTAAGGTCAATGAGTTAAATCGGGATATTATGATTCATTGAGATGATGCAGTTTGTAAAGATCTTTGACTAGTATGTTGAGGGAATTATAAAGGATTGTATATTTGAGTTGTTCTAACAACATGAAGAAGAGATTACTTTGAAATGTTATTATCTGATAGATAAGATTGATTCAGTTACTTCAAATTTGAGTGGGTTAACTAGTTGAAGAATAATTTGAGTTATATACATTTAAGTTTATCCTCAGGTATGGAAATAATTTTGTGCATTCGCGGGTAAATAGACTGACAGTATGAATGAAGAATTCATGTTCTAGAAAACATGATACAGAAATATATTTATTAGATTTGTTGTAATTGAAAGACGTTATTATGAGTAAAGTTGTTCTGATTGATAAAGTTATCGCACTTGTAATGTTTGAATGGTTTGATACTTGTTAACAAAGTTTTAAAGAGTTGAAAGCATTGTTAACCAAAACACTAGTTTTGGTTCAGCCTAAATCGGGTAAAGAATTTGTGATTTTCAGTGATGCGTCATTTAACGAATTGGGATGTGCTTTAGTACAAGAATGTAAAGTGGTAGTTTATACTCCCAAACGGTTAAAGCCATATTAAAAGAATTATTCGACACGCGACTTAGAGTTGGCTGCTATTGTGTTTGGCATTGAAAATTTGACATCATTTGTTCAATGAAAATGTCACATACTTACTGATCACGAGAGTTTAAAGTAGCTGATGTCACAAATAGATTTGAATTTGAGACAACGTTGATGGCTCGAGCTATTGAAAGATTGTGAGTTAGTTATTGATTAACTTTTAGGGGAAAAGCAAATATAGTTGCCGATACTTGAGTGGAAAGTTTTTGTTTACTTTGTGAACGATGGTTACACGGTTGAACTTGAAATGATGGCACAATCTTAGCTTAGTTAAAAGCTAAACCGATGTTCAAATCTAAGAAGCTCAGAAATGTGATAGTGAATTACAAGTGAAACGAGTACAATGTGAATAGACTTCTAATTCTGAATTTCAGGTCAGACCTGATGACTATTATTATTATTATGAGATAGAATTTGTGTACTGAAGAATCGAGAGCTTATACAGAAAATTTTGCATGAGGCTCACAGTGGTAGTTTGTCTATTCATTAGGGGAGTAATATGATGTACAGTGATTAGAGGTAGAAGCACTGATGGACAGGTATGAAAAGCGATATTTCTGATTTTGTGTTCAGATGTTTGATTTGTCAACAAGTTAAAGATGAATATCAAATGCATTCAGGGCTATTATATCTAATGATGACACTAAAGTGGAAAATGAGATAGAGTTATGATAGACTTCGTATCGAGATTACCATAATTTCTGAAAGAATGATACTATCTGGGTTGTTATTGATCGGTTGACGAAATCTGCATATTTATTCCAGTATGTATAGATTCCTCACGTGGAAGGATTACTGAGTTATGGGTTTCTGAGATTGTCAAGTTATACAGAGTGCCAGTCTCTATTATTTCGAATAGAGATCCGAGGTTTATATCGCGATTATGGAGAAAGCTACAAGAAGCTTTGAGTACGCGGTTGTATTTTTGCACTACAATTCATCCTCAGATTGATGATAAGTATGGGAGAGTGATTCAATTCTTGATGATATGCTTCGTTACTATGTTTTAGAACTCAGAGGTAACTGGGAAGAATGTTTACTGTTGGTTGAATTCACGTATAGTAATAATTTTTAGTCGAGTATAAGATGGTACTGTATGAAATTTTATGTGGTTGTAAATGATGAATTCTATTATATTGGACGGAGCTTAGTGAGAAAAAGATATACGAGGTTGAATTGATTAGTGATTCTGGGGAAAAAGTGAAAGTGATTCGTAAAAGTTGAAAGCAGCTTTAGATTGACATAAATGGTATGTAGATTTGAAACGTAAAGATATTGGATTTCAGATCAGCGACAGAGTGTTTCTGAGAGTATTGCCCATGAAGAGGATTCGTTATGGTCGCAAAGAGAAGTGGACTTTATAATTAATTGAGCTAAATTAGTTTATTAAGAGAGAGCCAGTTATTTATGTTGAATTACCATCAAAGTTAGAACAAATTCATAATGTGTTTCAGTTATTTATGTGGTGAACAGATCATTCGTATATAATTTCTTTGTCAAATGTTGAGATTTAGTCGACATGTCAGATAACGAAGAACCGATCAGAATTTTAGCTCGAGAGGTTAAAGAGTTGAGAAATAAATGCATAGCTTTGGTGAAAGTCTTATGGAAATGTCACGGTATTGAAGAGGCTACGTGGGAACCTGAGGAAGCTATGAGAAAATAGTACCCTAACCTATTCACTGGTAAGATTTTTGGGGACGAAAATCCCTAAGAGAAGGAGAGTAGTAACAACTCATCTTTGGTTAAAGCAGAACAGTGGTTTCAAGACCACAAAATCGAGGTCAAAATATTTATTTTATTATTATAATGTTTACAGCATGATAATATGTTTGTGTGAGAATTTTGTTAAGAAATTGTTATCGTTTGATTAGTTAATTTGATAAAAAGGATTAAATCGTATAAGGTGAAAAAGTGGAGTTCCATTAGCTAAAGGTATTAAATAGCTATGGAATCTCAATTTAGAGGTCCTTATGTTGTAATTTGACCATTTGACACATGAGTGGACATATTTGGACATTAAATGAATGTTTTAAATGGGTTTTCATTAAGGTTATTATTATAATTTAGTAATTAAGGTAATAAAACAAAAGAAATAAAGAAATCATCTTTCAGATACCACCACCGAAAATTCATAATAAGAACAACCATGGAAGCTTGAGCAGATGGCTATCTTCATTTCCCATGCATGTGAGTATTTTTTTATTTTTTTTTAACGATTTCTATGTTTTGTAATCGTTGGAACTAGTAATAGCTAGCCCAGGGACTATTTTGCAAAACTGTTAAAGATTTTGAAAGTTGCCATTGATGAAAATATGTTTCTTTGATGGTTGATGATGAAAAATGAAATCTTGTTATTTGATTTACCTATTTTGTTATGTGATTTTTAGTAACAATGCATATTAGGGATTAATTTGTGAAAAGTGTAAAATTCATGGTTAAAATGTGAAATAAATGAAAAATATGGGTTGCTAGGGGCATAATAGTAATTCGGCTAGAATGGGTTTATTTTGGATTTCATTAATTTTTTGATTTTATGAAATAAGACTAAATTGTTAAAATGTGAATATTTAAGGGCTAATGTGTAAATTAGCTCAAATGTATATTTTGGGTTGAATTGAATAAATAGATGATTAAATAACTCAATTTTAAATATATTTAGATCAAGAAAGGATAAATACAGACTTAGATCAGGGAAAGAACAAAGTTACGGAATAGTTGACTCGATTTACCGTTTTAGCAACCGAGGTAAGTTCGTATGCAATGAGCTTTATTTATGATTGTGTTTAAATGCTTTGATATTGCATGAATTGTGGAAATAAGACTACGTATATGTTTAACAACAATTTGAGAATGATTCGACAATAGAATGAAAGTTATTCAACTACGATTTGGTATTGAAATCCCGATTGAACCTTAGGAATAGTTTAGGATACTAGTGACATGTCATTAGGGATACTTTGAGTTGCCTTCGGGCCATGATTTAGCACTTCGGGTGCGAGATAAACCGATTTGGCTTCGGGCCATGATATCAGAACTTCGGATACAATTTACCTTGATTTGGCTTCGGGGCATGATATAGGTACGTATCGTGTGAGACTCTTAAGTATTTGTAATAGCCCGATTTTGGGGCTAGTTGGAATAGTGGTTTCGGAACTACTAATCCGAGACCAGAGAAATTATTTTTTTAATAATTTTATATGTGTTATATCAAGATTATATGGGTGCATGAAAATTTTGGTGCATTAATTTTGGTGATTGCATGTTTAATTGCAAAATAGGACTAAATTGCATAAAATGCGAAAGTTTCGTTTTACAAGCTAGAGGTGTCTAATAGCTATGGAATATTAAAATGGAGGTCCTTAAAGTGCAATTAGGCCTTATTAAAGGTGATGGCCGGCCAAGGGTGACAAGAGTATTAAATTGGTCAATATTTGGTGACAGTAGGTGACTAAGTGAATAAAATAAGATAAAATAAAGAAGATATCATCTTTTACTATTCTCATTTCTTCTTCCACCGAAAATTCAAGTGAGAGTTGGGGTTTTTGATGCTCAAACTTTCAGCCAAGCTATTCTCTTGCAAGTAAGTGATTTTAGAGGTCTTTCTTGATAATTTTTGTACTTTTGGAACCCCTAAAGCTTAAGCTATTAATGAGGGGACTGTTTTGCAAAATGGCTGAAAGTTTAGGGCTTTTCCATGTAAGTTCTTGTGTTGTTTGCTGAGTTTTTAAGGAAGAAAATGAATTGTGGTTGTTAGATAAACAACTTTTGTGAAAGGTGTTTCCATGAAAACACATAAAAGGACCTCTTTGTAAAGGTTGTAAATTGAGTAGTAAATGCATGAAATGATTGGTATTGTGAATTGTTATAAGAGTAATAGATGTTCAGCTAGGCTTGTTTGATGAGGAAATTTGATGAAAAATGATTTACGAGCATAGGGGAAAAATCATAATTTTGCCAAAGTATGGTCATTTTTGCCAAAGTAAAAATTTTGAAGTGTTTTGATTTATGTAGTGATTAAATGAGTAAATTTTATTATTATAGATCAATAAGAGCGTGGAAACAACCTTGACTAGGGAAAAGGCAAGGTTTCGGACTAAATCACCAATTAACATATTTTGCACCGAGGTAAGTTTATGTGTAAACGATACATCCTTATTAGATATGTTTTTATCTATTGATGTATTGTACGAATGTAAATGCTCATTGGTGAGACTTATTGGAAATGGTAGAAAATGGGTAATTTTCGAATGAACCTTCGAATAGAAATGTGGGTACGACAAATATCCATAAATATGTAATTGTTGGTGGGCTGTGTGCGATACCATCATATATAATATCATTTTCATGGGCTATGTGCGATACCACCGTAATTATCATTGTTGGTGGGCTGTGTGCGATACCACCCTATTATTGATTAATGGTGGGCTGTGTGCAAAACCACTGGGTATCTTGTATCATTCCGAAGGGTTCATCGAGAAACTTGTTTAAGTATATATTTTATGTGGCTTTTTGGTGATAAGTGCAGGGTATAAGTACAAGTAAATGTGAGCAATGTATATGATATGTGGTTGGGATGTGGTAAGAGTTGAGATGAGTAAGCATGATTATGAGAATATGAATTGTTCTTACATAGTATGTAATGTTTTTGATTAATTAACTTATGGTATGATGCTTATTGTTTACATATAGACTTACTAAGCTTAAAGCTTACTCCCTTCTCTTTTCCCTTGTTTTATAGTGTCAAAGAGCCAGCTCGGGATACGAAGATAATTAGAAGATCACCCACACTATCAGCACATCTTGGTATATTTAGATTTAGCATTTTGAGTATGGCATGTATAGGGACTAGACTTAGTTGAATGTCATATTGTTTTGGCCAAATGTGTTGGCTCATTCAAAGATGAACTCTTTTGTACAAGGCCATAGTTGATGGCTCTTTCTTATTAATCTATGAAAAGATGAGGTTATTCATGAATGTCCAAGTTGCATGATTGGTTTATTTATTTTAAATATGAATGAATGGGTTGAAGGTTTGATGTGAATTATGTTCGTATGAGTTGGGGTGATAGAAAGAGCTTGGTAAATAGCCTTGTTCTTATCCACACCGGCAGACATATAGGTGTGTGTCTAGGCCGTATGTGACACATGGTCAGCCTCATGGGCGTGTGGTTAGGCCGTGTGTCCCCTTACATGCTAGGTTTGCAAGTCAGTATGCTCAGTAGTAAACACACGGGTGGAGACACGACCGTGTGTCTCAGCCGTGTGGAAGGCACGGTCATGGACATGGGCGTGTGCCCAAGCCGTGTGAAGTCTGCACCTGAAACTTGGAATTTAATTCGCCACACGGTTGACGGACACGGGCGTGTGCCTAGGCCGTGTGACATTTATGGGGTGATGACGTCAGAAACAAAATGCCAAGGATTTTGCACACGGGCTAAGACACGGGCGTGTCAGGTCATGTGAGGGACAAAGGCCAGGGACACGGGCGTGTGTCTGGCCATGTGAAAACCCCTGTAGGTTCGAATTGAAAAATAAATCCACACGGGTATGGAACACGGGCATGTGATATGCCACACGGGCGTGTTGGAAACACAAAAATTTATATACTTTTTCATGCCCTTTTTGACCAAAATTCATGTGGTTTCGAGTAAATTCTTATCGAAAAATAATTAAATATTATAAAATAATTAAAGTGTGCTAAAAATATGAACATGATGAATTTTAATTAATTTTATAGTTAATTTTGTTTAATTTGGACTATTTTCGACAGATTCGCACAAAGGGCGAAAAATCAGCTCGGCAGACACTGCTCGAAGAATAAACTCGAGAAGCAATTTGAAGTATCAAGGAAAATTTATTTCCAGCCCAAGACGGTCCAATTATGAAGATTTAATCATAATATAATTAATTTTAATTTATTCCCAATTTAATTTGGGCTAAATAAATTATTATTAATTAATTATGGAAGAAGGGTCCAGTTAAACCGCACTGGTTGAACCGAACCGGTTGAACCGAACCAGCCACCAATTGGGCAGCCCAAACCATCCACAATGATGGCCAAAATCAGCTTATTAGCTGATTAATTAAGCTTGCAAAGAAGCCCTTGAAGACCTTTTCAAATTGCATTGAAACCCCTCCAAATATTATGGCTTTAAAGATTTGCCCATGCTATATTTAGCAAAGTTGAATTCTTCAACTTTGCCACATGGGAAGGCCGGCCAAGGGAGGCCACTTTTGCTGCTTCTATTTGCTATTTTTAGTAGCCTTGATCAGCTATAAATACACCCCCTAGCTGCTCATTCAAAACACACCTCAAGCATCCAACATTCTCCTCTCTCACTTTCTCTCAATTCCCATTTTTCCCATTTCCCTTTGTGTGTTCTTGTGCCGATTTCCCCTCTTGGAAAAGAGGTGTTTTCCCAGCCATTCAGAGCAGCAATTGGAGTGTTCATAAGTCACCTTGATAGCCGAGGCCAACGAAGAACGGAGCGATCAGACAAGCCACGAAGAAACACCGGATTTGCTTCTTGTTCCTTATCTCTTTAAATTTCGTTGTTGTTTTGACGAACATGTTTATGAATATTTATGCTGTTGGAATGATTAATTTAATCAATTTAGCTTGAATTTAATTCATGTTGGGTTGATTACATTTCGTCCTCTTAAATTATTGAAAATGTGTTTATGCTGTTAAAGGCCTCGGTAAAATGTTTGGTTAAGTAAAATCATGTTAAGTTATCTGGCATTATAATTGTTTAGATAGCTAATGAATTAATTATGTAAACGCATTGAAATTATAATTAATGGACACAATACTTAATCTGTGCATGTTTAATTCTTCTAAGGTAGCTGAAGATTAAATTAGTATTGTATTTGACGATACATATGCCTTGCATAACTTGCAGGATTTTTTGTGATTAAATTGTTTCAAGGTAAAAATACTTTGTTACTTCACATGATCTTTTATATGCTTATTAGGTTGAATTGATCGTTTGAATTGACATAGGTATATGCGAGAGATTGTTTATCTTAGTAAGTATGTATGTTCAATAACATGTTTACTTTTATAAATCTGTTTTATCGGTCGAATTGACATAGGAATATGTACAAGAGATGAATGGATTTTTAATTGTAAGCATGTTCATAAGTTAGCAAATTACCGAGTTGCCATGATTTAATAAGTATAAACACGAGATTAATAATTCTAACGTAAGAAATGTGATTAATCCAACACAATTATGTCATCTTGATTAAAATCAGTTTTTGAAATCGTGCATTAGAACTTTGTTTTATTTTGTTTTTCTTTGTTTTTCTTTTAGTTTTTAAATATCTCTCAAATCCAAATATTTTTCCGTCACCAAAGTGTTTGAAATCATTTTCATAAATAATTCTTTTACGGTCCCTGTAGGTACGATAACTCGACACTTACTTGTCACTTTATTACTTGTTATGATTGTGTACACTTGCACATTTCCACCATTCCAAGTATGAAATCTGGAAACTCAGGCACAAAAATAAATGGGTCATTATAAATTTTCTTGAGGGCACTCCTCATCGAGTCATCCCTTATTTTTGCATATCTCCAGTAAGCTTGTTGCTGCCATTGCATGTGTTGTATTAAGTCATTCAGCTTCAACAGCTCATCACGACGATCTGGGCTAGGCAGTGGAGCTCTAAACACTGAGGGTTCGATATCAAGTTCAGCTTCTGGTTCCATTGATTCTGCCTCATTAGGGACTTCAGTTGATTGCTCTGGCGGGATTTCTGTGGGTTCATCTTCTGCTTCTTTGGGATCCTCGCTTTCTTCAATTCGTTGCTAAAGAACATAATCTCCGGCCACTCGGTAAAGATCCCAATCAGTGATTATGCCTTGACTATACTCTGTCTTCTTTACGTTTGCAAGGAGTTTTGCTTTTAAGTACAAAATTGTGATCGTAAAGGGGAAATAGGTAGGGCCAGACCGTCTAACGGCACAATTTCACATTTCTCTCAGGATGATTTTGCCCACATCAATGGTCTTTCGAGTTAGAATCGAGTATAATAGGACCATTCGCTCTAATGAAATTGTAGTCCCATGTGAACTAGGCATAAGGATGAAACGGATGAAATAAAACCATACATTCGCAAATGGTGTCAAATACTCTCTTCTGCACGTATGGATTCCTTGCTTTGACACAGTCCACTTAGAACCTGGAACTGTGAGTTCCTCGAGGATTTCTTGTAGATTTTCAGGCTTAATATTTCTCAACAGAGAGGAATATTCATCGTTGTCGAAATCAGGTAATTCAAAGAACTCATTAATAGCATTAGAATTTATGGGTACCTTGATTCCGCGGACTGGAACTTCAGTCAATTAGCTTGAGGTTAAGTTCGCGTAGAATTCACGAACTAGTTCCTCATCCACGCTTGGTCTCTTTTCACAAAACAATTCCCAATTGAGGGCTTCAGCAACTTGACGAATACGCGCCATAAAGTCTTTGTAGTTGCTTTCCTTCAATGTGAAGCCTTTCTCTGGATGCATCTGTTGATTTTTGAAGATACTTCCGTATCTTACTTTAGCTTCTTCATAGTGAAATTTGCTTTGTGTTTTGTCAAGTTGAGCGGAGGCACGAGTTCTCTTGCGAGTCATAATTAACCTGAATATCAGGTGGAAAAATAAAAATTAGCTTCTTAAAATTTTAACAACAATTACTAAAATTTCAATAAATTGAAAATTTAAGTAATTGAATAAAAATTAAAATTTAAGAAAGAAAATTATTCTTACCACCTTCCTTGTAGAATTTAAAAACTCCTAAAGTAAAACTATACTAATGAATTAAAAGATGGAGAATTTAAGAAGGATTGGCTTAGGTTGGATGAAGGAGGAGGGTGCGCCTAGGCGCACAAAGTAGCAAGGTGAGATGGGGCTGAGCAGGTGGCGCGCAAGGTGCAGCGCAAGGCAGGCCATGGGCTGGTCGGTGTAGGGCGTTGATGTGCAGCAGCGCACGAGGCAGAGGCAGCAGGCGTGAGGCCCCGACCTGGGCAGGAGCTGGCGTTGGCGTGCGGCGTGTGCTGGAGCAGCTGCTGGCCGAATGGTGGCTTAGGGACTTGCGGCACTTGGTATTTGGTGGTTGGGAGTTTTGGGTGATGAATAAATGGGGAGAACAAGGGTGCAATTTATAGAAGGAGTAGTATGAATTAGAGTAGAACTCTTAGGACAATTAAAGAATTAAAAATAAGAGTCCCATTCTAATTTTACTCATGATAAACAACAATTAATAATTAAATAAACACATATAAAATTATCAATTGCTATTTAATTGCCAAGATAAATATAAAATAAAATTAATTCTAATCCTAAGCTAAGTTGATAAAAGTTAATATATAAATTATAAAAAAATATAATTATATATTAAAGTTTATCAATAATTTATAAGTATGAAATTAAATAAAAATATTTATTCTAGATGCCTTTTAAAAATATTTACAAAAAGAGGCGCCCAGTTTTTATTATTTACGAAAATAGCTACCAAATTTTGGAAATAATTCAATTAAGTCCTTAGACTTAATGAAAATTTGAAATTGAGTTGCAAATACTTGGGTCAAAATTGACCTTTTTATTTGAAAAACCAAAAATTTATTTTGCTATTTAGGGGCTAATTTCTTGGAAAACTATGTAAAAATCAATTCCCAGGAAAGATTGGAGGGGTCACAAGCGGTCCCACTTAAGTTCCAATCTCCTAGACAGAATTTATTTAAACATAATGAACCCGAAAATATACCCTAAATAATTTATTGAAAACAAGAAAATTTAAAAATCAGATAAACTGAACAAGATTTGATCTCGTTCAGGTTTTTCTTTGTAATAGTGTTTCAAACGCTGCTTGAAAATTACCTCTCTTACCTTGGAGTTCAACAACTCTGCATGGATAGACGCAATGAATCATAAATGGACCGGACCAACGTGATTTTAACTTACCTGGAAAGAACTTCAATCTGGAATTAAATAGCAAAACTTACTGATCTGCTTCAAACTCTCGAACTCGGATATGCTTGTCATGCCATTTCTTGAGTCTTTCTTTAAGTAATTTTGCATTTTCATATGAGAACATTCGAAATTCCTCTAGCTCGTTGAGTTGAAGCATTCGTTTCTCTTTAGCAAGCTTGAGGTCCAGATTGAGTTGTCGAAGTGCATAATAAGTTCTGTGCTCTAACTCCAGAGGCTTTCCCAAAGACCAACCTGTAGGGTGACATTCCTAAGGGTGTCTTGTATGCTGTTCTATAAGCCCATAAAGCATCATCTAGTCTCTTGGACCAATCTCGTCAGTTCGGGCAAACTACCTTCTCAAGTATGCCTTTGATCTCCTTATTTGCTAGCTCAGCTTGTCCATTTGTCTGTGGATGGTAAGCTGTAGCAACCTTATGTTTCACTCCATGTTTATCTAGCAACCATTTTAACCACTTGTTCACAAAGTGGGTCCCTTCATCGCTGATAATAGCTCTTGGGGTTCCAAATCTTGTGAACACATGTTTTTGTAAGAATTTCATCACAACCTTGGCATCATTCGTCAGATAAGCTTCAGCCTCAACCCACTTGGACACATAATCTACTACTACCAATATGTATTTGTGACCAAAAGACAGAGGGAAAGGGCCAAGAAAGTCAATACCCCAAACATCGAACAATTCTACCTCAATGATATTTGTTCGAGGCATCTCATTTCTGTTAGTGACATTTCCAACCCTCTGACAGCGATCACAACTCTTTACGTAAGCGTATGCATCCTTGAATAGTGTTGGCCAAAAGAATCCGACTTGTAATACTTTGGCTGGTGTACGAGTACCTCCAAAGTGTCTCCCACTCGGAGCTGAATGACAGTGGTATAAAATCTTCGGTACTTCATCTTCTGTCACACACCTCCTAATCATCTGATCTGCACTTTTTAAACAAATATGGCTCTTCCCAAAAATAGTACTTCACATCGTGAAGAAACTTTTTCCTTTGCTGATAAGTTTTATCAATCTAAGTTTTATCAATCGGCATCAAACCACAAGCTAAATAGTTAGCAAAATTAGCAAACCAAGGAGTATTATGGACATGATTTACCTGCAGTATATGTTCATCTGGAAATGTCTCCTAGATCGGTACAAGTGGAGAATTTCCCTCTTGCGGCTCCAATCTGGATAAGTGATCTGCTACTTGGTTTTCTACTCCCCTTCGATCTTGAATTTCTAGATCGAACTCTTGAAGCAGAAGCACCCACCGGATCAATCTCGGCTTAGCATCTTTCTTGGCTAATAAGTACTTAATCTTGGAGTGGTCCGTATAGACAATCACTTTGGTACCTACAAGATAAGATCGAAACTTGTTGAAAGCAAACACAATAGCAAGTAACTCTTTTTATGTTACCGTATAGTTCAGTTGAGCTCCGGTTAGAGTTCTACTTGCGTAGTAGATGTGATGAAAAACTTTGTTCCTTCGCTGGCCTAAGACAGCTCCAATGGCGAAGTCACTTGCGTCACACATCATTATGAATGGCGAACCCCAGTCTGGTGTGACAATTATAGGTGCCGTGACTAATCGACTCTTTAGATCGTTGAAGGCCTTTAAGCATTCCTCATCAAACTTGAATATCGAGTCTTTCTCCAATAGCTTGCATAAGGGTTTAGCCACTTTGGAGAAGTCCTTGATAAATCTTCGATAGAAACCGGCATGGCCCAAAAAGCTCCTAACACCTTTTACAGATGTTGGAGGTGGGAGTTTCTCAATAACATCTACTTTTTCTTTGTCCACCTCGATCCCATGTCTTGTTATCCGATGACCTAGAACAATTCCTTCTCGTACCATGAAATGGCACTTTTTCCAGTTAAGTACGAGATTTGTTTCTTAACATTGCCTCAGTACCTTAGCGAGATTGGCTAAGCAATCATTGTAAGTATCTCTAAATACTGAGAAATCGTCCATGAAAACTTCCAAATACTTCTCAACCATGCCAGTAAAAATAGACATCATACATCTTTGAAAAGTAGCAGGTGCATTACATAAACCGAATGGCATGCATCTAAATGCGAATGTACCGTACGGGCAGGTGAATGTCATTTTGTGTTGATCTTCCGGTGCCACTGTAATCTGATTATAACCTGAGTATCCATCAAGAAAACAGTAATAGTCTCGTCCTGCGAGTCTATCCAGCATCTAGTCCAAAAACAGTAGAGGAAAGTGATCTTTCCTAATCGCCTTGTTCAGCTTCTGGTAATCGATGCAGATTCTCCATCCCGTAACTGTTCTAGTTGGTATCAACTCATTGTTCTCGTTCTCCACGACTGTGATACCTCCTTTCTTCGGCACGCACTGGACTGGACTCACCCATGAACAGTCTGAGATGGGGTAAATTATACCCGCATCCAACCACTTGATAATTTCCTTTTTCACTAAATCTTTCATGATGAGGTTTAGTCTCCGTTGTCCATCAATCGTTCCTCTCTCGCCATCTTCTAATATGATCTTGTGCATGCATACAGATGGGCTAATACCGTGAATATCGGCTATGGTCCATCCGGTAGCCTTCTTGAATTGTTTCAAAACTATGATAAGTTTCTCTTCTTGTTCAGTAGTTAATTCTGCTGAAACAATCACAGGCAGAGTAGAGGTGCTACCTAAATAAACATATTTCAAGTGTGAAGGTAATACCTTGAGTTCTAATTTAGGTTGCTCCTCGATTGATGCTTTTGGCTGCATGTAATCTCTTTTCTCTAATTCTAAAGATTCAAAACGGGATTACGGATTAAATCCCTTTTGATTAGCTTCTAGCAAAGCTAAGTATTCGTCCTCCTCTTCATCATTTGGGGGATCCCATGTCAAAATTCTTTCCAATGGGTCATCAACACAGTTAAGTTCCTTCTCTACTATTAATTCCTCTAAATCGGCTACTGTAGAACAATCATCCATTGTGTCAGGAAATTGCATTGACTTAAAAACATTGAATGTTACCTGATCATCCTGAACACGTATAGTCAGCTCGCCCTTTTGCACATCAATAAGGGTCCTTCCAGTTGCTAAGAATGGCCTTCCTAGGATAATTGGCACTTATTTGTCTGCTTCAAAGTCTAGAATTACAAAGTCAGCAGGAAAGATAAACTTATCTACACGTATCAATACGTCTTTGATTTTTCCTTCTGGACGCGCTAAGGATCGATCTGCTAGTTGAAGTGTAACCGTAGTTGGACTAACTTCTCCTATCCCCAACTTCCTAAATATTGACATAGGATTCAAGTTGAAACTTGCACCTAAGTCACATAATGCTTTACCACAATATGTTGATCCAATATTGCATGGTATGGTGAAACATCCAGGATCCTTCAATTTTGGGGGTAGTTTGTTCTGAAGATATGCACTGCATTCCTTCGTCAAAGCTACCATCTCAAATTCTCCAGGTCTTCGTTTCTTTGACAAGATATCTTTCATGAACTTGACGTAGTTCGGCATTTGCTCAACTGCTTCGACCAACGGGATGTTGATGTGAAGTTGCTTGAGTATGTCAAGGACCTTCTTGAATTGAATCTCCTACTTCGGCTTTTGAAGTTTTTGAGGGTAGGGTGGTGGTGGTTTCATTACTGGAACTGATTCTGGTTGATTCGCCTTTGGCGGTAATTCTGCTTCTAACGAAGTTGTTGGTTGATCAAAATTAACTGGTCCTGAGGTTACTTTGTCAGATTCTGCCGATCTCGGTTTTGGTGAAACTGGGGTTTCAACACTTGGTTGAGCTTCTTCTGAGTCTTGAGCACCAACTTGCTCCTTTTCAACTTCGACAATGTTGGGCTCTACTATCTTTCCGCTCCTCAATTGCAACTCTTTGCAATGCTCCTTTCCCGGATTTCTCAGATTTTCCGTGTCACTAGATAAAGCACGATGGGTTATAAAAGTTGGATTGCAGCCCTTGCCTTCCTCGGTTTTGGTTTTGATTGCCCATGTAGTATACAGATTCTGGGTTCGACAGACATTCGTCAAACAAATGTCCCTCCCCACAATAGACACAGGTTATATTCTCAAATTGATTAGTCGGTTGTGCTGCAAAACTATTAGAACCATTAGTAGTAAGGTTTTTAAGCATTGAGGATATTGATGATACCTGATATGCGAGTGAAGTAAGAGCGTCTACTTCATGAATTCCAGCGACTCGTCTTCCTGACGTTGCTTGGCTGGTTGGCCATTGTTAGTTAGTGCTGGCAATCCTCTCGATAATTTCATAAGCCTCGTTATAAGACTTAGAAAGGAGAGCACCATTAGCACAGGCGTCCATTACCATCCTTGTGTGAGCGTTGAGACCATCATAGAATCTCTCAAGTTGAATGCAATGAGGAATTCCATGATGAGGGCATTTTCGTAATAACTCTTTTAAATCTTTCCCATGCCTCATACAAGGACTCATCATCCATTTGGTGGAATACAGTGATCTCGTTCCTTAGCTTAACATTCTTGCTTGGTGGAAAATACTTCATGAGGAATCTCTCGGCTAACTCTTGCCATGTAGAAATGGAGTTCGGTGGCAATGAATTCAACCAAGCACGAGCTCTGTCCCTTAACGAATATGGGAACAACTTCAATCGTAAGGCATCTTCAGGTACTCCGGCTAACTTGAAAGAATTGCTCACTTCCACAAATAGTCTTAAGTGAAGATGAGGATCTTTAGTAGGCATTCCGCTGAATTGGCCTACTGTCTGAAGCATCTGGAACATGACTGGCTTCAGCTCAAATTGTTGTGTCTCGATTTCGGGTCTCCTAATACCCGGATTAAGATCGTTAAATACTGGCACGGCGTATTGTCTTAAGGCTCTATCCCTATCATCAGCAATAAGGATAGGATTCTGAGCAGGGTTTGCTCCGTTTCCTTGGTTCATATTCTCAAAATTCATTCCTTCGGTCCTTCTCTGGTTTGCTTGTCTTCTTCGTTGTCGAAAGGTTCGTTCCATTTCAAGGTCTACAGAGAGTAAGTCAATAATTTGGTCAATACTCATAAACACCTGAAATAATCACAGAAAAACTGAGTAAGTAAAAATACATAAAATAAATAAACCAAAATGCAAAACAGATTCACAAATAATGGCTTTGAAAACAGTCCTCGACAACGGCGCCAAAAACTTGGAACGGTGGAAATGTGCAAGTGTACACAATCGTAACAAGTAATAAAGTGACAAGTAAATGTCGAGTTATCGTACCCACAGGGACCGTAAAAGAATTATTTATGAAAATGATTTCAAACACTTTGGTGACGGAAAAATATTTGGATTTGAGAGATATTTAAAAACTAAAAGAAAAACAAAGAAAAACAAAATAAAACAAAGTTCTAATGCACGATTTCAAAAACTGATTTTAACCAAGATGACATAATTGTGTTGGATTGATCACATTTCTTACCTTAGAATTATTAAGCTCGTGTTTATACTTATTAAATCATGGCAACTCGGTAATTTGCTAACTTATGATCATGCTTACAATTAAAAATCCATTCATCTCTTGTACACATTCCTATGTCAATTCGACCGATAAAACAGATTTATAAAAGTAAACATGTTATTACACATACATACTTACTAAGATAAACAATCTCTCGCATATTCCTATGTCAATTCAAACGATCAATTCAACCTAGTAAGCATATAAAAGATCATGTGAAGTAACAAAGTATTTTTACCTTGAAACAATTTAATCACAAAAAATCCTGCAAGTTATGCAAGGCATATGTATCGTCAAATACAATGCTAATTTAATCTTCAGCTACCTTAGAAGAATTAAACATGCACAGATTAAGTATTGTGTCCATTAATTATAATTTCAATGCGTTTAAATAATTAATTCATTAGCTATCTAAACAATTATAATGCCAGATAACTTAACATGACTTTACTTAACCAAACATTTTACCGAGGCCTTTAACAGCATAAACGCATTTTCAATAATTTAAGAGGACGAAATGTAATCAACCCAACATGAATTAAATTCAAGCTAAATTGATTAAATTAATCATTCCAACAGCATAAATGTTCATAAACATGTTCGTCAAAACAACAACGAAATTTAAAGAGATAAGGAACAAGAAGCAAATCCGGTGTTTCTCCGTGGCTTGTCTGATCGCTTCGTTCTTCGTTCTTCGTTGGCCTCGGCTATCAAGGTGACTGCCGAGCCGATTTTTCGCCCTTTGTGCGAATCTGTTGAAAATAGTCCAAATTAAAAAAAAATTAACTATAAAATTAAATAAAATTCATCATGTTCATATTTTTAGCACACTTTAATTATTTTATAATATTTAATTATTTTTCGACAAGAATTTACTTGAAACCACATGAATTTTGGTCAAAAAGGGCATGAAAAAGTATATAAATTTTTGTGTTACCACGTGTCCTTTTCTCCACACGGGCGTGTGGATTGTTTATTGAAAATTTTCTAAGATTTTCTAGAGAGCTTCAAAGGAGCTCGATTTGATCCTGAACCATTCCTAAAGCGTGATTTAGGCCTCGTAGGCTTGTTTAAGAGGTGTTAGTAATTTGGAGAGGAAAGTCAAGTCTCAGAATTTTATGATTGATTGCGTATAAGCCTAGTAATGCCTTGAACCCTATTTCGGCGTTGAATACAAGTAAGGGGTGTTACAGTATCTGACTCCTATTCCGAGTGGTTCAATAGGTAAATGAATGGTTGAGTATGAGATTCGTACAAGATGGTACATGTACGTACTGGAATGAACTGAGTATTTGAAACTATGGAATTGATGAGTTCCTTGGCAAGTTATGTGAATGATCATTGATAACTTTGTGATTTAATAGAATTGTTGTATATTGCTTTTTATTATTTGAACGATTAATGAATTGTCGTATTAGGGACAAATTGATTGAGATTGAATAATGAATGCTTGAATTGTGAAAATGTATGCCAAGTAGTTGTTAAATTGTTTTATAAGTTCGTTAATGCTCCGTATCTAACAACCCGATTTTGGGGCTAGTCGGAATAGTGGTTTCAGAACCACTAATTCGAGATCAGAAAAATTATTTTTAATATTATTTTATGTGTTACAGCATGATTATATGAGTGCATGAAAATTTTGGTGAATTAATTTTAGTGATTGTATGCTTAATTGCGAAAAAGGACTAAATTGCATAAAGTGCGAAAGTTTTATTTTACAAGCTAGAGGTGTCAAATAGCTATAGAATATTAAATTAGAGGTCCTTAATGTGCAATTAGGCCATTGGGAGAGTGTTGGCCGGCCATAGAGACAAAGATGAGACATGGTCAATGGTTAAGTAGTGTTTGGTGACTTAATTGAGTAATAAAATAAAATAAAAAGAAAATGATATCATCCTTCTTCATTTTTTCTCTACCACCGAAAATACCAGCAAGAATAGGGGTTTGAAAGCTTGAAATTTTCAGCAACTTATCCTCCTTACAAGTAAGTGATTTTGGTGGTTTTTCTTGATAATTTTTGTACTTTTGGGGCCCTTGTAGCATAATCTAGCTAATGAGGGGACTATTTTGCAAAATGGTTGAAAGTATAGGGTTTTTCCATGTGAATATTTATGTTTTTTTCTGAAATTTAATGGAAGAAAATGAATCTTGGGTGTTAAATACACAACTTTTGTGAAAGGTGTTTCCATAAAAACACCTAAAATGACCTTTATGTAAAGGTAGTAAAATGGGTGGTAAATGTGTGAAATAATTGGTTTTGTGAGTTTCTATAAGAGTAATAAATGCTCAGCTAGATTTTTTAAAAGAGGAAATTAGATTAGAATCATTTTACGAGCTTAGGGGCAAAATTGTAATTTTATGAAAGTCTAAGAGCAAAACGGTAATTTTGCCAAAGTATGATTCATGAGTTATTTTAGTCAATGTGATCATTAAATAAGTGAAATTGTCATTATAGATCAAGAAATATGAAGTCCAGACCAAAACCGAGGAAAGAACAAGGTGGTGGACTAAATCGAATAACTACATATATTTTGGTATCGAGGTAAGTTCGTGTGAAATTAAAGCTATATAATGCTATTATGTTTTACTTGATTAATATCATGAGAAAAATATATAATCTCTATGAGATTTGTTAATGATGTCTCGAAGAAAGTATAATGATATTATGTTAAATCGAAGTCCCAGCTGAACATTAGGAATAACAAGGATACCATCGTCACAACATGAGATAAAGATGGTCCCGTATAAGACTATGTATGGGACATGACTTCGGCACCGAATGGAGATCTCGTGTAAGACCATGTTTGGGACATGGCATTAACATCGATATACGATCTCGTATAAGACCATATCTGGGATATGGCATTGACATCGAGATATGAGAACCCGTGTAAGACCATATCTTGGATATGGCATCAGCATTAAGATTTGATTCCATGTAAGACCATATTGGGATATGGCATTGGCATCGTGTTACATGTATGATGAGATTGAGTATCCTTCGATATTCCAAGTAGTTTAACAGGATAAAGAGGAAGTCTATGTTCAAGAAAGTAAAAGTGCTAAAGTTATGTGATGAAGTGATACAGGTACCCATGAATAACTCACGAGAAATGAATACAAAAAAATGTGATATATGAGTTGGTAAGAGTAAGCATGAGTAAGTTCTGTCGATGTGCTTGAGAATTTGTGTTATTATTCAATGCAATGAATGGATGTTATCATAAGCCATTATGTTGCTATTTATTTCATGCAAACTTACTAAGCTTTATGCTTACCCCTCTCTTTTCTTTTTTTCCTTGTGGTATTGCCAAGCTAGCTCTGGTCGAAGAAAGTCGGAGTTCGATTCACACAATCAACTTTTTTTTTTGGTATAGTGAAGTTGATTAATTTTGGGTATGGCATATATAGGCACTTGGTTGTTTTATGATATGTCATATTTGTTAGCCAATATGTTGGCTATTAATGCTACTCATTCATTTTGTAAATGCCCATTGGAATTTGCCAATACTTGTTAAGTTTTTATTTAATCAATGATGATGAAATTCATGAAGTGCAAGTTATGCAATTGAATGAGTTATGAATGAAGTATGTGCATGATGAAGTAGGTTATTAATAACGTGTGGATGTTTTGATTTTAGATACTAAAGGTCCCTTATTGTCATGTTGTGTGTTGCATTGAAATGGTATAAGTGTGGTTGCTTTTTAGGGTGGCAATTGGCTTGGTAGATGGCCTTATAATTGTCTACACGGGCATGTGTTCTAGGCCGTGTGTGACACACGGTCTGACCTATGGGCATGTGGGTTGACAGTGTGTCCCCCTGCATCCTAAGTTGGCAAAACAGAATGCCCAGTAGTAACCACACGGGCTGAGGCATGGCCATGTGTCTCAACCGTGTGGAAGACACGGCCATAGGACATGGGCATGTGCTCAGGCCATGTTAATCTGCATCTGAATTTAGGAATTTAATTCGCCACATGGTCTAAGGACACGAGTGTGTGCCTTGGCCGTGTGGCCCTATTAGGTTGATGACGTTAGAAATAGAATGCCAAGGTTTTTGCACATGGGTTAAAACACGAGCGTGTCATGGCCATGTGAGGGACACGGGCCATGGACACGAGCGTGTGTTAGGTCGTATGAGAACCCCTGTAGGTTCGAAATGAAAAATAAAATTCACACAGGCTAGGAACATGGGCGTGTGAAACCACACGACCTGCCCACACGGGAGTGTTCCTTTCCACACGAGCGTGTGGCCCTGTTTTAAGCAAAAAATTTCTAAGTGTTCGAAAGTTTCCGGTTCAATCTCGAACCACTCCTTAAGTATGTTTGAGGTCTCGTAGACCTATAAGAGGGACGTTATGATTTCAATTGAAAAGTTTTAAGTTGAAATGAAATTTTATGGCCCGATGTTGTATGTTTGAATAAGTTAAGTCCGGTAATGCCTCGTACCCAGTTTTGGTGTTGAATACAGGTAAAGGGGTGTTACACCGTAACCCTATTCTGACGTTGAATACAAGTGAGGGTTATCAGTTTAGTCCCGAACCACTTCCAATGCATGTTTAGGGCCTCGTAGGCTCTTATTATGGACAAATTGATTGAGATTGAATAATGAATGCTTGAATTGTGAAAATGTATGCCAAGTAGTTGTTAAATTGTTTTATAAGTCCGTTAATGCTCCGTAACCCTATTCCGGTGTTAAATACAAGTGAGGGGTGTTACACCTTCATCATCATCTGTTGAAGCCTTGTTGAAAGAATATATGGCCAAGAATGATGTCGTAATTCAGAGTCAAGCTGCATCCCTTCGAGCTACTGAGAATCAAGTAGGGTAGACAGCAGATGCTTTGAGTTCTAGACCACAAAGAGCTCTACCAAGTGATACTAAGAATTCGATATCACAAGGGAAGGAGCATTGTAAGGCAATTACTCTCAAAAATGAGACTCACTGGAATGAAATTGTAACACCCCTAACTTGTATCCATCGCCAGATTAGGGTTATGAAGCATTACCATAAAAATGGAACATTACATCATACTTTTCATACATTAATATAAACATCACAAAATTCATTCATAAACATACAAATCATTTCTGAATCGAGCCCTCGAGGCCCTAAAAATACACTAGAAACAAATCAGACTAAATTGAAAATATTTAGAAAGTTCAAGAAAAAGTTAAAAAATTTGGACTGCAAGGGTCACACGGCTGTGTGGCTAGGCCGTGCACCTCACATGATTGAGACATATGCTTGTGTCTCAGGCCGTTTAACAATTAAAAAAGGGACACAGGGCCGTGTCCCAGCCCGTGTCCTCACCCGTGTAACTCTCTGAGTAGGGTCACACGGCCAAGTCACACGCTCGTGTGCCAGGCCGTGTAACTCTCGAAATAGCTTCACACGCCCATGTACCAGGCCATGTGCTAGGCTGTGTAACAGCCTGACTTGCAGGCATTAAAACCTACAGTGGACACACGGGCGTGTCGCCAGGCTGTGTGTCACACATGACTGAGTCACACTCCCGTGTTTCAGGCCGTATAGACATGAAATTGACCAAATTCAAGCCATTTCCATCACCAATTCAAGCAACCATCTAAAGACCTTTAAGAACACCTAATCAAAGCATCAAAACATGACCAAAACCAATATGAAATGACCAATTCAGTAGTTTCAAAACCATTCAACCAATATGCCAAACAAGGCATGTTAAACGCAGAGATACAAATTTATCAAAACATACACATATTTGAATAACATTTCTACTATCAAACATAAGTCAACTTTTATCAAATCACACTTCAAACATGACCGTTAACTTTTCAACATAACTTTCCATTTGAGCCATACCTTTTATGCTTCATAAGTACCACAATGACACAAACAAATCAACATAACATAGTGCCAAAAACAACTTATATATGCCAAAATCATCAACCAACATTCAACTAACTTTAAACATAAGTCCATATACATATGCCATTATAACCTTGATCAAAACATCAAAAACTACTGAAATTTATGTTGGATAGTATGATAGATCTCTGATGAGCTTCCGATTATCTATAAAACATTAGAAAGAAAACTACGTAAGCACACAATGCTTAGTAAATTCGTATAAACTTTAAACATCATATTCGATTTCAATGATAAATTTTATAGAATAAATATAAACCTATGCCAATGCCATAAGATTTATAAATCTATATCACCATCAACTCACTTATAAGTATGTCATTTAACTCATCAATTCTTTTATATCATTATAATATATCCCAGTTATGAACTTACCGCTTCATTCCCTTTTCTTACCCATTTCATTTACATAATACAAAGCATAAGCATAAACATCAAACATAACCAAAAGCTTGGCACAAGCCTAAACATCATCATCAATACACAAGTTAGTGTATTTATATATAAATCTTTTGGGATTAACCACATCATAAGCCATTTCATGAGAAAATACATCATTTGATTTATACAACCTTTTCATGAACCTAATCATATTTCCATTGAAGTTTACCATTTCAATCATTTTCATTAATACATGATATAGTTCATTTGAACACTTACCATTCTTTTCCTTTTCATGCCTGTTGTACCACTTAGAATATCATTGAATACTCAGGAAAGCTCACACGAAGTGTGCTTAAACATATAAGTGTAACCTTTCCTTTACATCATTACTCACACGAGCTGTGGAATGGGCATGCTCATACGATCTATGGGTAGGAAAGTAAGCTACATGATGCTGTTCACACGAACTATGGAGAATCCACGACAAGTGCAGGACCTCAGCCATCGATTGGACATTCAAGACCAGCACCCGAAACATGAAATCCCTAATAACATGTCATTTGTATCCTACAAATTCCTAAGGTCCATCCGGAACTTGATAACCGTCATGGCATTTCTTTAGATATACATGGATTATTAACATATAATTAAATAACATAAACATAGTAATTCGTACATATGAACTTACTTGACTAAATTGCAGAGATGTCAAAGTATAGGGGCTATTTGGTATTTTCCCCTTCTCCTAGATTTTCCACTCGTTCTTGATCTAAATTAATAATTTCATTCAATTCATTAATTTAAATAGAAAAACCAATTTATTTTATGCAATTAAGTCTTTTTGACATTTTACAAAATTGCCCCCAACATTTTACTTTTATTCAATTTAGTCCCTGAGCCTAAAACATGCAAAGTAACCATTTTTACTCAATTTCAAGCTTATCCAAATTTATTGGAACCTTACTACAGCCCATATTTGCTTTTATTACACATTAAATCCTTGTACTTTTACTATTTTCATATTTTAGTCCTTAAAACATTAAAATTACCAAAAATCACTTTATAAGATAGTCTTATCTAGTAATCAAGCTTAAGATTCTACCATAAAATTTCAAAAACACCTCAAATTCATCCATAGTAAAATTCTAAACATTTAACAACTTTACAAATTGACCCCCGAGTTAGCTACATTAAGCTACAACTATCTTAAAAACGTAAAAATCATTAAAAGATAACCTCAAAATACCATCATGCATGAATTATGCTCAACTGAACCTTCAAAGCATAAAATGGTGTCTTTTTCCTCTTCATTTTTGATGGAGAACATAGTTGGGGAAGATGATACAATTCTAGTTTTATTTTATTTTAATTTATTTATAAAATTACCAATTTAACCTTGGTTAATAATTAAATAAAACATCAAATCCATGTACATATTTGTCCACTAATTCCTTAAATGGTTTATTTACCATTTGAGTCCATTTAATTTCATTTCCATATCCATTTAACCCTTTTAATTAATAGAACTCAACTTTTACACATTTTACAATTTAATCCTTTTCATTTAATTAACCATTTAAACGTCAAAATTTCTTAACAAAACTTTAATACGACCTTAATAATACTCCGAAAATATTTAATAAAATACTTACTGCTCAGTTTATACAAATGAGGTCTCAATACCTCATTTTCTAAAACCACTTGACTTTAGGGTCTTACCACTTGAACCGAATTATTTTTCCATTTAATAAAAATCATTAAATCAAATTTTTATCATTACACCAAATTACTCGTAAATATTAAATAATAATATTTACTGACTCACACGTCGAATTTGTGGCCCCAAAACCATTGTTGTGACACTACAAAAAAAATGGGTTGTTACAGAAATCGTTAAAGATGCCATGGAAGAAGAGGGCAAATCAGATTGCAAGAATGGAAAGATTTCAGAAACATCTGAAAATTGCACTACGTCTGGAAAGGCTAAACAAAAAATGTTGCAGAAGAATCAGATCATCTTGCTGATGGAAATGCTACGGTAAAACAACATTAGCAACCTAAAGGACAGCCACCTCCACTATTTCCTCAACGATTCCACAATTGTAAACAAGATGCTTAGTTGAAAAGATTTTTAGATGTCCTTAAGTAACTTCATACCAACATACCATAGGTGGAAGCTTTGGAGCAGATGCCTAATTATGTGAAATTTTTGAAAGACATACTATCAAAGAAGCGCAGATTGGGAGAATTTGATACTGTTTCTCTCACTAAAGGGTGCATATGATGTTGACTAATAAATTACCTCCAAAGGTGAAGGACCCAATGAGTTTCATTGTCCCTTGTTCAATTGGAAATTAGTATGTTGGTAAGGAATTTTGTGACTTAGGAGCAAGTATAAATATAATACCTATGTCTATTTTTAGGAAGCCAAGAATTGGGAAAGTAAGACCTATTACGGTTACGTTGCAACTAGATGATCGATCATATGCACATTCGGAAGGTAAAATTGAAGGCTTGCTGGTAAGAGTTGACAAGTTTGTTTTTCTAACAGATTTTTCTTATTTTAAAATATGAAACTAACAAAAATGGGCAAATTATTCTTGGAAGACCTTTTCTTGCTATAGACAAGACTTTAATTGATGTAAAAAAATGTGAACTAACCATGAAGGTAAACGAATAGCAGATTATATTTAGTGTATTCAGTGTCTTGAAATAAGCTGATGAGAATAAAGAATGCCATGCCATTGATTTGATAGAAATAGCAGTGGAGGAAGAGTTCACAAGATTTTTCCATATCAATTCCGATAGTGATGAAGACTCACTTGAGTAGAGTGATGCAATGATTTTTAAGGACCTTGGTGAACTTATGGAAGCCAAGCAATTTGTGGATAGACCAAAGAAGAAGTTTGAAACCTTGTATTTATCAGATCACTCTTTCAAGCCTTCTAGACCTTCTATAGAGGAACCTCCCACACTGGAGTTGAAACCTTTCCCGCAACATTTAAAATTTGCTTATCTGGGAGTAAACAACACTTTATCAATTGATATTTTTGTCGAGTTAACACCCGATCAAGAGGTGAGGTTGTTGGAAGTGCTCCGATGATCTAAGAAGGCATTGAGATGGACAATTTTTGACATCAAGGGAATAAGCCCTGCTATCTGTATGCATAAAAGTTTACTGGAAGATTGTCATAGTATTTCTATTGAACAACAGAGGAGGTTGAATCCAATCATGAAGGAAGTTGTTAAAAAAGAGATTATCAAGTGGCTTGACGTTGACATTATTTATCAAATATCCGACAGCTTATGGGTGAGCCCTGTACAATGTGTACCTAAGAAAGGAGGTGTCACAATGGTTAGTAATGATAATAATGAGCTTATTCCAACTCGTATTGTCACGGGATCGAGAGTATGCATGGGTTACTGCAAGCTCAATAAGGTAACTCGGAAAGACCGTTTTCCATTACCATTTATTGACCAAATGTTGGATAAATTAGCTAGGAAAATTTTCTACTATTTTTTGGATGGTTATTCAAGATATAGTCAAATTGCCATAGCTCCAAATGACTAAGAGAATACAACTTTCACATGCCCATATGGTAATTTTGTGTTTAGACGGATGCCATTTGGGTTATGTAATTGATAATCTATAAAAGTAACATGTTTTAATCCCATTCTCGATGCATTTTTGTATGATTTATTATATAATTTAGTGAATTTGATGCTCCTAATCCTTTAATTTCATGTTTCTATACTTAAGAGAGCATAGGGGAGCAAAAGGAGCAGAAAACAGGCCAAAATCAGACAAAACAAGCTACTTTCAGGATCCACACGGCCTAGCCATTCCTACACGGGCTGAGCACACGCCCGTGTGAGCAACACGCCCATATGCCAGCCCGTGTCGATATTGCTCCCTATTTCCCAAACATGCAGTAAAGGCCAAAGGGTTTGTGAGCATTTTAAAGTCTATAAATACACACTGGAAGAGGACCTAAGGGCATGCAGAGAAGAACGAAGAATTTACTCGAAGAACACCAACAGATTCAACTCAGAAGCAGGATCTCCTTCAAGGTTGAAGATCTCCATTCAATTTCTCTAGACGTTTTTGGGTTTCTTTATGTTTTGTTGTTTTCCTAATTTTTGAGATGTTTTCTGTGCAAATTATGAACTAAATTCCTTAGATACCTAGGGAAGATGAAACCTATGATGGATCTTGTTATTTAATTTCTGAATTACATGATAAATACTTGATTTCTTGATCTCAATTATGTGTACTTATTCCATGTTTTAATGTTTTCAGGATATTAATTCATGATTGATGTGCTTATTTCAGTGGAGCAAAAGTCCCTGTTTAAGAGTAGATCTGGTATAATTGAGTGGAGTTGCATGCAATCCTAGAAATAGGACGACATAAATCTATCGGATTAGAGTCAAATCTAATAGGGCAATCCATAGATCAAGTTAATGCGACAATAGGGGGTTTTAATTAGAAAGAAATTTCAATTAATCAACCTAGAGTCAGTTATTTCTACTTTCGAAAGAGATATTAATATAATTTAGGGATTTTTACGAATCAAGGCAAATAAATAAATTGTTTATTTCAGATTCAGAATAATAAGTGAAGTCTAGGTGGATTCTTTCCTGGGTATTGTCTCTCTCATTGGTACATTCAAATATTTTCTTACTAAATTCTCTATTGCGTCTTAGTAATTAGTTAGACAATTTTAGATTAAAAACAACCCTTTCATTTTACAGGCTAGATAATAAAAAGATAGTAATTACTAGTACTTTTAGTCCTCGTGGATATGATATTCCCGACTCACCATAGCTATACTACTATTCGATAGGTGTGCTTGCCTTTGTCGTGATTTTAGTTAGTTAAGGGAATCATCATCAGTAATGCCTCGAAAACCTTTTAGCGTTGTATGATGGCCATATTCTCAGAGATGGTGGAAAATTTTCTTGAAATCTTCATGGACTATTTCTCTGTGTTTGGAAATGATTTTGCGGATTGCTTGAAAAATCTGGAATTGGTTTTGTACTGTTGTGAAGAAACAAATCTTATTTTAAATTGGGAGAAATGTCACTTCATGGTTTATGAAGGTATTGTGCTATGGCATAAGATATCGCAACAAGGGAATGAAGTTGACAAAGCAAAATTTGAGGTGATAGATAAATTACCACCTTCGATCAGTGTCAAGGGTATTAGGAGTTTTCTAGGTCATCCGGGATTTTATAGAATATTCATTAAGGATTTCTTGAATATATCTAAGCCTTTGTGCACCTTGTTGGAGCAAAATAGACCTTTTAATTATGATAAACCTTGTTTGATCACTTTCGAGGAGCTGAAAAGATGATTGGTAATAGCACCAATTGTAATCGTTCTGCAATGGACATTGCCATTTGAACTCATGTGTGAGGTCAGCTATTATGATATGGGAGTAGTGTTGGGATAGTAAAAAGAAAAGGTAATTGATGCAATTTATTATGCAAGCAGGACCCTGATGGATGCACAGCTGAACTACACCACCACGAAAAAGGAGTTATTGAATGTGGTGTTCGCATTCGATAAGTTTTGATGTTATTTGGTTGGCACCAAAGTCATGGTCTACACAAACCACTTTGCTATTAAGTATTTGGTGACCAAGAAAGATGCCAAGCCAAGATTAATTCAGTGGATACTTCTGCTGGAGGAGTTTAATTTAGAAATTCGAGATAGAAGGGGGAGTGAAAGTCAAGTGGTTAATCACTTGTCAAGGTTATATGCTGGAAATGAAGATGGAAAAATTCAACTAATTAAAGAAGATTTTCTAGATGAGCAACTGTTGGTTGCCATGGCATTAACTTGGCATGTCTATATAGTGAACTTCTTAGTAAGTGGTTTGATGCCACCTAATCTCAACAGCCAAAGAAAACAGAAGTTCCTTCATGATGCGAAGCATTATTAATGGGATGAACCCTTCTTGTTCAAGCAGTGTGCTGATTAGATAATTAGGAAGTATGTCTCTGATGACAAAGTACATAGCATTCTACAACATTGTCACTTAGCGCCTTACGAAGGACACTTCAGAGGAATGAGAACTGTTGCCAAGGTACTTCAATCTGGTTTTTATTGGCTGAGTTTGTTCAAGGATGCCCAGGAATTTTATAATTCATGCGATCATTATCAGAAGACAGTAAATCTATCTAAGAGAATTGAAATGCCACTACAAAATATTTTGGAGACTGAGTTGTTTGATGTTTGGGGAATCGACTGTATGGGTCTATTTCCACCATCATTTGGCAATCTCTACATACTCTTGGCAGTGGACTACATCTCTAAGTGGGTCCTCTAGATTTGATAAAGCTTCGTGGGCCTATCATACTACATTTAAAACACCATTGGGGATGTCACCTTTTCAGCTTGTTTATGGAAAGCCATGTCACCTACCTGTTGAGCTTAAGCACAAATCATTTTAGGCTATTAAAAAGCATAAAATGGATTGAGTCGCCGCTGGCCATAAAAGGTTGTTAGAACTAAATTAAATGGAAGAATTCAGGGCACAAACATATGAGAACACTAAAATGTACAAGGAGAAGACCAAGCAATGGCATGATAGAGGGTTATGCCAAGGCAATTTGAACCAAGACAACAAGTGTTGTTTAATTATAGGCTCAATTTGTTCCCTGGTAAATTACAATCTTGTTGGTCAGGTCCCTTTGAAATAGCTCAAGTCTATCCTCATGGAGCTATTAATGTTAAAGAAATGAAAATGGAGGTCACATTTAAAGTTAATAGACAACGATTGAAGCACTAGTGGGGTACTCATGTAGATCTAAACAAGCAATCTATTGACCTCCGAGATGTTTGAGCTAATAATTATACTTTCTACTTTTATTTTCCTTACTTGCTTTACTTTAATTTTGTTTTTATTATTAGTTATCTTTAATTATTTCATGTTGCTTTTATTTCTTCTTTTATCTTTAAGTAGTTCTTTCCATGATTTCCAGATACAGAATAAAGAATGTGAACTTACCAGTTGTGCTACTAAGAGGAGTCTGTTGTAACATTGCAAAAGAGAGTTATGTCACGAAAAACTGGGCAATGGATGTTGAGGAACGAAGTAATATGGGTTGACCGGACAGAAAAGTCCAAGGGAAATATTTTTGAACAGTTAGGCTCATTACGTTACTTGGGTAGCCCATGGTGGAAAAGCCAAAATTCTTGTTTTAGGGCTAGGGCACTTTATAGTTCCCCCCAAAAATCCTTTTGTTTTCCCCCTCCATGCTACAAAACTTACTCTACACATTTAATTTTTTTGAACCGTTAACACTATCTCATAACGACAATTGTGAGGTTGGGCCATATGATACCCGTTGGCCCATTGGGAATTTGTTTCCCAAATATTTGGGCATGTAACTTTTTCACTTTCCCTCCAAATTTCCATCACACCAAAGTGAGGCCATAATTATCGGCCTGCCATCACTCATTTCATACCCCAATTACTCTTTGCTTTGCCGTCGTTTTATTTTACCCTAACCTCTTTAATTATTTTACAGTTACCCTAAATTTTCTTTCTCACCATGTTTATTTGTGCTTTCTTCAGACACTGCAAATTTTCTTCTTCCTTTTCTACACAGACTTTTACCTTAACTTTCCACAATGGCTAGGCAATCTACCCCTTAATCATTTTCTATATCACCTCGCATTTTCTTTAATGTTGCAGCGGAAGAGTGGTACCAGAAAAAATCTCCAAGCGACCTTTTTGCTTGGAAAAAGGTTTTCTTTTTAAATATGAGCCTTTTGTGGCATACGACATTTCCATTTCTTTTATCGTCGGGCAATATGATGGATTTTTTTTGCAACCGGAGGATGTTCTGACCAAGATTTTTCGTGAGTTCTATGCTCACCTTACTTCCCAAAAAGCTACTTTTATATATGTGCGAGGAGCCTCGCTCTTATTTGATAAGGACACTATTAATGTTCAGTATGATCTTTTTGATATCCAAGATGAGCATACCCAGTTTGCTGTAGTCATCACTATTGATGGGATGAACTAGGTTCTTCAAGACCTTTGTGTGGTAGGAACTAAATGGATAGTCTCGAGGCAAGATTGTTACACCGTGGAAAGGGAATCTTTGAAGCCCAAGTTCAGGTTTTGGTATCATTTCCTTAAGACGTGCCTACTCCCTTCTACTTATAACTCAATAGTTTCTAAGGTGCAGATGTTGTTTCTTCATTCCAGCATGCAAGGTAAGAAGATTAATATAGGTAAGATTATATTCAATAAAGTCCACCAGTGCACACAAAAGAATTTCAGGAGTCTAAACTTTCCTTATTTAATCACCATGCTTATTCGAGCAACATTTTCCACTGCAACTATCTCCACTTCTAACAGTTTACTTGAGCAACAAGTGCTCAGTTCATTGGAGAAGTTGTAAAAATAAAATACTCTTTTTGAGACTCAGCAGCTTCAGCTTGATGCAGATTTTGCTAAGGTGCAGGACAAATTGCCACTTTATTGGGCCTATATGGGGAGGAGGGACGTTACTCTAAAAAGTTCCCTTCAAAATAATTTTACCAAGCCAATGCCTATTTTTCTGGACTTCCGTAGGGAATTGCAGACAGCTGTAGCAGAAAGGGTTGGTGAAGCCCAGCCAATTAAAATAGACCCTATTCCCAAAGACCTTGCCACTGCTGAGAAACGAACCAAAGAACCAAAGGAAGAAACAGATAAAATGAAATCAGTCAGCATTGTGACTGATCGTAAGAAGGAAGAAGAAGAAGCAAATCCCACACTTGCACCACCAGTGGACAACACTGCAGTTGTTCCACCTCTCTTTACTGAACCTATGACTGAATAAGATCGTGAGATTAATCGAATTATTAATCGAATGACCAAATTCGATGATGAAAAAGAGGACATGCCACTCCAATCATTAAAAAAGAAAATACGCTATAAACACAATGCAAGTAAATCCACTCCCAGGATAGAATGAAGTAACTACACTCTGGTCCAAGCCAGGGAAGTTCTTTTCCCTTCCATACATCATGCATTTCATTTATTTTGCCATGACTTTTTCTATTGTATATCTTTACATGAATTGAGGACCATGCATCCCGTAGGTTCGAGGGTTTGTTGAGCATTTAGTATTGCATTAAATAGTTAGTTGAGCATGTTTTAATTTTTGGTTCACCTGTCATTCATTTTTCCATGGCACACATAATTGTCGCGGTTTTTTTTTTGCCTATGATGAGTACAATATTTACTTATTATGTTCGATGATGAGCTTAAATTCTTCAATACACCTAGAACATGTGACAGTGAATTAGGTGAATTTAACTTAGGAGAGTTGCTTGAAAAATTAACTCCTAAACATGAGATGTCCTAACCTTAGTTTTGGACTATAGTGAGTGCCTTTTTATGAACTTAGGGACTTTTGAAGCCAAACTCAGTCAAATTGCCAAAGCATTACTCAAAGAAAAGATTGTAGGCACTCCAAGTCTTAGAATTGCCAAGTAAGTCAGCATTATTTTCTTTGCTCCATCGTGTTGTTGGCTAGAAAAGCAAGTTTAAGCAAGAGTGTGTAATAAAGTAAAAATAAAAAAGGGCACTCCACTGTAATAATAATCTGAGTAGCTAAGGAGGTAGTTGCTACTCCACCCATCTTCTAAGTTAAAAGCCTTAGCTTCAAGAGTGATTTTTATTTAGATTATGACATGATTGAGTACTCAGTAATTCAGTGTTTGCTCCATTGTGATTATCGAGTCAAAGAATTTTATGACATGTTAAATCCCCTACATACAATTTACTAAAACAAAGAAAAAAAAAATATTTGAATAATATAATACATTTTGAATAGGCTTAGAGAAACATGATTTTAGGTAACAAATGAACTAAGTGAAATAGGAGATGCTTGTTATGGCCAGAAAGCACACATGAGCACTTAGGAAATTTTGTTTTTAAGGTGAAATTTTTCGTGTTACCTTTGTAGAGTAAACCTCTAACACTTGAACAAGTTTTTGGAGAAAGAAGATTACTGAGAACTGATGTATATATTTTTCTTTGACTAGACTGGCAATTTAAGGTGATTATGTGTAATGGCAAAGTCTTGCATATATGCATTCATGCATATCTTGCTTGAGGACAAAGAATAACTCAGGTTTGGGGGTGTGATAACTCTTAAAAAGAGTTATATTTTATGCCTTTAGACTTGGTTAATTTCCTGTACTTAGGTAAGTTTAGTTGCATTTTAGGATTTTCCATTAGTGTTTTTAGGAAATTGCATTAAAAGGCTTGGACTGTGCTTAAATGTTATTACATGTTACTTCTAACTGTTTGTGGAAAGAATTTTCTAAGTGACAAGTGCAGAATGAGGAAAAGAAGTAAAGGAGTGAAGGTTTGTTGTGGAAAAAGATTGGACAGCTTGCCAACACGAATGTCGTAGTAATCTAGGAAGCGACCCAGTCAACACTTAACTGTTTTCAGCCCTGCTGTACGTGTACTAGAAAACTCAGCCTAAAAAAGAGGAAAAAGACCATGGGGTCATGGGATGATGGGCCTACTTTAAAGAAAGAGGTATAAAACCAAATAAGAAATAGGAAAGAAGAGGGAGAGACGATTAGAGAGAGAATTGGAAAAAATCCTTGAACGAAAATAGAGGATAACGTTTGAGAACAAGGCAGAGTAAGAAGGGGAGAAGAAGAAGGCAATCACAAGATATTGCATCATCAGAGTTGTGGGCTAGATAGGCGAAAGTTATCTTCCCTAAGTTCTTCTTTTTCTTCTTTATTTTTTTATTGTGATCTTAATTGATGAAAATGATGTTGAAAGCTATTTTGAATTTGGATGTTATTGTCCAACCCATGAATTTATCTCATAGGGTTGGGATTGTTTGATGAAACCTTTATTTCCTTTAATGGCTAAAGCATAGATTAATTTTAATTTAATATTTCATTCAATGGTATTTATGAATCTCATGCGTATAATCTCTAGACATAGATGACTGTGCATCATGTTTATGAAATTAATCTAATACTAACAAGGTTAGGCTAGTTAGATCGAAATTTAATGATATGAGCAAGTATTCGACCAAATACTTGTAGCAGTCTCTAGACATAAAGCATTGTTGTAACACCCCAAACCCGGCCCAAACACCACGGCCAAATTTAGAATGCTACTGAGGAAAAAGTTTGAAAAGATTTCGACATAAAGGTGAAAACTTAATAATTTTCCGTCATTTGTAAAACATGGTATATTTAAAATCTAAGTAAAATTATATTTCTACAAATTTTCCGGATTTAAAATTATAATATAAGTTTCTATGATATGAATTGTTTGAAAGAAAACATTCCCAGTTATTAGCTCGATAATTAATCAATCGTAAACATAATAAAATCCCCAAAATACTTTAAATGGCCTTATTACAATAATGATTTACCCAAAAGTACTGAAAGTATAAAATGCATAAAACAAATAAAACATCTTCTGCATGGCCACCTTGTATCCGCTCCAGCCCGGTCCAAGTATCATGTATCACCTGCATTGTTTTTGGAAAAATAGGGTGAGTCGAAACGACTCAGTGTGTAATTATTTCACATGTCTCCACAAATGGGCTTGGCCCACATCCACACATTCCACAAACATATTTATGCAAAATGGATTCCCAGCCCAACCTAGTGTCCATCCGCTACACACCCCCGTACCTGCCGCACACACCAGGGGATTACTAAATCACCCTCCAACCGCTACACACCTCCTTGGCAGACCTGCTGCCCAAGGCCGTGGCTTAGCCACCGATCACCTAAGTGACCCCACATATCTGTATCCACAAGGTGACTCAAAGTCATCCTCAATCCACGATGATGCACACAGCTATCATCCGCCCACGATGTGGCACATAGCCAACACCCCACCTTGATGAAGCACTAAGCCAACATCAAGCGCCGATGTAGCTCGAGGCTAACATCAGACCACGTACATAAATATGTACACCCTGTCCTTCAATAATCATATCCCCAATCCCCATGCATATATATATATCATGACAATATAACATTTAAATGAGTATACATCACATGCTTACCACAATTTCACACATTCATCACATGTAGACTAATATCATAAATACTAACCTGGTTAACCAAATACCCACAATGGGTAGCCACCATCTCAGCCATTATTTTCGGCTATCATACACATCTTATACGCATATATATAACAACACATACAAACAACAAGAGAGCAGTGCGATAACTACACACCTGTTTGGCACAATTGACTAAATCCTGAAACCCCGTAGCCTACACGATTTGCGCCTTGCGATTTGATGCACTCCCACCTACACAACTATGTTAGATTCGGCTCTAAAATCAATGAGCAAAAGTAACGGCCTTCGGCCAACCACTACCATCATATTACCTCAACTGCTCGAATCCCAAAATTACACGTTGAATCTAAAAGTCTGCCGAAAATCCGTAAATGAACCATATTAGTTTCGGCCTAAATCTTAAAGGCATAGAAAATATGTGGCCCTTTGGCCGAATATCACTACATCCTTACCTTGATGGATCGAATCCCGAGAACCCTTTAGCACCCTTAACGCTAACTAAAAGCAGAAGGCCCAAACCTAGTCCTCTGTGATTTCGGTCAACAAATACACATGATTAGATCCTTGGTTTCGACCAACCAAGAAAAGAAGAGAGAAAACCGAAAAAAGAAGCCCTTACCACCTTACTAACCTGATTCGGCTTGATAACCACCCTTGAGAGTCAACCTCCTCGAAGAGAATGAAAGATCAGTGTAGCCGAAATTTAAAAGAAGAGAAGAAACAAAGTTCAGAAGAGATTCGGCTAAGACTTCATATAAGGGAAAACACCTTCGACTTTTGGAGATGGTTGAATTGGTGGAAAGATGAAGAAAAAGAAAAGGTAAGGTTTAAGAGGTTTCGATTTCTGGTCACAAAAGAAAAGAGAAAGAAAATAAGGCTTTTGGAGAAGAGAAGAATCACAAAAAGATGCCTATCACTACACTAAGTAAATTCGGCACCTAACTCCCCATGTATGACCGAATTCTGTCCCCTCTAGAGAGCCACATTCGGCCAACTACCTATCCCCCTATCTAATACTTCTTTTTCTCCTAAAACTTCTCTTTTCCACTCATTCAATAAAGTTTGGATGAACCAAACCCTTATCTCCCTCCTTAGCCAAAAATTTAAACTGTTTGACCCCATCTACACCTCATCCATGAAGTGTTTGCATGCCGTCCAACTCCCTTCCTCCTTGACGCAAAAAGAAACCCCATACTGCTTCCTCTGCAACTCTAACCTCCTTCCTCCTGAAACCCCTTTTGACGCAACCTCCCCCCTTGCACCCTTGCATCTCCATGCCACTTTACCACATGGTTCCTTGTGTCCTAAACTCCCCCATTTATTCCCTTAAGGCTAACGTTGTGGCTGATGCGTTGAGCCGTAAGGTGGTAGTGGACTTGAGAGCGATGTTTGCTCACCTTAGTCTTTATGATGAGGGGAGTCTTTTGGCAGAATTGCAAGTAAAGCCATCTTGGATTGATCAGGTTAAGGAGAGGCAGCTGACAGATGAGGTGTTGAGTGCTCGAATGTTGCAAGTGCAGAATGATGAATCCGAAGGTTACAGCTTGGGCAGTGATGGAGTACTGTGTTTTCAGGGGAAGGTATGTATGCCTAAGGATGTTGAATTGAGACAACGGATTCTTCAGGAAGCTCATAGCAGCCCATACGCTATACATCCTGGAGGCAGTAAGATGTATCGTGATTTGAGGGAACAGTTCTGGTGGCCAGGCCTTAAGCGGGAAGTAACCGAGTTTGTGGGCAAGTGTCTGACATGCCAGCAAGTCAAGGCTGAGCATCAGTTACCGTTAGGACTGTTGCAGCCAGTAAAGATCCCACAGTGGAAGTGGGAAAGGATTATGATGGATTTCGTCAGTGGGTTTCCCCTTACGCCTAGCAAGAAGGACTCAGTCTGGGTGATTGTGGACCGTTTGACGAAGTCAGCTCACTTCGTACCGGTAAGGGTTGATTATTCGCTCTAGAAGTTAGCCAAATTGTATGTGGCAGAGATAATAAGGTTGCATGGAGTGCCAGTGTCAATCATTTCGGATAGGGATCCCAGGTTTACGTTGAGGTTTTGGAAAGCTTGCATCAGGCTTTGGGTACATGGTTGGATTTTAGCACGGCTTTTCATCCTCAGTCTGATGGACAGTCTGAAAGGGTAATTCAAATTCTGGAAGACATGTTAATGGGCTGTGTTCTGGATTTCAGTGGTAGTTGGGAGGAGTCTCTTCCATTGGCAGAGTTCGCTTATAAAAATAGTTATCAAGCGAGCATTCAGATGGCACCATATGAGGCACTATGTGGGCGGAAATGTCGTACTCCGACGTGTTGGACAGAACTGGGTGAGCGACAAATGTTGGGTCCGGAGTTGGTGGCTGAAACAGAGGACAAGGTTAAGGTAATTCGGGCTCGTCTTAAGGAAGCGTCGGACAGGCAGAAATCTTACGCTGACCTCAAGCGCAGGGATATTGAGTATGCAGTGGGTGATAAGGTCTTTCTGAAGGTATCGCCCTAGAAGAGAGTGTTGAGATTTGGTCGGAAGGGCAAGCTAAGCCCTAGGTTCATTGGGCCATAGACAGTGTTGAAGCGAGTGGAACCAGTAGCTTATCAGCTTGAGTTGCCAGCAGAATTGAGTCAGATTCACGACGCCTTTCATGTTTCAATGCTTAGGCGATATCGATCGGATCCGTCGCATGTTGTACCAGTTGAGGAGATAGAGGTGAGTCCTGATTTTTCTTTTGAGGAGGAGCCGATATAGATTTTGGATCGGGATGTCAAAGTGCTGCGTAGGAAGTCAGTACCCCTGGTGAAAGTATTATGGCGGAACCATGGCACGGAGGAGGCCACGTGGGAACCAGAGGATGTGATGCGGCAGCAATACCCTCAACTCTTCTGACCAGGTAATTTCGAGGCCGAAATTATTTTTAAGGGGGGTAGAACTGTAACATCCTTGAATCGGGGTCTCTGCTTTTTGCTTGTGTTGCATGTGATGAATCGTTATAATGTTCATTTATCATGTTCTGGGGTCTAGTTATAACCCTAGGTTAGGCCTGAGTTAGGGCTAAAAATTACTTTTTAGTACTGGGGAAGAGGGAGCTAGGTGAGATAGGGGTTAAGAGAACTTATTGGAGGTTTAAGACACAAGAATTTCATTTGGTAAAGTGGTAAGTAGGCGCCACTTAAAGCTTGGAGGAGGTGACACCACAGGGAGCAAGGAGGACCTTGGTTCGAGCTGTAGAAATCTCTTTCTGCTCATCTATTTTTTTGACACCACAAGCTAGGAGGTGGAGTGCTCAGGAGGGACTCTAGGAGATATGGATGGAGAGGAGAAATTTATGGAGTTTGACCCGTTCAAACGAATTTGAACTGGTGGAAGGGAGGAAATTTAGGAGTTTGAATTATTTCAAACTCATTTGGGGTTGAGTTGGCCGAATTTTGGATTTTGGGGGCATGTGTGATATCGGTTTTGGGGGCAAGAGAGGGTGGCCGAATGTGCTAAGGGGTTGTAGCCGAATCGGCTAGCTTTGGGAACCTTCCTCTCCTAGCGTTTTGTGTTAAAGGTAAAACCGAAATCCGTTTTGGCACTTTTTCTTTTTCCCCCATTCGGCAAGCTCTTGTTATTGGCCGAATCATTCTTTTGCAAGTTTTGCTAGAGCCGAAACTCCCTCTTAGCCGAATCTACATTTGTCACTTTTTCTTTCTTATTTTCTTTGAATAGTTGAAACTTCAATAGCCATTCTTCTCTTCTCTTTTCGGTTCACCCTTTGTTACTCCTTACCGAAATCACCTTGTGCACTTTTTCTTCTTCTTGCTACTTGGTTCAAAGCCGAAACCAACACCCCTTTCTTCTGTCGATATCTTTCTTCTTTCAAATCCCCTTGTGTCGAAAGTTCATTTATCCTTCTTTGCCGAAATCAATACTACTCCACCTTCTTCCATCTTTTCTATTTTATTTCAAAAGCCGAAAGCTTGTTGTTTCTCTTTCGGTTTCATCAAGAGCCTTGGCCGAATACCCTTAGTCTCATTCTCTTCTTTACTCACGTAATCTGGTCTCCATTGAAGTGCCGAATTAGTTCTCTTGGTGAGTCATAGCCGAATCTCTTGGTAAGTGTTATTTTATTTCTCTTTTTGATTATTTCGGGTAATGACCGAAACCCCACTTCTCCTCAGTCTTCTTTTCCATTATGGATCTATATTGAATCTTATTCTTGTTCTATGTGGTAGCCGAAACCTGTAAACATCAATAGGGGGCGCCGATCTGTGGTGTTTAAAGGCCAAAGCAGTCATCAAGGTAAGGGGCGACAAACTCTTTTGGGATTCATGTTATGGCCGAATGGCCTTTGGATGCTTAATGGTATGTTGAAACCGATTGTAGGGAGGAGTTTAGAAGAGTACAAGTGAGCCTTCGGGATTTGGTTAGTAACCAAATCGGCTTAAGGTGGGTGCTACATTTGGGCGACATATCCTTCAGGATTTTGTGGTTAAGCCGAAAGACTTTAAATCTAAGAATATGATGTTGGCCGATTGTAGGGAAGGGGAACAACGCTTCGGGATTTCGCTAGATTTGAGTAGCTTCGGGATTTTTGCTTAGACCTACGTTTAGTCAGGTGTCTAAACGCTTACACACTTTATTAGTATAACCATGCTTATTATGTTACTGCTATAACCATTGGCATTAGAGACTTTGCCTTGTGGGCATGAGCTTGGAAACCGGGTAAGTCCCCTGTTATGTGATTTTTGGTATACATCATCATGATCTGCTAAATATTATGTTATATGATACTTGCATGATCATTCGATATTATGACACGTATGTTATGAACATGATGATGGGTTTGATGAGAGGAGGGGGATGATTCATTTTGGACTGTCACCAGTGGTTTTGACCACAAGATGGGTTGGCCCCATCATTTGATTTGTGACTACGGTCACCAGTGGTTTTGACCACATTATTATTATTATTTGTGACTAAGTCCCAGTGGTTTTGACCACCAGTGGTTTTGACCACACTATTGATATTTGTGACTACGGTCACCAGTGGTTTTGATCACATATGGATATTGTGACTCGTCCCAGTTGTTTGGTACCACAGTGGGTTGGCCCCACATGATTATTATGGGATTGCCATCAGTGGTTTTGACCACACGATGGGTTGGCCCCATCACTTGATTTGTGACTACGGTCACCAATGGTTTTGACCACAACGATATATATTTGTGACTTCGGTCACTAGTGGTTTTAACCACCAGTGGTTTTGACCACACGGGGTAGTTAAAGGAGATTGGATGGCTAGGTTATGGGTTGCATAATCTGCATGTTTTACTGATGATTTGTGTAAGTGCTTGAATTATTGGGTTGGGGATTTATACACTGAGTCTTGGTGACTCACCCCTTCCCTTACATTTTGTAGATGAGGCATAGATCGCGGATATGGAGCCGAGGAGGACTCGAGGTGGCCATGCATCTTAGTTTGGTTTTGGACTTTAAACTGCTATTTCGTTTTTATTAGCTTTCTTTTAATTTGGTTTTGGGTTTGTAATAAGGCCGCTAGTATTATTTTGGGTTTTACTTACTTGCTTTTACTTTGATTATATTATTCATATACGGAATTTATGGACTTGTTGAATTAACCGGTAAGAAGCAACATTTTCAAAACTATAACTCTTTCGGGTTTTAAAAATGTTACCATCGGGTAACAAAGTTCACAAAATAATAAGGTAACTTGAGTGCTTTTATAACTTAAATTTTCAAACAACTTCAAAAGCAAACGGTTTCTAACTTGATTATACTTGTCACACTCAGTTTTTAATAAATATTAAATGTTTTCTAAAATTTGTAGTATCAAGTGAATTTTTTTTCTAGCATAGGTTTAAAACAACCTTTACACGATTTCAACATCACTTTAACACCTTTTAAACGATCAAAGAATTTCTTGGAGAATGTCCCGATACACTTGTGTTTTCAAACTGTTTTCACTCCGTAACATGCCAGATTCGGTCGTGGTGTGTTGACCGGGTTTGGGGTGTTACAATTGTGGTATTTGTGACTACGGTCACCAGTGGTTTTGACCACATATGGATATTGTGACTCGTCCCAGTGGTTTGGTACCACAGTGGGTTGGCCCCACATGATTATTACGGGATTGTCATCAGTGGTTTTGACCACACGATGGGTTGGCCCCATCACTTGATTTGTGACTACGGTCACAAGTGGTTTTGACCACAACGATATATATTTGTGACTTCGGTCACCAGTGGTTTTGACCACACGGGGTAGTTAAAGGAGATTGGATGGCTAGGTTTTGGGCCTTCTGCTTTTAGTTAGCGTTAAGGGTGCTAAAGGGTTCTCGAGATTCGATCCATCAAGGTAAGGAAGTAGTGATATTCGCCCAAAGGGCCACATATTTTCTATGTCTTTAAGATTTAGGCCGAAACTAACATGGTTCATTTAAGGATTTTCGACAGACTTTTAGATTCAACGTGTAATTTCGGGATTCGAGCAGTTGAGGTAAGATGATGGTAGTGGTTGGCTGAAGGCCGTTACTTTTGCTCATTAATATTAGAGCCGAATCTAACATAGTTGTGTAGGTGGGAGTGCATCAAATTGCAAGGTGCAAATCGTGTAGGCTACTGGGTTTTGGGATTTAGTCAATTGTGCCAAACAGGTGTGTAGTTATCGCACTGCTCTCTTGTTGTTTGTATGTGTTGTTATATATATGCGTATAAGATGTGTATGATAGCCGAAAATAATGGCTGAGATGGTGGCTACCCATGGTGGGTATTTGGTTAACCAGGTCAGTATTTATGATATTAATCTACATGTGATGAATGTGTGAAATTGTGGTAAGCATGTGATGTATACTCATTTAAATGTTATATTGTCATGATATATATATATGCATGGGGATTGGGGATATGATTATTGAAGGACAGGGTGTACATATTTATGTATGTGGTCTGATGTTAGCCTCGAGCTACATCGGCGCTTGATGTTGGCTAGGTGCTTCATCAAGGTGGGGTGTTGGCTATGTGCCACATTGTGGGCGGATGATAGCTGTGTGCATCACCGTGGATTGAGGATGACTTTGAGTCACCTTGTGGATACAGATATGTGGGGTCACTTAGGTGATCGGTGGCTAAGCCACGGCCTTGGGCAGCAGGTCTGCCAAGGAGGTGTGTAGCGGTTGGAGGGTGATTTAGTAATCCCCTGGTGTGTGCGGCAGGTACGGGGGTGTGTAGCGGATGGACACTAGGTTGGGCTGGGAATCCATTTTGCATAAATATGTTTGTGGACTGTGTGGATGTGGGCCAAGCCCATTTGTGGAGACATGTGAAATAATTACACACTGAGTCGGTTTGACTCACCCTATTTTTCCAAAAACAATGCAGGTGATACATGATACTTGGACCGGGCTAGAGCGGATACAAGGTGGCCATGCAGAAGATGTTTTATTTGTTTTATGCATTTTATACTTTCAGTACTTTTGGGTAAATCATTATTGTAATAAGGCCATTTAAAGTATTTTGGGGATTTTATTATGTTTACGATGGATTATCGAGCTAATAACTGGGAATGTTTTCTTTCAAACAATTCATATCTTAGAAACTTATATTATAATTTTAAATCCGGAAAATTTGTTGCTATATAATTTTACTTAGATTTTAAATATACCATGTTTTACAAATGACGGAAAATTATTAAGTTTTCACCTTTATGTCGAAATCTTTTCAAACTTTTTCCTCAGTAGCATTCTAAATTTGGCCGTGGTGTTTGGGCCGGGTTTGGGGTGTTACAATTTGGTATCAAAGCTGTTGAAACTGGCTCTGATACCACAATTGTAACACCCCAAACCCGGTCAACACACCACGACCGAATCTGGTAGGTTACGGACTGAAAACATTTTTAAAATCATAAGTTTGTCGGAAAAACCTTTAAAGAAGACTCTTGTTTTGTTTTAGGGTTTAGAAAACTCAATAATAATTGATGTTGAAGTTGATCTAGACGATTTCGTAACACTTGGAAAACTTGGGATTAAAACCCATTTGTGATTGCTGATTTTAGAAAACATTGGATACTTATTATAACTGAACGCTATAAGTAAAATCAAGTTTAGAACCATTTGCCTTTAAAAAGATTTGAAAATTTGAGTTATAAAAACATCCAAGTTACCTTATTATTTTGTGAACTTTGTTACCCGATGGTAACGTTTGAAAACCCGAAGAGATATAGTTTAGAAAGCATTGCTTTTAACTAGTTAATTTTTTTATCAAGTCCATAAATCCAACATATGTAAAATATAGGCAGAATAAAAGCAAGTAATAACCAAAACCCAAAATAAACTTGGCGGCCTTATTACAAAACCAAAACCAAATTTAAGGAAAATTACTAAAATTGAAATAGCAGTTTAAAATCAAAACCAACTAAGATGCATGGCCACCCCGAGTCCTCCTCGGCTCCATATCCGCGATCTATGCCTCATCTGCAAAATATAAGGGAAGAGGTCAATCACCAAGACTCAGTGTATACATCCCCAACCCGATAGTTCAAGCACTTACACAGATCATCAGTAAAACATGCATATCATGCAACCCATAACCTAACCATCCAATCTCCTTTATCTACCCCGTGTGGTCAAAACCACTGGTGGTCAAAACCACTGGTGACCGAAGTCACAAATAATATCGGTGTGGTCAAAACCACTGGTGACCGTAGTCACAAATCAAGTGATGGGGCCAACCCATCGTGTGGTCAAAACCACTGATGACAATCCCGTAATAATCATGTGGGGCCAACCCACTGTGGTACAAACCACTGGGACGAGTCACAATATCCAGATGTGGTCAAAACCACTGGTGACCGTAGTCAGAAACATCATAAGTGTGGTCAAAACCACTGGTGGTCAAAACCACTGGGACTTAGTCACAATTAATAATAATGTGGTCAAAACCACTGGTGACCGTAGTCACAAATCAAGTGATGGGGCCAACCCATCTTGTGGTCAAAACCACTGGTGACAGTCCAAATAAATCATCCCCCTCCTCTCATCAATCCCATCATCATGCTCATATTATACGTGTCATAATATCATGTAATCATGAAATAACGCATAGCATAGCATTTAACAATAACATGATGATGTATATCAAAAATCACATAACAGGGGACTTACCCGGAATCCAAGCTCATGCCCACAAGGCAAAGTCACTAAATCCAGTGGTTATAATAGTAACATAACAAGCATATTGTACTAATAAAGTGTGTAAGCGTTACACACCTGATAACAGTGAGAAGAACACTATCGATACCGACACTCTCGCTAGCAGGGATAACAATGAACTGCTTATCCCTTTCCAACGCTGGCCCACACCCCGGTGGCCAATCACGAACAGCAAAAACCGAGCGTTTCTTGAACTTAGGGTAGGTACTACCCCTTTCTCCCATTTACTGGTACTTGCATCCATTGAGGCACATTTAATCAGAAAACCCAGTTAACTAACATATGAGATCTTAAAATGAATACAATCTACAACTTAAGCACTCTTACCGAAATGGATCAGAATCCCGAAACTACACGAAACTAACGAGATCCCGAGATGTTGTTTTTCCCTCCTACAATCGGCCAACATTAGATAGTAACCCAAAAGCCCATTCGGCTCCATTAGAAATCCCGAAGGATATGTCGCATGAAGACAACTCCTTACCTTAGTGCCGATTTGGTTTCCAACCAAATCCCGAAACTACGTGATGATCTCCCTTGCAATCGGCTAGCATTAAGGCACACAGATGATTAGCCTTCGGCTTCTGAAAGAATAAGAAATAGATTTTGACATGCTAAAACCTTACCTAGATCGGTAACCAAATCCCGAAGATCCACTGATTCGGGTTGCACTCCTCCCTACAATCGGTTTACACCATTAAGAATCCAAAGGCCATTCGGCCAAAACATAAATCCCGAAACCAAAAAGGGATTATCGCTACCCTACCTTGATGATTGATTTGGCTCCTAACCACCCCAGATCGGCACCCCTTAATGATGTTAGGGGTTTCAGCTACCCTTAAAGAACAAGAATGGGTTAAGATCCGATTAATAAAGATTGAAGGAGTGACAAAAGAAGATACAAGAGATTCGGCATTACCCAAATCGATCAAGAAGAAAAGATGAAGAAATCACTCACCAGGAAATTCGGCTAACCCAAAAGAACAATATAGATTCGGCACTTGATATGACAAAAAGAAAACGCAAGAGAAGGGGCTAATGAGCAAAGTATTCGGCCAAACACTGAGAGAAGAGAAGAAGAAGAAACCCAACCAAGTTTCGGCTTTTCAAAATAATGGAAAGGATGGCAGAAGATGGAATCATGATTCGGCTTAAATGATGGTTTGATTCGGGAAAGGTGGTGAAGAAAAAGAAATAGAAAAGAGGGTTTCGGCTAAGGACTTGAGAGGAGAAAAAGATGAAATTGAAAGTATTGGAGAAGGAGATGTAAGGTCAACTTCCGGCTTGAACAAAATAGAAGGAAGAAAAAGTGAACAAGGTGATTTCGGCAAAGAGAAGACCAACAAAGAGTGAATCGAAAAGAGAAGAAGAAAGATAGCTATGTGAATTTCGGCTTCCACAAAAGAATAGCAATATCAAGCTCGGCCAAATGCCCAATTTTCCGAAAGGGAAAAGAGAGAAAGAACACCCGAGGTTTGATTTTTAGCACCAAAACGCAAAAAGAAGAAAACCTCTAAGCTAGCCGAAACACTCCCTTAACCACCTTAGACATTCGACCACCACCTAAAGGCTCCCCCAAAACCGATTGCACCTTCTCCCCCAATGTCCAAAATTTGGCCAACACCTCCAAATGAGTTTGAAAAGATTCAACCTCCTAAATTTCCTCCCTTCCATCAGTTCAAATTCGTTTGAATAAGTCCACTTGCTAAAATCTCTCTTCTCCACATATTTTGAATCTGTCAACTTAATCCCTATCTTCCAAAAATTAAGAACGTACCAGTTATGACGTCCGGTGCATCGCCCTCCCCTCGATGCCTCGCAGTGTAGACCAACCCCTATCCTGATTCCGCCTTACATACTGTTTTACCCCCTCAGCAACCTTAGCTTTCTCCACTAGAACGGCAAACTCTCGTTCCTGCTGTGGGGCAATTATCATCCGTAGCTCGTCTCTCAGCCTATCCTCAAATCTGACATAGCGCTCATGTTCTGTGCCACAATACCCCGTGCATACCAACTCAACCGAAGGAACTCCACCTCATATTCCTCTACAGTCTTATTACCCTGGACCAAGTTCAAGATCGCCCTGCGCTACGCATCAACATAACTAGCCCCTATGTACTTCCTCTGATATGCTGCCTTAAAGAATTCCCAAGTGAGGTCATACGCCATTGCTCCGTCCCTAACTGTGAGCCACCACTGATATGACTTATCTCGCAGCAGAGATACTATGCCCTTCAGCTTTTCCTCAGCTGAAAAAAATAAATCTAGGTCATCCATGATGCGTTCCGTTGCCTCCAACCAATATTCTGCCGTACTAGGTGCCACACCGGATACACCTCTAAATACCCCGCACCATTAACCTTGAGTCGCTCGGTCAGAGATTTCCGAGCTCCTGCTTCAACGCCTGTACTCGCAACCCTTTCTAGCACCCGCAGCACATCCCGTGACACTACATCATTGCCACCCGTCTGATCCTGATATTCCGCGCCCACAACTGGCAGCGGTGGTACCTCATTTCCCGATCCATGTCCGGACCCTACCGGTTCCGAGACCGTCATCCTACCCCTACCCCGTCCACAAGCACTCATGTCTACCGATATATATATTCGAGCTGATTAAAAGTTTTATGCGTTAGACTTTTATTCTACTATCTATTAAAGCACAGTCTTATGAGGGGTTTAGTAAGAGTTTGTTTCGCGAGTTTACATCATCCTATAGTTCCAGTCTCTATAGTAGTTCCTACTACTATTTAATCATGCCATCATCATAATCATATAATCAACAAACAATAGTTTGGGGTACTTACCTGGGCGGATTGGTGCCGGAGACTCGGTGCCATGCTTTCATCACTATACTTTTCCCCTAAAAAGCCTTTCATGATCCTTTTTAAAACATCTTTGGGCCTCGGGCCCACAGCCGAGCTGTTGAACCTGGCTCTGATACCACAATTGTAACACCCCAAACCCGGTCAACACACCACGACCGAATCTGGTAGGCTACAGAGTGAAAACATTTTTAAAATCATAAGTTTGTCAGAAAAACCTTTAAAGAAGACTCTTTTTTTGTTTTAGGGTTTAGAAAACTCAATAATAATTGATGTTGAAGTTGATATAGACGTTGTCGTAACACTTGGAAAACTTGGGATTAAAACCCATTTGTGATTGCCGATTTTAGAAAACATTGGATACTTATTAAAACTGAACGCGATAACTGAAATCAAGTTTAGAACCATTTGCCTTTAAAAAGATTTGAAAATTTGAGTTATAAAAACATCCAAGTTACCTTATTATTTTGTGAACTTTGTTACCCGATGGTAACGTTTGAAAACTCGAAGAGATATAGTTTAGAAAGCACTGCTTTTTACCGGCTAATTTTTTTATCAAGCCCATAAATCCAACATATGTAAAATATAGGCAGAATAAAAACAAGTAATAACCAAAAACCCAAAATAAACTTAGCGGCCTTATTACAAAACCAAAACCAAATTTAAGGAAAATTACTAAAATTTAAGGAAAATTTAATAACCAACTAAGATGCATGGCCACCCCGAGTCCTCCTCGGCTCCATATCCGCGATCTATGCCTCATCTGTAAAATATAAGGGAAGAGGTGAGTCACCGAGACTCAGTGTATACATCCCCAACCCGATAGTTCAAGCACTTACACAGATCATCAGTAAAACATGCATATCATGCAACCCATAACCTAACCATCCAATCTCATTTAACTACCCCGTGTGGTCAAAACCACTGGTGGTCAAAACCACTGGTGACCGAAGTCACAAATAATATCGGTGTGGTCAAAACCACTGGTGACCGTAGTCACAAATCAAGTGATGGGGCCAACCCATCGTGTGATCAAAACCACTGATGACAATCCCGTAATAGTCATGTGGGGCCAACCCACTGTGGTACAAACCACTGGGACGAGTCACAATATCCAGATGTGGTCAAAACCACTGGTGACCGTAGTCACAAATATCATAAGTGTGGTCAAAACCACTGGTGGTCAAAACCATTGGGGCTTAGTCACAAATAATAATAGTGTGGTCAAAACCACTGGTGACCGTAGTCACAAATCAAGTGATGGGGCCAACCCATCTTATGGTCAAAACCACTGGTGACAGTCCAAATAAATCATCCCACTCCTCTCATCAATCCCATCATCATGCTCATATTATACGTGTCATAATATCATGTAATCATGCAATAACGCATAGCATAGCATTTAACAATAACATGATGATGTATATCAAAAATCACATAACAGGGGACTTACCCGGAATCCAAGCTCATGCCCACAAGGCAAAGTCACTAAATCCAGTGGTTATAACAGTAACATAACAAGCATATTGTACTAATAAAGTGTGTAAGCGTTACACACCTGATAACAGTGAGAACAACACTATCGATACCGGCACTCTCGCTAGGAGGGATAACAATGAACTGTTTATCCCTTTTCGACGCTGGCCCACACCCCGGTGGCCAATCACGAACTGCAGAAACCAAGCAGTTCTTGAACTTAGGGGTAGGTACTACCCCTTTCTCCCCTTTACTGGTACTTGCATCCCTTGTGGCACACTTAATTAGAAAACCCGGTTAACTAACGTATGAGATATTAAAATGAATATAATCTACAACTTAAGCACTCTTACCGAAATGGATCAGAATCCCGAAACTACACGAAACTAACGAGATCCCGAGATGTTGTTTTTCCCTCCTACAATCGGCCAACATTAGTTAGTAACCCAAAAGCCCATTCGGCTCCATTAGAAATCCCGAAGGATATGTCGCATGAAGACAACTCCTTACCTTAGTGCCGATTTGGTTTCTAACCAAATCCCGAAACTACGTGATGATCTCCCTTGCAATCGGCTAGCACTAAGGCACACAGATGATTAGCCTTCGGCTTCTGAAAGAATAAGAAATAGATTTTGACATGCTAAAACCTTACCTAGATCGGTAATCAAATCCCGAAGATCCACTGATTCAGGTTGCACTCCTCCCTACAATCGGTTTACACCATTAAGAATCCAAAGGCCATTCGGCCAAAACATAAATCCCGAAACCAAAAAGGGATTATCGCTAGCCTACCTTGGTGATTGATTCGGCTCCTAACCACCTCGAGTCCTCCTCGGCTCCATATCCGCGATCTATGCCTCATCTGCAAAATGTAAGGGAAGGGGTGAGTCACCAAGATTCAGTGTATAAATGCCCAACCCGATAATTCAAGCACTTACACAAATCATCAGTAAAATATGCAGATTATACAACCCATAACCTAGCCATCCAATCTCCTTTAACTACCCCGTGTGGTCAAAACCACTGGTGGTCAAAACCACTGGTGACCGAAGTCACAAATATATATCGTTGTGGTCAAAACCATAGGTGACCGTAGTCACAAATCAAGTGATGGGGCCAACCCATCGTGTGGTCACAACCACTGATGACAATCCCGTAATAATCATGTGAGGCCAACCCACTATGGTACCAAACCACTGGGACGAGTCACAATATCAATATGCGGTCAAAACCACTGGTGACCGTAGTCACAAATATCATTACTGTGGTCAAAACCACTGGTGGTCAAAACCACTGGGACTTAGTCACAAATAATAATAGTGTGGTCAAAACCACTGGTGACCGGAGTCACAAATCAATTGATGGGGCCAACCCATCTTGTGGTCAAAACCACTGGTGACAGTCCAAATAAATCATCCCCCTTCTCTCATCAATCCCATCATCATCATGCTCATATCATACGTGTCATAATATCATGTATCATGCATTTAAGGCATAGCATAGCATTTAACAAGTGATGATGATGTATAGTAAAATCACATAACAGGGGACTTACCCGGAATCCAAGCTCATGCCCACATGGCAAAGTCACTAATACCAAAGGTTATACAGTAACATAATAAGCATCATTATACTAATAAAGTGTGTAAGCGTTTACACACCTGACTAATCGCAAATCTAAGTAAGAATCCTGAAACCACTCGAATCTAGCGAAATCCCGAAGTGTTATTCCCTTTCCTTAGTGCCGATTTGGTTTCCAACCAAATCCCGAAACTATGTGATGATCTCCCTTGCAATCGGCTAGCACTAAAACACACAGATGATTAGCCTTCGACTTCTGAAAGAATAAGAAATAGATCTTGAAACGTTAGGACCTTACCTAGACTAACCACCAAGTCCTGAAGGCTTCCTGAATTCAGCTATAGCCCTCCCTACAATCGGTTTTGTCACTTCATTTTGAGTCTAAAGGCCATTCGGCCATGGTATAAATCCTGAAAGAAGAAAAGAGTTGCCGCACCCTTACCTTACTAATAGATTCGGCTAATCAAACTCCAATGTTGGCCACCCCAAAATGATGTTGAAGGTTTCGGCTCCCTTCAAAGAACAAGAACAGAGTTTTTAATACTTAGATCTAAAGTGGAAAAAGAAGATAGAAGAAAAGTGGGTTTCGGCACTACCAACGTTGATCAAGAAAAGAAAACGAATAGGAAGTTCACTTACCAGAGTTTCGACTATGATCCAAAAGAAGAGATGAGTTTCGGCACTCGTGATGATGAAGAGATAACGCAAAAGGAGGAATTTGAGAACAAGATATTCGACTTTTGAACAATGGAAAGGTGAAGATGAATAATGTAATGGAGAAGAAAGAATTCAGCAAGGTGAATGCAATCACTTTCGGCACAACAGGTTTTGAGGGAGAAAAGAAAAGATGCCGATTGGGAGGTGAGGTTGTTGTTTTTCGGCTTTGAACAAGATAGAGGGAAAAGAAGTGAATAAGATGATTTCAGCAAAAAGAAATCTAGCAAAGAGTGAACCGAAAAGAGAAGAGAAGGTAGCTATGAGAGTTTCGGCTTTGAGCAACAAGAAGGAGAAGAAGTGAACAATCGGCCAAGTGCCCAAAATTGCCAAAAAGAGAAAAGAGAGATTGGGAGGAGTGCAATTGAGGTTTTGGTTTGACACTGAACACAAAAAAAAAAAAGACCTGCCAAGCTTTGCCGATTTTAGTTACCCACCTAGGCACATTCGACCACTACCAAAACCCCAAAACCGATTGCTTCCCAAACTCATACCACAACCAAAAATTCGGCTAAGCAAAACCCACTCTCACTCAAACACTAGCTGTCCCCTTCCATCCCTCCTTGAATTCCTCCCATCCACACATTCAAACAAGTTTGAATGAGTCCCACACCTAAAATCTCTCCCCTTCATCCATTTAAAATCTGATAGCTTAATCCTCATCCATCCAGAGAGTCCCACCTGAGCACTCCTCTCCTTGCTTGTGGCGTGAAAAAGAATAAGCAAGAGTGCAATTCCTGCAGCTCGAACACAGGCACCCCCTCTCTGCATGTGGTGTCATCTCCCTGGTGTTTAAGTGGCGCCTCCTTGCCATTTTTCCAATTGATTTCTTGTGTCAAAGTTCCCCAATAAATTCTCTTAACCCCTATCTCACCTAGCTCCCTCTTCCCAAGTACTAAAAACAAAACTTTTGGCCATGACCCAAGACTATCCCGAGGCCATGCCTAGACCCCAAAACACACCAAACGAACACAGCAGACATATCAACACATGAAAACACAAGCAAAATGTAGAGACCTCGATTTAAGGATGTTATAGCTCTACCCCCTTAAAAAAATTTCTGCCTCGAAATTACCTGGTCAGAAGAGTTGAGGGTACTGCTGTCGCATAACATCCTCTGGTTCCCATGTGGCCTCCTCCGCACCATGGTTCCACCATAATACTTTTACCAAGGGTACTGACTTCCTACGCAGAACCTTGACATCCCGATCCAAGATCTGCACTGGTTCCTCCTCGAAAGACAAATCAGGGCTCACCTCTATACCCACAACTGGCACAACATGCGACGGATCTGATCGATAGCGCCTAAGTATGGAAAGATGAAAGACGTTGTGAATCTGACTCAACTCTGCTGGCAACTCAAGTTGATAAGCTACAGGTCCCACTTGCTTCAACACTGTATATGGCCCAATGAACCTAGGGCTTAACTTACCCTTCCGACCAAATCTCAACACTTTCTTCCAGGGCGATACCTTTAGAAAGACCTTATCACCCACAGCATACTCAATATCCCTGCGCTTAAGATCGGCGTAAGATTTCTACCTGTCCGACGCCTCCTTAAGATGAGCCCGAATCACCCTAACTTTATCCTCTGTTTCTGTTACCAACTCCGGACCCAACATCTGTCGTTCACCCAGTTTCGTCCAACACGTCGGAGTACGACATTTCCGTCCATAGAGCGCCTCATATGGTGCCATCTGAATACTCGCTTGATAACTATTGTTATAAGCGAAATCTGCCAAAGGTAAGTACTCCTCCCAACTACCGCTGAAATCCAGAACACAGCCCCTTAACATGTCTTCCAGAATTTGAATTACCCTTTCAGACTGTCCATTAGACTGAGGATGAAAAGCCGTGCTACAATCCAACCTTGTACCCAAAGCTGATGCAATCCGAAATGATTGACACTGGCACTCCATGCAACCTTACTATCTCTGCCACATACAACTTGGCTAACTTCTGGAGCGAATAATCAACCCTTACCGGTATGATAAGCTGACTTAATCAAACGGTCCACAATCACCCAGACTGAGTCCTTCTTACTAGGCGTAAGGGGAAGCCCACTGACAAAATCCATCGTAATCCTTTCCCACTTCCACTATGGGATCTTTACCGGCTGCAACAGTCCTGACGGTAACTGATGCTCAGCCTTGACTTGCTGGCATGTCAGACACTTGCCCACAAACTCGGTTACTTCCCGCTTAAGGCCTGGCCACCAGAACTGTTCCATCAAATCACGATCCATCTTACTGCCTCCAGGATGCATAGCGTATGGGTTGCTATGAGCTTCCTAAAGAATTCGTTGTCTCAATTCAACATCCTTAGGCATACATACCTTCCCCTGAAAACATAGTACTCCATCACTGCCGAAGCTGTAACCTTCGGATTTACCATTCTGCACTTGCAACATTCGAGCACTCAACACCTCATCTGTCAGCTGCCTCTCCTTAACCTGATCAATCCAAGATGGCTTTACCTACAATTCTGCCAAAAGACTCCCATCATCATAAAGACTAAGGTGAGCAAACATCGCTCGCAAGTCCGCTACCACCTTACGGCTCAACGCATCAGCCACAACGTTAGCCTTACCCGGATGGTACTCAATCGAACAGTCATAGTCCTTTAACAATTCGATCTACCTTCGCTGCCTCAAATTCAAATCCTTCTGAGTCAAGAGATACTTCAGACTCTTGTGATCCGTATAAACTATTGACTTTTCTCCATATAAGTAATGCCTCCAAATCTTCAAGGCAAAAACCACTGCAGCCAACTCCAAGTCATGAGTCAGATAGTTACCTTCATGAGGCCTCAACTGTCGAGATGCATAAGCAACCACTTTTCCATCTTGCATCAGCACACACCCTAAGCAAGTATGTGATGCATCACAGTAAACCGTGAATTCTTTTCCTGCCTCAAGCTGAATCAAGACTGGAGCTTCAGTCAGAATCTTCTTCAACTTATCAAAACTCTCTTGCTGATTCTCAGTCCACACAAACGGAACCCCTTTCCTCAATAGCTTAGTCAACGGTGCTGCAATCAAGGAAAACCCTTCTACAAACCTTCTGTAGTTTCCTGCCAAACCCAGAAAACTCTGAATCTCTGCATCCGACTTAGGTGGTTTCCAATCCAATACCGCCTCAATCTTACGAGGATCCACCCTAATCCCTTCAGCTGATACAACATGACCCAAGAAAGTTACCTCCTTAAGCTAGAATTCGTATTTACTAAACTTGGCGTATAACTGCTTCTCCCTCAGCACCTGTAGAACCACCCGAAGATGCGCATCATGTTCCTCCTCAGATTTCGAGTACACCAAAATGTCGTCTATAAACACTACGATGAACCGATCCAAATACGGCTGAAACACCTGATTCATCATGTCCATGAACGCTGCCGGTGCATTAGTCAACCCAAATGGCATTACCATAAACTCATACTGTCCATATCGAGTACGAAATGCCGTCTTATGAATATCAGCTTCCTTCACTTTGAGCTGATGATACCCCGACCTAAGATCGATCTTAGAGAAAACCGATGCTCCTTTAAGCTGATCAAACAAGTATCAATCCTGGGCAACGGATACTTGTTCTTTATTGTCAACTTGTTCAGCTCGCGGTAGTCTATACACATCCGCATTGTACCATCCTTCTTCTTAACAAAAAGCACTGGAGCTCCCCAAGGCGATACACTCGGCCGGATGAAACCTCTGTCCAACAACTCCTGAATTTGAGCCTTTAACTCCACTAATTCTTTCTGCGCCATCCTATATAGAGCAATAGATACTGGCGTGGTTTCGGGCAACAAGTCTATACCGAACTCAACCTCGCAGTCAGGAGGTATACCCGGGAGTTCCTCTGGAAAAACATCAGCAAATTCCCCTACAGTTCGGACGTTCTTCACAGCTGCATCCTTAGCTTCCAAAGCACAAACATGCACCAAAAATGATTCACAACCCTTTCTAACCATTTTCTCAGCCTTCAGCGCCGAGACAACATTAGATAAGTAATCTCGCCTATTACCTATCATCACCACCTCTTCACCTTCCACTGTCCTCAACACCATGCGCTTAGCCGCGCAGTCCAAACTAGCTTGATACTTAACTAGCCAATCCATCCCGAGAATCAGATCGAACTTCCCAAACGGCAGTTCCATCAAGTCAGCCAGAAACACGACCCTTTGAAGTTCTAGGGGTACCTCCCTATACAGTTTACTTACTTCTACAGAATGACCTAGAGGGCTTATCACTGTCATCTTCCTAGAAGTAATCTCAGAGTCTAGGTTCATGATTTCCACTACGCTACTAGCAACATACGAGTGTGTCGAACCAACATCAATTAAAGCATTATAAGGTACTCCAAAAATTAAGAACGTACCAGTTATGAAGTCCGGTGCGTTGCCCTCCTCTCGACGCCTCGCTGCGTAGACCAACCCAAGCTGTCTCGCCTCTGTACCACCTGCACCTCTGCCCGGTGCTCCACGACCTCTACCAGAGCCATTACCTCTCCTGTCTAAACCACGGCCCCTCTGTGGCTGCTGATTATCCCTCCTAAACTGTGTACGGTTCTGATCCTCATACTGCAGCCTAGCTGATCGCTGTGGACAATCCCTGACTCGATGCCTCATCGAGCCACACTCAAAGCATCCTTTGTTACCAGTCCAACATTCTCCCGTGTGAGACTTTCCACACCGAGCACACCGTGGCGACCACTAAGTATTAGCAGCAGCAGGCCTAACAGCTTGATTCGGCCCACTATATCTAACCCTTTTCTGCTGATTCCCAGAAAACCCAAATGATCCAGAACTCCTTTTATTCCAACCCCTATCCTGATTCTGCCTTACAGACTGTCTTACCCGTTCAGCAACCTTAGCTTTCTCCACTAGAACGGCGAACTCTCGTTCCTGCTGTGGGGCAATTATCATCCGCAGCTTGTCTCTCAGCCCATCCTCAAATCTAACACAACGGTCATGCTCTATGCCCACAATACCCCGTGCATACCGACTCAACCGAAGAAATTCCGCCTCATATTCTGCTACAGTCTTATTACCCTGGACCAAGTTCAAGAAAGCTCTACGCTGCGCATCAACATAACTAGCCCCTATGTACTTCCTCTGATTGGCTGCCCTAAAGAATTCCCAAGTGAGGTCATCTGCCATCGCTCCATCCCTAACTGTGAGCCACCACTGATATGACTCATCTCATAGCAGAGATACTATGCCCTTCAGCTTTTCCTCAGCTGAAAAATCCAGGTCATCCATGATGCGTTCTGTCGCCTCCAACCAATATTCCGCTGTACTAGGTGCCACACCAGATACACCTCTAAATACCTCTGCACTATTAGCCTTGAGTCACTTGGTTACAGATTTTCGAGCTCCAGTTCCTACTCCTGCACTCGCAACCCTCTTTAGCACTCGCAATACAGCCTGTGACACTGCGTCATTACCACCCGTCTGATCCTGATGTTCCGCGCCCACAACTGGCGGCGGTGGTACCTCATTTTCTGATCCATGACCAGACCCTGCCGGTTCCGAGACCGTCATCCTACCCCTACCTCCTCCACGAGTGTTACGCCCACGTCCACGTGCACTCATGTCTACCGATATATTCGAGCTGATTAAAAGTTTTATGCGTTAGACTTTTATTCCACTGTCTATTAAAGCACAGTCTTATGAAAAGTTTTAATAGAGGATTGTTTCGCGAGTACACATCATCATATGGTTCATGTCTCTAAAGTAGTTCCTACTACTATTCAATCATGCCATCATCATAATAATCATATAATCATATCATCACAAGCAACAGTTTGGGGTACTTACCTAGGCGGATTGGTGCCGGAGACTCGGTGCCATGCTTTCCAAACCATACTTTTCCTATAAAAAGTCTTTTCATAATCCATTTAAAAACATTTTTGGGCCTCGGGCCCACTGGGACTTAGTCACAGATAATAATAGTGTGGTCAAAACCACTGGTGACCGTAGTCACAAATCAAATGATGGGGCCAACCCATCGTGTGGTCAAAACCACTGGTGACAGTCCATAATGAATCATCCCCCTCCTCTCATCAAACCCATCATCATGTTCATAACATACGTGTCATAATATCGAATGATCATCCAGATATCTTATAACATAGCATTTAACAGTGACATGATGATATATCAAAGAACACATAATAGGGGACTTACCCGGAATCGAAGCTCATGCCCACAAGGCATAATCTTCAATTTCATTGGCTATGACAGTAACATAATAAGAAATATTATACTAATAAAGTGTGTAAGCGTTTACACACCTGACTAATCGCAAATCTAAGTAAAAATCCCGAAACCACTCGAATCTAGCGAAATCCCGAAGCGTTATTCCCTTTCCTTAGTGCCGATTTGGTTTCCAACCAAATCCCGAAACTATGTGATGATCTCCCTTGCAATCGGCTAGCACTAGATCAACCACCAAGTCCCGAAGGCTCCCTGAATTCGGCTATAGCCCTCCCATACTAATAGATTCGGCTAATCAAACTCCAATGTTCGCTACCCCAAAATGATGTTGAAGGTTTCGGCTCCCTTCAAAGAACAAGAATAGAGTTTTTAATACTTAGATCTAAAATGGAAAAAGAAGATAGAAGAGAAGTGGGTTTCGGCACTACCCACGTTGATCAAGAAAAGAAAACGAATAGGAAGTTCACTTACCAGAGTTTCGGCTATGATCCAAAAGAAGAGATGAGTTTCGGCACTTGTCCACAGCCGAGCTATTGAAACTAGCTCTGATACCACAATTGTAACACCCCAAACTCGGTCAACACACCACGACCGAATCTGGCATGTTACAGAGTGAAAACAGTTTGAAAACACAAGTGTGTCGGGACATTTTCCAAGAAATTCTTTGATCGTTTAAAAGGTGTTAAAGTGATGTTGAAATCGTGTAAAGGTTGTTTTTAAACCTATGCTAGAAAAAAAATTCACTTGATACTACAAATTTTAGAAAACATTTAATATTTATTAAAAACTGAGTGTGACAAGTATAATCAAGTTAGAAACCGTTTGCTTTTGAAGTTGTTTGAAAATTTAAGTTATAAAAGCACTCAAGTTACCTTATTATTTTGTGAACTTTGTTACCCGATGGTAACGTTTTTAAAACCCGAAAGAGTTATAGTTTTGAAAACGTTGCTTCTTACCGGTTAATTTAACAAGTCCATAAATCCCGTATATGAATAATATAATCAAAGTAAAAGCAAGTAATTAAAACCCAAAATAATACTAGCGGCCTTATTACAAACCCAAAACCAAATTAAAAGAAAGCTAATAAAAACGAAATAGCAGTTTAAAGTCCAAAACCAAACTAAGATGCATGGCCACCTCGAGTCCTCCTCGGCTCCATATCCGCGATCTATGCCTCATCTGCAAAATGTAAGGGAAGGGGTGAGTCACCAAGACTCAGTGTATAAATCCCCAACCCGATAATTCAAGCACTTACACAAATCATCAGTAAAACATGCAGATTATGCAACCCATAACCTAGCCATCCAATCTCCTTTAACTACCCCGTGTAGTCAAAACCACTGGTGGTCAAAACCACTGGTGACCGAAGTCACAAATATATATCGTTGTGGTCAAAACCATTGGTGACCGTAGTCACAAATCAAGTGATGGGGCCAACCCATCGTGTGGTCAAAACTACTGATGACAATCCCGTAATAATCATATGGGGCCAACCCACTGTGGTACCAAACCACTGGAACGAGTCACAATATCCATATGCGGTCAAAACCACTGGTGACCGTAGTCGCAAATATCAATAGTGTGGTCAAAACCACTGGTGGTCAAAACCACTGGGAATTAGTCACAAATAATAATAATAATGTGGTCAAAACCACTGGTAACCATAGTCACAAATCAAATGATGGGGCCAACCCATCTTGTGGTCAAAACCACTGGTGACAGTCCAAAATGAATCATCCCCCTCCTCTCATCAAACCCATCATCATGTTCATAACATACGTGTCATAATATCGAATGATCATGCAAGTAACATATAACATAATATTTAGTAGATCATGATGATGTATACCAAAAATCACATAACAGGGGACTTACCCGGTTTCCAAGCTCATGCCCACAAGGAAAAGTCTCTAATGGCAATGGTTATAACAGTAACATAATAAGCATGGTTATACTAATAAAGTGTGTAAGCATTTACACACCTGACTAAACGTAGGTCTAAGCAAAAATCTCGAATCTACTCGAATCTAGCGAAATCCCCAAGCGTTGTTCCCCTTCCCTACAATCGGCCAACATCATATTTTTAGATCTAAAGTCTTTCAGCTTAACCACAAAATCCCGAAGGATATGTCGCCCAAATGTAGCACTCACCTTAAGCCGATTTGGTTACCAACCAAATCCCCAAGGCTCACTTGTACTCGGCTAAACTCCTCCCCACAATCGGTTTCAACATACCATTAAGCATCCAAAGGCCATTCGGCCATAACATGAATCCCAAACCAAAAGAGTTTGTTGCCCCTTACCTTAATGACTGCTTTGGCCTTTAAACACCACAGATCGGCACCCCCTATTGGTGTTTACAGGTTTCGGCTACCACATAGAACAAGAATAAGATTCAATATAGATCCATAATGGACAAGAAGACTGAGGAGAAGTGGGGTTTCGGTCATTACCCGAAATAATCAAAAAGAGAAATAAAATAACACTTACCAAGAGATTCGGCTATGACTCACCAAGAGAACTAATTCGACACTTTAATGGAGACTAGATTACGTGAGTAAATAAGAGAATGAGACTAAGGGTATTCGGCCAAGGCTCTTGATGAAACCGAAAGAGAAACAACAAGCTTTCGGTTTTTGAAATAAAATAGAAAAGATGGAAGAAGGTGGAGTAGTATTGATTTCGGCAAAGAAGGATAAATGAACTTTCGGCACAAGGGGATTTGAAAGAAGAAAGATGTCGACAGAAGAAAGGGGTGTTGGTTTCGGCTTTGAACCAAGTAGCAAGAAGAAGAAAAAGTGCACAAGGTGATTTTGACATGGAGTAACAAAGGGTGAACCGAAAAGAGAAGAGGAGAATGGCAAGTAGTAACAAGGTGATTTCGACACAAGAAGTGCCTTGGTAGAGTGGCAAGGAGGCGCCACTTAGAACACAAGGGAGGTGACGCCACAGGGAGCAAGGGGGACCTTGGTTCGAGCTGCAGGAAGCCCTTCCTGCTCATTAATTTTTAACGCCAAGGAAGGGGAGGTGGAGTGCTCAGGTGGAACTCTGTTGGGAAGATAGGGATTAAGTTGACAGATTCAAAATATGTGGAGAAGAGAGATTTTAGCAGGTGGACTTATTCAAACGAATTTGAACAGATGGAAGGGAGGAAATTTAGGAGGTTGAATCTTTTCAAACTCATTTGGAGGTGTTGGCCGAATTTCGGACATTGGGGGAGAGGGTGCAATCGGTTTTGGGGGAGCCTTTAGGTGGTGGCCGAATGTCTATGGTGGTTAAGGGAGTGTTTTAGCTAGCTTAGAGGTTTTTTTCTTTTTGCGTTTTGGTGCTAAAAACCGAACCTCAGGTGTTCTTTCTCTCTTTTCCCTTTCGGCAAATTGGGCATTTGGCCGAGCTTGATATTGCTATTCTTTTGTGGAAGCCGAAATTCACATAGCTATCTTTCATCTTCTCTTTTCGATTCACTCTTTGTTGGTCTTCTCTTTGCCGAAATCACCTTGTTCACTTTTTCTTCCTTCTATTTTGTTCAAGCCGGAAGTTGACCTCACATCTCCTTCTCCAATACTTTCAATTTCATCTTTTTCTCCTCTCAAGTCCTTAGCCGAAACCCTCTTTTCTATTTCTTTTTCTTCACCATCTTTCCCGAATCAAACCATCATTTAAGCCGAATCTTGATTCCATCTTCTGCCATTCTTTCCATTATTTTGAAAAGCCGAAACTTGGTTGGGTTTCTTCTTCTTCTCTTCTTTCAGTGTTTGGCTGAATACTTTGCTCATTAGCCCCTTCTCTTGCGTTTTCTTTTTGTCATATCAAGTGCCGAATCTATCTTGTTCTTTTGGGTTAGCCGAATTTCCTGGTGAGTGATTTCTTCAACTTTTCTTCTTGATCGATTTGGGTAATGCCGAATCTTTTGTGTCTTCTTTTGTCACTCCTTCAATCTTTATTAATCGGATCTTAACCCATTCTTGTTCTTTAAGGGTAGCCGAAACCCCTAACATCATTAAGGGGTGCCGATCTGGGGTGGTTAGGAGTTGAATCAATCATCAAGGTAGGGTAGCGATAATCCCTTTTTGGTTTCAGGATTTATGTTTTGGCCGAATGGCCTTTGGATTCTTAATGGTGCAAACCGATTGTAGGGAGGAGTGCAACCCGAATCAGTGGATCTTCGGGATTTGATTACCGATCTAGGTAAGGTTTTAGCATGTCAAAATCTATTTCTTATTCTTTCAGAAGCCGAAGGCTAATCATCTGTGTGCCTTAGTGCTAGCCGATTGCAAGGGAGATCATCACGTAGTTTCGGGGTTTGGTTGGAAACCAAATCGGCACTAAGGTAAGGAGCTGTCTTCATGCGACATATCCTTCGGGATTTCTAATGGAGCCGAATGGGCTTTTGGGTTACTAACTAATGTTGGCTGATTGTAGGAGGGAAAAACAACATCTCGGGATCTCGTTAGTTTTGTGTAGTTTCGGGATTCTGATCCATTTCGGTAAGAGTGCTTAAGTTGTCGATTGTATTCATTTTAAGATCTCATACGTTAGTTAACTGGGTTTTCTGATTAAGTGTGCCTCAACGGATGCAAGTACCAGTAAAGGGGAGAAAGGGGTAGTACCTACCCCTAAGTTCAAGAAACGCTCGGTTTCTGCTGTTCGTGATTGGCCACTGGGGTGTGGGCCAGCGTCGGAAAGGGATAAGCAGTTCATTGTTATCCCTGCTAGCGAGAGTGTCTGTATCAATAGTGTTGTTCTCACTGTTATCAGGTGTGTAACGCTTACACACTTTATTAGTACAATATGCTTGTTATGTTACTGTTATAACCACTGGATTTAGTGACTTTGCCTTGTGGGCATGAGCTTGGATTCCGGGTAAGTCCCCTGTTATGTGATTTTTGATATACATCATCATGTTATTGTTAAATGCTATGCTATGCGTTATTCCATGATTACATGATATTATGACACGTATAATATGAGCATGATGATGGGATTGATGAGAGAAGGGGGATGATTTATTTGGACTGTCACCAGTGGTTTTGACCACAAGATGGGTTGGCCCCATCACTTGATTTGTGACTACGGTCACCAGTGGTTTTGACCACACTATTATTATTTGTGACTAAGTCCCAGTGGTTTTGACCACCAGTGGTTTTGACCACACTTATGATATTTGTGACTACGGTCACCAGTGGTTTTGACCATATATGGATATTGTGACTCGTCCCAGTGGTTTGTACCACAGTGGGTTGGCCCCACATGATTATTATGAGATTGTCATCAGTGGTTTTGACCACACGATGGGTTGGCCCCATCACTTGATTTGTGACTACAGTCACCAGTGGTTTTGACCACACCGATATTATTTGTGACTTCAGTCACCAGTGGTTTTGACCACCAGTGGTTTTGACCACACGGGGTAGATAAAGGAGATTGGATGGTTAGGTTTTGGGTTGTATGATATGCATGTTTTATTGATGATCTGTGTAAGTGCTTGAACTATCGGGTTGGGGATGTATACACTGAGTCTCGGTGACTCATCTCTTCCCTTATATTTTGCAGATGAGGCATAGATCGCGGATATAGAGCCGAGAAGGACTCGGGGTGGCCAAGCATCTTAGTTGGTTTTGATTTTAAACTGCTATTTCAATTTTAATAATTTTCCTTAAATTTTGTTTTGGTTTTGTAATAAGGCCGCTAAGTTTATTTTGGGTTTTTGGTTATTACTTGCTTTTTCTCTGCCTATATTTTACATATGTTGGATTTATGGACTTGATAAAAAAATTAACCGGTAAAAAGCAATGCTTTCTAAACTATATCTCTTTGAGTTTTCAAACGTTACCATCGGGTAACAAAGTTCACAAAATAATAAGGTAACTTGGATGTTTTTATAACTCAAATTTTCAAATCTTTTTAAAGGCAAATGGTTCTAAACTTGATTTTACTTATCGCGTTCAGTTTTAATAAGTATCCAATGTTTTCTAAAATCAATAATCACAAATGCGTTTTAATCCCAAGTTTTCCAAGTGTTATGACAACGTCTAGATCAACTTCAACATCAATTATTATTGAGTTTTCTAAACCCTAAAGCAAAACAAGAGTCTTCTTTAAAGGTTTTTCCGACAAACTTATGATTTTAAAAATGTTTTCACTCCGTAACCTACCAGATTCGGTCGTGGTGTGTTGACCGGGTCTGGGGTGTTACAATTGTGGTATCAGAGCCAGTTTCAACAACTCTGATACCAAATTGTAACACCCCAAACCCAGCCCAAACACCACGGCCGAATTTAGAATGCTACTGAGGAAAAAGTTTGAAAAGATTTCGACATAAAGGTAAAAACTTAATAATTTTCCGTCATTTGTAAAACATGGTATATTTAAAATCTAAGTAAAATTATATAGCTACAAATTTTTCGGATTTAAAATTATAATATAAGTTTCTAAGATATGAATTGTTTGAAAGAAAACATTCCCAGTTATTAGCTCGATAATTAATCAATCGTAAACATAATAAAATCCCCAAAATACTTTAAATGGCCTTATTACAGTAATGATTTACCCAAAAGTACTGAAAGTATAAAATGCATAAAACAAATAAAACATCTTCTGCATGGCCACCTTATATCCGCTCCAGCCCGATCCAAGTATCATGTATCACCTGCATTGTTTTTCGAAAAATAGGGTTAGTCAAACCGACTCAGTGTGTAATTATTTCACATGTCTCCACAAATGGGCTTGGCCCACATCCACACAGTCCACAAACATATTTATGCAAAATGGATTCCCAGCCCAACCTAGTGTCCATCCACTACACACCCCCGTACCTGCCGCACACACCAGGGGATTACTATATCACCCTCCAACCGCTACACACCTCCTTGGCAGACCTGCTGCCCAATGCCGTGGCTTAGCCACCGATCACCTATGTGACCCCACATATCTGTATCCACAAGGTGACTCAAAGTCATCCTCAACCCACGGTGATGCACACAGCTATCATCCACCCACGATGTGGCACATAGCCAACACCCCACCTTGATGAAGCACCTAGCCAACATCAAGCGCCGATGTAGCTCGAGGCTAACATCAGACCACGTACATAAATATGTACACCCTGTCCTTCAATAATCATATCCCCAATCCCCATGCATATATATATATATATCATGACAATATAACATTTAAATGAGTATACATCACATGCTTACCACAATTTCACACATTCATCACATGTAGATTAATATCATAAATACTGACCTGGTTAACCAAATACCCACCATGGGTAGCCACCATCTCAGCCATTATTTTCGGCTATCATACACATCTTATACTCATATATATAACAACACATACAAACAACAAGAGAGCAGTGCGATAACTACACACCTGTTTGGCACAATTGACTAAATCCCGAAACCCCGTAGCCTACACGATTTGCACCTTGCGATTTGATGCACTCCCACCTACACAACTATGTTAGATTCGGCTCTAATATTAATGAGCAAAAGTAACGGCCTTCGGCCAACCACTACCATCATCTTACCTCAACTACTCGAATCCCGAAATTACACATTGAATCTAAAAGTCTGCCGAAAATCCTTAAATGAACCATGTTAGTTTCGGCCTAAATCTTAAAGACATAGAAAATATGTGGCCCTTTGCCCGAATATCACTACTTCCTTACCTTGATGGATTGAATCCCGAGAACCCTTTAGCACCCTTAACGCTAACTAAAAGCAGAAGGCCCAAAACCTAGCCATCCAATCTCCTTTAACTACCCCGTGTGGTCAAAACCACTGGTGGTCAAAACCACTGGTGACCGAAGTCACAAATATATATCGTTGTGGTCAAAACCACTGGTGACCGTAGTCACAAATCAAGTGATGGGGCCAACCCATCGTGTGGTCAAAACCACTAATGACAATCCCGTAATAATCATGTGGGGCCAACCCACTGTGGTACCAAACCACTGGGACGAGTCACAATATCCATATGTGGTCAAAACCACTGGTGACCGTTGTCACAAATACCACAATTGTAACAGCCCAAACCCGGTCAACACACCACGACCGAATCTGGCATGTTACAGAGTGAAAACAGTTTGAAAACACAAGTGTGTCGGGACATTCTCCAAGAAATTCATTGATTGTTTAAAAGGTGTTAAAGTGATGTTGAAATCGTGTAAAGGTTGTTTTAAACCTATGCTAGAAAAAAAATTCACTTGATACTATAGATTTTAGAAAACATTTAATATTTATTAAAAACTGAGTGTGACAAGTATAATCAAGTTAGAAACCGTTTGCTTTTGAAGTTGTTTGAAAATTTAAGTTATAAAAGCACTCAAGTTACCTTATTATTTTGTGAACTTTGTTACCCGATGGTAACGTTTTTAAAACCCGAAAGAGTTATAGTTTTGAAAATGTTGCTTCTTACCGGTTAATTTAACAAGTCCATAAATCCCGTATATGAATAATATAATCAAAGTAAAAGCAAGTAATTAAAACCCAAAATAATACTAGCGGCCTTATTACAAACCCAAAACCAAATTAAAAGAAAGCTAATAAAAACGAAATAGCAGTTTAAAGTCCAAAACCAAACTAAGATGCATGGCCACCTCGAGTCCTCCTCGGCTCCATATCCGCGATCTATGCCTCATCTGCAAAATGTAAGAGAAGGGATGAGTCACCAAGACTCAGTGTATAAATCCCCAACCTGATAATTCAAGCACTTACACAAATCATCAGTAAAACATGCAAATTATGCAACCCATAACCTAGCCATCCAATCTCCTTTAACTACCCCGTGTGGTCAAAGCCGCTGGTGGTCAAAACCACTGGTGACCGAAGTCACAAATATATATCGTTGTGGTCAAAACCACTGGTGACCGTAGTCACAAATCAAGTGATGGGGCCAACCCATCGTGTGGTCAAAACCACTGATGACAATCCCGTTATAATCATGTGGGGCCAACCCACTGTGGTACCAAACCACTGGGGCGAGTCACAATATCCATATGTGGTCAAAACCACTGGTGACCGTAGTCACAAATATCAATAGTGTGGTCAAAACCACTGGTGGTCAAAACCACTGGGACTTAGTCACAAATAATAATAATAATAATATGGTCAAAACCACTGGTGACCGTAGTCACAAATCAAATGATGGGGCCAACCCATCTTGTGGTCAAAACCACTGGTGACAGTCCAAAATGAATCATCCCCCTCCTCTCATCAAACCCATCATCATGTTCATAACATACGTGTCATAATATCGAATGATCATGCAAGTAACATATAACATAATATTTAGCAGATCATGATGATGTATACCAAAAATCACATAACAGGGGACTTACCCGATTTCCAAGCTCATGCCCACAAGGCAAAGTCTCTAATGGCAATGGTTATAACAGTAACATAATAAGCATGGTTATACTAATAAAGTGTGTAAGCGTTTGCACACCTGACTAAACATAGGTCTAAGCAAAAATCTCGAAGCTACTCGAATCTAGCGAAATCCCGAAGCGTTGTTCCCCTTCCCTAGAATCGGCCAACATCATATTTTTAGGTCTAAAGTCTTTCGGCTTAACCACAAAATCTCGAAGGATATGTCGCCCAAATGTAGCACTCACCTTAAGCTGATTTGGTTACCAACCAAATCCCCAAGGCTCACTTGTACTCGGCTAAATTCTTCCCTACAATCGGTTTCAACATACCATTAAGCATCCAAAGGCCATTCAGCCATAACATGAATCCCAAACCAAAAGAGTTTGTTGCCCCTTACCTTGATGACTGCTTTGGCCTTTAAACACCACAGATCGGCACCTCCTATTGGTGTTTACAGGTTTCGGCTACCACATTGAACAAGAATAAGATTCAATATAGATCCATAATGGAAAAGAAGACTGAGGAGAAGTGGGGTTTCGGTCATTACGCGAAATAATCAAAAAGAGAAATAAAATAACACTTACCAAGAGATTCGGCTATGACTCACCAAGAGAACTAAGTCGGCACTTCAATGGAGACCAGATTACGTGAGTAAAGAAGAGAATGAGACTAAGGGTATTCGGCCAAGGCTCTTGATGAAACCGAAAGAGAAACAACAAGCTTTCGCCTTTTGAAATAAAATAGAAAAGACAGAAGAAGGTGGAGTAGTATTGATTTCGGCAAAGAAAGATGTCGACAGAATAAAGGGGTGTTGGTTTCGGCTTTGAACCAAGTAGCAAGAAGAAGAAAAAGTCACAAGGTGATTTCGGCAAGGAGTAACAAAGGGTTAACCGAAAAGAGAAGAGGAGAATGGCTATTGAAGTCTCGGCTATTCAAAAAAAAAAATAAGAAAGAAAAAGTGACAAAGGTAGATTCGGCTAAGAGGGAGTTTCGGCTCTAGCAAAACTTGCAAAAGAATGATTCGGCCAATAACAAGAGCTTGTCGAATGGGGGAAAAAGAAGAAGTGCCAAAAGGGCTTTCGGTTTTACCTTTAACACAAAACGCTAGGAGAGGAAGGTTCCCAAAGCTAGCCAATTCGGCTACAACCCCTTAGCACATTCGGCCACCCTCTCTTGCCCCCAAAACCGATATCACACATGCCCCCAAAATCCAAAATTCGGCCAACTCAACCCCAAATGAGTTTGAAATAATTTAAACTCCTAAATTTCCTCCCTTCCACCAGTTCAAATTCGTTTGAACGGGTCAAACTCCACAAATTTCTCCTCTCCATCCATATCTCCTAGAGTCCCTCCTGAGCACTCCACCTCCTAGCTTGTGGCGTCAAAAAATAGATGAGCAGAAAGAGATTTCTGCAGCTCGAACCAAGGTCCTCCTTGCTCCCTGTGGCGTCACCTCCTCCAAGCTTTAAGTGGCGCCTGCTTACCACTTTACCAAATGAAATTCTTGTGTCTTAAACCTCCAATAAGTTCTCTTAACCCCTATCTCACCTAGCTCCCTCTTCCCCAGTACTAAAAAGAATTTTTTAGCCTTAACTCAGGCCTAACCCAGGGTTATAACTAGACCCCAGAACGTGATAAATGAACATTATAATGATTCATCACATGCAACATAAGCAAAAAGCAGAGACCCCGATTCAAGGATGTTACAATTCTACCCCCCTTAAAAATAATTTCGGCCTCGAAATTACCTGGTCAGAAGAGTTGAGGGTATTGCTGCCGCATGACATCCTCTGGTCCCCACGTGGCCTCCCCCGTGCCATAGTTCCGCCAGAATACTTTCACCAGGGGTACTGACTTCCTACGCAGCACTTTGACATCCCGATCCAAAATTTGTATCGGCTCCTCCTCAAAAGACAAATCAGGACTCACCTCTATCTCCTCAACTGGTACAACATGCGACGGATCCGATCGATATCGCCTAAGCATTGAAACATGAAAGACGTCGTGAATCTGACTCAATCTTGCTGGCAACTCAAGCTGATAAGCTACCGGTCCCACTCGCTTCAACACTGTATACGGCCCAATGAACCTAGGGCTTAGCTTGCCCTTCCGACCAAATCTCAACACTCTCTTTCAGGGCGAAACCTTCAGAAAGACCTTATCACCCACTGCATACTCAATATCCCTGCGCTTGAGGTCAGCGTAAGATTTCTGCCTCTATTTCAGCCACCAACTCTGGACCCAACATCTGTCGCTCACCCAGTTCTGTCCAACACGTCGGAGTACGACATTTCTGCCCATATAGTGCCATCTGAATGCTCGCTTGACAACTATTGTTATAAGCGAACTCTGCCAATGGAAGAGACTCCTCCCAACTACCACTAAAATCCAGAACACAGCCCCTTAACATGTCTTCCAGAATTTGAATTACCTTTTCAGACTGTCCATCAGACTGAGGATGAAAAGCCGTGCTAAAATCCAACCTTGTACCCAAAGCCTGATGCAAAGCTTTCCAAAACCTCGACGTAAACCTGGGATCCCTATCCGAAATGATTGACACTGGCACTCCATGCAACCTTATTATCTTTGCCACATACAACTTGACTAACTTTTGGAGTGAATAATCAACCCTTACCGGTATGAAGTGAGCTGACTTCGTCAAACGGTCCACAATCACCCAGATTGAGTCCTTCTTACTAGGCGTAAGGGGAAGCCCACTGACGAAATCCATCGTAATCCTTTCCCACTTCCACTGTGGGATCTTTACTGGCTGCAACAGTCCTGACGGTAACTGATGCTCAGCCTTGACTAGCTAGCATGTCAGACACTTGCCCACAAACTCGGTTACTTCTCGCTTAAGGCCTGGCCACCAGAACTGTTCCTCCAAATCACGATACATCTTACTGCCTCCAGGATGTATAGCGTATGGGCTGCTATGAGCTTCCTGAAGAATCCGTTGTCTCAATTCAACATCCTTAGGCATACATACCTTCCCCTGAAAACACAGTACTCCATCACTGCCCAAGCTGTAACCTTCGGATTCACCATTCTGCACCTGCAACATTCGAGCACTCAACACCTCATCTGTCAACTACCTCTCCTTAACCTAATCAATCCAAGATGGCTTTACTTGCAATTATGCCAAAAGACTCCCCTCATCATAAAGACTAAGGTGAGCAAACATCGCTTTTAAGTCCACTACCACCTTACGGCTCAACGCATCAGCCACAACGTTAGCCTTACCCGGATGGTACTCAATCGAACAGTTGTAGTCCTTTAACAATTCGATCCACCTTCGCTGCCTCAAATTCAAATCCTTCTAAGTCAAGAGATACTTCAGACTCTTGTGATCCGTATAAACTATTGACTTTTCTCCATATAAGTAATGCCTCCAAATCTTCAAGGCAAAAACCACTGCAGCCAACTCCAAGTCATGAGTCGGATAGTTACTTTCATGAGGCCTCAATTGCCGAGATGCATAAGCAACCACTTTTCCATCTTGCATCAGCACACACCCTAAGCCAGTATGTGATGCATCACAGTAAACCGTGAATTCTTTTCCTGCCTCAGGCTGAATCAAGACTGGAGCTTCAGTCAGAATCTTCTTCAACTTATCAAAACTCTCTTGCTGATTCTCAGTCCACACAAATAGAACCCCTTTCCTCAACAGCTTAGTCATCGGCGCCGTGATTAAAGAGAAACCCTCTACGAACCTTCTGTAGTATCCTGCCAAACCCAGAAAACTTCGAATCTCTGCAACCGACTTGGGTGGTTTCCAATCCAATACCGCCTCAATCTTACGAGGATCCACCCTAATTCCCTCAGTTGATACAACATGACCCAAGAAAGTTACCTCCTTAAGCCATAACTCACACTTACTAAACTTGGCGTATAACTGCCTTTCCCTCAGAATTAGTAGTACCACCCGAAGATGCGCGTCATGTTCCTCCTCAAATTTCGAGTACACGAAAATGTCATCTATAAACACTACCAAAAATCATCCAGATACGGCTGGAACACCCGATTCATCATGTCCATGAATGCTGCCGGTGCGTTGGTCAAACCAAAAGGCATTACCAGAAACTCGTAGTGCCCATACCGAGTACGGAATGCCGTCTTATGAATATCAGCCTCCTTTACTTTGAGCTGATGGCACCCTGACCTAAGGTCGATCTTAGAGAAAACCGATGCACCCTTAAGCTGATCAAACAAGTCGTTAATCCGGGGCAATGGATAGTTGTTCTTGATTGTCAACTTGTTCAGCTGGCGGTAGTCTATACACATCCGCATTGTACCATCCTTCTTCTTAACAAAAAGCACAGGATCTCCCCAAGGCAACACACTCGGTCGAATGAAACCTCTGTCCAACAACTCCTGAATCTGAGCCTTTAACTCCACTAATTCTTTCGGCGCCATTCTATATGGAGCAATAGATACTGGCGCGGTTCTGGGCAACAAGTCTATACCGAACTCAACCTCGCGGTCAGGAGGTATACCCGGGAGTTCCTCTGGAAAAACATCAGCAAATTCCCCTACAGTTCGGACGTTCTTCACAGCTGCATCCTTAGCTTCCAAAGCAAAAACATGCACCAAAAATGATTCACAACCCTTTCTAACCATTTTCTCAGCCTTCAGCGCAGAGAAAACATTAGATAAGTAATCTCTCTTATTACCTATCATCACCACCTCCTCACCTTCCATGGTCTTCAACACCATGTGCTTAGTTGCGCAATCCAAACTAGCCTAATACTTTACTAGCCAATCCATCCTGAGAATCAGATCGAACTCCCTAAACGGCAGTTCCATCAAGTCAGCCAAGAACACGACCCCTTGAAGTTCTAGGGGTACATCCCTATACAATTTACTTACTTCTACAAAGTGACCTAGAGGGCTTATCACTGTCATCTTCCTAGAAGTAATCTCAGAGTCTAAATTCAGGGTTTCCACTATGCTACTAGCAACATACGAGTGCGTCGAACCAACATCAATTAAAGTATTATAAGGTACTCCAAAAATTAAGAACGTACCGGTTATGACGTCTGGTGCGTCGCCCTCCTCTCGAAGCCTCGCTGCGTGGACCAACCCAGGCTGTCTCGCCTCTGTACCATCTGCACCTCTGCCCGGTGCTCCACGACCTCTACCAGAGCCATTACCTCCCCTGCCTAAACCACGGCCCCTCTGTGGCTGCTGATTATCCCTCCTAAACTGTGTACGGTTTAGGCGCTATCGATCAGATCCATCACATGTTGTGCCAGTTGAGGAGATAGAGGTGAGCCCTGACTTGTCTTTTGAGGAGGAACCGGTACGGATCTTGGACCGGGATGTCAAGGTTCTACGACGGAAGTCCATTCCTTTGGTGAAAGTATTATGGCGGAACTATGGTACGGAGGAGGCCACGTGGGAACCAGAGGATGTGACGCGGCAGCAATACCCTCAACTCTTCTGAACAGGTAATTTCAAGGCCAAAATTATTTTTAAGGGGGGTAGAACTGTAACATCCTTAAATCGGGGTTCTACATTTTGCTTGTGTTGCATGTGATGAATTGTCTACTATGTTCATTTATCATGTTCTGGGGTCTAGTTATAACCCTGGGTTAGGCCTGAGTTAGGGCTAAAAATTTCTTTTTAGTACTTGGGAAGAGGGAGCTAGGTGAGATAGGGGTTAAGAGAATTTATTGGGGAATTTCGACACAAGAATACCAGTGGAAAAGTGGCAGGGAGGCGCCACTAAGGTGTCTAAGGAGTGACGCCACAAGCAGGATGGGAGTGCCTGTGTTCGAGCAGCAGGAGTTGCACTCCCTGCTATTTCTTTTTTACGCCACAAGCTAGAGGAGGAGTGTTCAGGAAGGACTCTTGGGGATATGGATGGAAGGAGTCAAATGGATTTGAATTGATGGAGAGGAGAAAATGGTGGAGTTGACTCATTCAAACGTATTTGAACTGATGGAAGGGAGGAAATTTAGGAGTTTGAATTATTTCAAACTCATTTGTTGTGTGGCCGAATTTTTGGACTTTGGGGAAGGGGGTGTAATCGGTTTTGGGGTTTAGTGGGGAGTGGCCGAATATGTTGTGGGTGATAGCTAGGGACGGCTAGCTTAGAAGTTCTCTCTTGGTGTTTCATGTCAAAACCGAAACCCCTCCCTTGTTTTTCTCCTCATCTTGGTTTCTTTTGCGGCAACTTGGGCATTAGGCCGAACCAACTTTGCCATTTCCTTTGAAGAGCCGAAACTCCCTCTTGGCCGAATCTATTTTGTCACTTCCTCTTCTTCTTCCTATTTTGTTCAAAGCCGAAACCAACAATCCCTTCTTCCTTTGGCATCTTTTCTTCTCTCTTTCTCAATCCTCTTGTGCCAAAATTTCTTCCACTCTCCCTCTTGCCGAATCTTTTCTTTTCCAATCTATTTTTCTTCTGCATCTTCTCACTTCTTGGAAAGCCGAATACCTTGCTCATAAACCCCTCTCTTTTTGCGTTATCTCTTCATCATCTTAAGTGCCGAAATCAAGTTGGCTTTTGGGGACATAGCCGAATCTTCTGGTAAGGGATCTCTTCTTTTCTTCTTGACCTATTTGAGTAATGCCAAACCTCTTCTGTCTTTCTTTTGATATTTCTTCAATCGTGGTAATTGAGATCTTAACTTATTCTTGTCCCATGTGGTAGCCGAAACCCTTAACACCAATAAGGGGTGCCGATCTTTGGTGTATAGTACCCGAATCAGTCATTAAGGTAAGGGGTGACTAACTCATGTGGTCTTGGGTTTTATGTTATGGCCGAATGGCCTTTGGTCTCTAAGTGGAATGTTAAAACCGATTGCAGGGAGGGTTATAGCCGAATACAGTGAGCCTTCGGGATTTGGTGGTCGATCTAGGTAAGGGTGTTATCATTTCAAGATCTCTTTCGTAATTATTCAAAGTCGAAGGCTAACCTTTGTGTGTGCTAGTGTTGGCCGATTACAAAGGGGGATTTATCACAAAGTTTCGGGATTTGGCTGGAAACCAAATCAGCACTAAGGTAAGGAATTGTCTTCATGCGTTGTATTTTGGGATTTTGTGGATAAGCCGAATGGCTTTAGGTCTAAAAGTATATGTGTTGGCCGATTGTAGGAAGGGAAACAACGCTTCGGGATTTTGCTAGATTCGAGTAGCTTCAGGATTTTTGCTTAGACCTATGTTTAGTCAGGTGTGTAAACGCTTACACACTTTATTAGTATAATATTGCTTATTATGTTACTGTCATAGCCAATGAAATTGATGATTATGCCTTGTGGGCATAAGCTTGGATTCCGGGTAAGTCCCCTGTTATGCGTTCTTTGATATATCATCATGTCACTGCTAAATGCTATGTTATAAGATATCTGCATGATCATTCAATATTATGACACGTATGTTATGAACATGATGATGGGTTTGATGAGAGGAGGGGGATGATTCATTATGGACTGTCACCAGTGGTTTTGACCACACGATGGGTTGGCCCCATCATTTGATTTGTGACTACGGTCACCAGTGGTTTTGACCACACTATTATTATCTGTGACTAAGTCCCAGTGGTTTTGACCACACGATTGATATTTGTGACTACGATCACCAGTGGTTTTGACCACATATGGATATTGTGACTCGTCCCAGTGGTATGGTACCACAGTGGGTTGGCCCCACATGATTATTACGAAATTGTCATCAGTGGTTTTGACCACACGATGGGTTGGCCCCATCACTTGATTTGTGACTATGGTCACCAGTGGTTTTGACCATAACGATATATATTTGTGACTTCGGTCACCAGTGGTTTTGACCACCAATGGTTTTGACCACACGGGGTAGTTAAAGGAGATTGGATGGCTAGGTTATGGGTTGCATAATCTGCATGTTTTACTGATGATCTGTGTAAGTGCTTGAATTATCGGGTTGGGGATTTATACACTAAGTCTTGGTGACTCACCCCTTCCCTTACATTTTGCAGATGAGGCATAGATCGCGGATATGGAGCCGATGAGGACTCGAGGTGGCCATGCATCTTAGTTTGGTTTTGGACTTTAAACTGCTATTTCATTTTTTTAGCATAGGTTTAAAACAACCTTTACACGATTTCAACATCACTTTAACACCTTTTTAAACGATCAAAGAATTTCTTGGAAAATTTCCCGACACACTTGTGTTTTCAAACTATTTTCACTCCGTAACATGCCAGATTCGGTCGTGGTGTGTTGACCGGGTTTGGAACTGTCGTTTGGGGAGTTCGATCTGATTCTCGGGATAGATTGGCTAGTTAAGTATCAAGCTAGCTTGGATTGCGTAGCTAAGTGCATGGTGTTGAAGACCATGGAAGGGGAAGAGGTGGTGATGATAGGTAATAGGAGAGATTACTTATCTAATGTGGTCTCTGCGCTAAAGGATGAGAAAATGGGTAGGAAGGGTTGTGAAGCATTTATGGGGCATGTCTGTGCTTTGGAAGTTAAGGATGTAGTTGTAGGGAATGTTCGAACCGTAGGGGAATTTGCTGATGTATTTTCTGAAGAACTCCCGGGTCTACCTCCTGATCGCGAGGTTGAGTTCGGTATAGACTTGTTACCTGGAACTGCGCCAGTATCTATTGCTCCATATAGGATGGCGCCGAAAGAATTAGTGGAGTTAAAGGCTCAGATTCAGGAGTTGTTGGCCAGAGGTTTCATCTGGCCGGGTGTTTCACCTTAGAGAGCTCCTGTGCTCTTTGTTAAGAAGAAAGACGATACAATACGGATGTGTATAGACTACCGCCAGGTGAATAAGTTGACGATAAAGAACAAGTATCCGTTGCCCAGGATTGACGACTTGTTTGATCAACTCAAAGGGTGCATCGGTTTCTCTAAGATTGACCTTAGGTCGGGGTATCATCAGCTCAAAGTGAAGGAGGCTGATAGTCATAAGACGGCATTTCGTACTCGGTATGGACACTACGAGTTTCTGGTAATGCCTTTTGGTTTGACCAATGCACCGGCAGCATTCATGGACATGATGAATCAGGTGTTTCAGCGGTGTTTGGATCGATTTGTCGTAGTGTTTATCGATGACATTTTGGTGTACTCGAAATCTGAGGAGGAACATGACGCTCATCTTCGAGTGGTTCTACAAATTATGAGGGAAAAGCAGTTATACGCCAAGTTTAGTAAGTGTGAGTTCTGGCTTAAGGAGGTAACCTTCTTGGGGCATGTTGTATCAGCAGAGGGAATTAGGGTGGATCCTCGAAAGATTGAGGCGGTGTTGGATTGGAAACCACCTAAGTCGGTTGCAGAGATTCGGAGCTTTCTGGGTTTGGCAGGATACTACAGAAGGTTTGTGGAAGGGTTTTCCTTGATTGCAGTACCGTTGACTAAGCTGTTGAGAAAAGGGGTTCCGTTTGTGTGGACTGAGAAATAGCAAGAGAGTTTTGACAAGTTGAAAAAGATTCTAACTGAAGCTCCAGTCTTGATTCAGCCTGAGGCAGGAAAAGAATTCACGGTTTATTGTGATGCATCACATACTGGCTTAGGGTGTGTGCTGATGCAAGATGGAAAGGTGGTCGCTTATGCGTCTCGGCAGTTGAGGCCTCATGAAGGTAACTATCCGACGCATGACTTGGAGTTGGCTGCAGGGGATGTGTGTTAGACTTCAGAGGAAGCTGGAAGGAGTTTTTGCCTTTAGCGGAATCTGCGTATAATAACAGCTATCAATCCAGTATTTGGATGGCATCGTATGAAGCACTGTATGGACGGAAGTGTCGCACTCCTACGTGTTGGTCAGAGTTGGGAGAACATCAGGTTTTGGGTCCAAAGGTTGTGGCAGAATCTGAAGATAAGGTTAAGGTAATTCGGGCACGGTTGAAGGGGGGCTTCTGACAGGCAAAAGTCGTACGTAGATCTTAAGCGGAAGGAAATAGAGTCTGCTGTGGGAGATCAGGTGTTCCTAAAAGTTTCACCTTGGAAGACAGTGATGACACTTGGTCGCAAGGAGAGGTTAAGTCCCAAGATTATAGGACCTTATTGGGTTTTGAAGCAGGTTGGACCGGTGGCGTACCGGTCGTTACCAGTGGTTTTGACTACACTTATGATATTTCTGACTACGGTCACCAGTGGTTTTGACCACATCTGGATATTGTGACTCGTCCCAGTGGTTTGTACCATAGTGGGTTGGCCCCACATGATTATTATGGGATTGTCACCAGTGGTTTTGACCACACTTATGATATTTGTGACTACGGTCACCAGTGGTTTTGACCACATCTGGATATTGTGACTCGTCCCAGTGGTTTGTACCATAGTGGGTTGGCCCCACATGATTATTACGGGATTGTCATCAGTGGTTTTGACCACACGATGGGTTGGCCCCATCACTTGATTTGTGACTACGGTCACCAGTGGTTTTGACCACACCGATATTATTTGTGACTTCGGTCACCAGTGGTTTTGACCACCAGTGGTTTTGACCACACGGGGTAGATAAAAGAGATTGGATGGTTAGGTTATGGGTTGTATGATATGCATGTTTTACTGATGATCTGTGTAAGTGCTTGAACTATCGGATTGGGGATGTATACACTGAGTCTCGGTGACTCACCTCTTCCCTTATATTTTGCAGATGAGGCATAGATCGAGGATATGGAGCCGAGGAGGACTCGGGGTGGCCATGCATCTTAGTTGGTTTTGATTTTAAACTGCTATTTCAATTTTAGTAATTTTCCTTAAATTTGGTTTTGGTTTTGTAATAAGGCCGCTAAGTTTATTTTGGGTTTTTGGTTATTACTTGCTTTTATTCGGCCTATATTTTACATATGTTGGATTTATGGACTTGATAAAAAAATTGACCGGTAAAAAGCAATGCTTTCTAAACTATATCTCTTCGGGTTTTCAAACGTTACCATCGGGTAACAAAGTTCACAAAATAATAAGGTAACTTGGATGTTTTTATAACTCAAATTTTCAAATCTTTTTAAAGGCAAATTGTTCTAAACTTGATTTTACTTATCGCGTTCAGTTTTAATAAGTATCCAATGTTTTCTAAAATCGGCAATCACAAATGGGTTTTAATCCCAAGTTTTCCAAGTGTTACGACAACATCTAGATCAACTTCAACATCAATTATTATTGAGTTTTCTAAACCCTAAAACAAAACAAAAGTCTTCTTTAAAGGTTTTTCTGACAAACTTATGATTTTAAAAATATTTTCACTCCGTAACCTACTAGATTCGGTCGTGGAGTGTTGACTGGGTTTGGGGTGTTACAATTGTGGTATCCCGAGAATCAGATCGAACTCCCCAAACGGCAATTCTATCAAGTCAGCCAGGAACACAACCCCTTGAAGTTCTAGGGGTACACTCCTATATAGTTTACCACAATTGTAACACCCCAAACCCGGTCAACACACCTCGACCGAATCTGGTAGGTTACAGAGTGAAAACATTTTTAAAATCATAAGTTTGTCGGAAAAACCTTCAAAAGAAGACTCTTGTTTTGTTTTAGGATTTAGAAAACTCAATAATAATTGATGTTGAAGTTGATCTAGACGTTGTCGTAACACTTGGAAAACTTGGGATTAAAACCCATTTCTGATTGCCGATTTTAGAAAACATTGGATACTTATTAAAACTGAACGCGATAAGTAAAATCAAGTTTAGAACCATTTTCCTTTAAAAAGATTTGAAAATTTGAGTTATAAAAACATCCAAGTTACCTTATTATTTTGTGAACTTTGTTACCCGATGGTAACGTTTGAAAACCCGAAGAGATATAGTTTAGAAAGCATTGCTTTTTACCGGTTAATTTTTTTATCAAGTCCATAAATCCAACATATGTAAAATATAGGCAGAATAAAAGCAAGTAATAACCAAAAACCCAAAATAAACTTAGCGGCCTTATTACAAAACCAAAACCAAATTTAAAGAAAATTACTAGAATTGAAATAGCAGTTTAAAATCAAAACCAACTAAGATGCATGGCCACCCCGAGTCCTCCTCGGCTCCATATCCGCGATCTATGCCTCATCTGCAAAATATAAGGGAAGAGGTGAGTCACCGAGACTCAGTGTATATGTCCCCAACTCGATAGTTCAAGCACTTACACAGATCATCAGTAAAACATGCATATCATGCAACCCATAACCCAACCATCCAATCTCCTTTATCTACCCCGTGTGGTCAAAACCACTGGTGGTCAAAACCACTGGTGACCGAAGTCACAAATAATATCGGTGTGGTCAAAACCACTGGTGACCGTAGTCACAAATCAAGTGATGGGGCCAACCCATCGTGTGGTCAAAACCACTGATGACAATCCCGTAATAATCATGTGGGGCCAACCCACTGTGGTACAAACCACTGGGACGAGTCACAATATCCAGATGTGGTCAAAACCACTGGTGACCGTAGTTACAAATATCATAAGTGTGGTCAAAACCACTGGTGACCGTAGTCACAAATCAAGTGATGGGGCCAACCCATCTTGTGGTCAAAACCACTGGTGACAGTCCTGTTGGAACGCCGATACCCCATGGCGCAGCAGAATAAAATTAGATCCGGCGATCCAAATCATGGATCCATGTGTGAGGAACGAATCGGGGTGAAATAAAGGTTTCGAAATTACCAAAACTTCAATCTGAGTAGACAGTGACGCCTTGGCAACAAGAGTTTTGATCTACTGTCGAATCAAGCCTCAACCTTTTCCGATGTCGGCCTCTACGTAATCCACCCGGTTTGACTATGAACGAAAGAAATCTCCAAAACTGTTTTGGAGGCTTATTTGCTTGACGGCTGCTAGACCTAACAAGCAATCACTTAGGGTTTTCATGTTAAGTTTTGTCTCCTTTTAATACATTTTATAATGGGTGCCTTTCTCATTGGGCCTTTTATAATAGGTATCCTCTTAATTGGGCCTTTTATAATTGGTATCTCTTGAATGTATTACAAGATTAAATAAATACAATAAAGTTTTTAACCGAAAATTATAATTACATTAATTATATCTGAAAATTATAATTACATTAATTATAATAAGGATTCCAGTAAACTATATTTATTTAAATTTATATATGAATCAAATTCATATATTAATAAAATTATGTTATCATTATGTGTACAACATCCTTGTACATATAATATGTTCAATATTTGATTGCGCAATTAAATTAATTCTTTAATTAATTTAATTTATGTGACAACCAAGCACAATACCAACTATATTTTATTCCGTTCATTTCAACCATAGGGTGTGACCCTGTAGGTTCTTGCAACGTTAGCAGTAATACTAGAACGACTCTATTGTCACAGACAATGAGTGGCATCTAGCAATGCATCATTGCTACCTAAGTTACAAGAAGTCATGATTCGACATAACCTTTCGTGATTAACCTTTCATGCATTAATCCTTAAGTCCTTTATCTCTGGAACGGATACAAGTCATGGGATAGTCACACTTGCATAGTCCATCCCATGTTTCTTGATATCTTGAGTAGACTATGATATACAAATTAGTATGACATCTCATATCAACTTATTTGAGCATGGCCATGCATTTCTAGTCTCACTCAATCAAGTGGCCTAAGATATTACTCCTATTATGTAGGAGGGACTTATCCTTTATTGATCAACCATATCCCTCTACATAGATTGTGGTATATCCAACATCAGCCTTTATAGAACAACCTGTTACGGTGTACGTTTGACTGTATCAAAATATACAACTCACGATGCTGGGATAATAATGATCTCAAGTCTGAGGATCATATACATATTAATCACTATGAGTAATGTTGTGACAATTACATAATAATCCAAGAAACATACACATAGCGGGTCAATCCAATATGTTGTTCTCTAACACACATATTCATGCATTGATTTTGACACTCCATATCAATGACAACTCTTTATCATCAATCAACTACATGTTAGTCTTAATGCATTACGATTGTCCTAGTCAACAATAATACTCGACTAAGGATCTTTTAAGAATAATCATATTATTCTCAGGACATTATTATAAAACAGTTTATCTATACACACAGAAAGAAAAACTGAAATAATAATGACAATGCTTTATATTAATAAACATGGTAAATTAAGTATGTTATTACAACCATCTCATGATTGATCTTTGGGCATACTCTTACAATCTCCCACTAGCACTAAGACCAATCACTCATATATCTAATACCAAGTGACTTTGTGTGACGATCATGCTTCTGCTGTGTCAGAGGCTTGGTCAGGGGATCAGCGATGTTATCATCTGAAGGTACTCTGCATATCTCTACATCCCCTCGATCGATAATCTCTCAAATAAGATGGTAGCGTCTAAGTATATGTTTGGATCGCTGGTGAGATCTGGGTTCTTTAGCTTGTGCAATAGCTCTATTGTTATCACATCGGAGTTCTATAGCATCTGATATGCTAGGCACAATCCCTAGTCTAGTAATGAACTTCTTGATCCAAACTGCTTCTTTTGCTGCCTCACTGGCTGCAATATACTCAGCCTCTGTTGTAGAATCAGCTACTGTACTTTGCTTTGAACTCTTCCAGCTCACAGCACCACCATTAAGGCAAAACACAAAACCTGATTGCGATCGAGAATCATCCTTGTCGGTTTGGAAGCTAGCATCAGTGTAACCTTTTACACTTAACTCTTCCTCACCTCCATATAATAGGAACGTATCCTTAGTTCTTCTTAAGTACTTAAGGATACTCTTGACTGTGGTCCAGTGACCTTCACCAGGATCTACTTGATACCTGCTCGTCATACTTAAGGCATACAAGACATCTGGACGGGTACATAACATAGCATACATGATAGATCCAATAGCGGAAGCATATGGAATTTTACTCATACTTTCTCTCTCTTGTGGAGTTGAAGGACACATTTCCTTCGAGAGTGAAATACCATGTCTCATAGGTAGGCATCCTCTTTTAGATTCTTCCATACTGAACCTTTTCAGTACTTTATCTATGTATGTACTTTGGCTTAGACCTAGTAGTCGTCTTGATCTATCTCTATAGATCTTGACTCCTAAGATATAAGTGGCTTCGCCCAAGTCCTTCATAGAAAAACAACTTCTTAACCAAGTCTTAATAGACTGCAAGGTAGGTATGTCATTTCCCATGATAAGTATGTCATCCACATATAGTACCAAGAATGTGATAGTGCTCCCACTAACTTTCTTGTAAACACATGGTTCATCTTCATTTTTGATAAAACCAAACTCTTTGATTGCATCGTTAAAACGAATATTCCAACTTCGAGAAGCTTGCTTTAATCCATAAATGGATCTTTGTAGCTTACATATCTTTCTAGCATCCTTTGGATTTACAAAACCTTCAGGTTATGTCATATACACATCCTCTTCAAGTTTCCCGTTAAGGAAAGCTGTTTTGACGTCCATCTGCCAGATTTCATAATCATGAAATGCAGCTATGGCGAGCAAGATCCTGATGGATTTAAACATAGCTACAGGAGAAATGGTTTCATCATAGTCAACACCATGAATTTGGCAAAAACCTTTAGCGACTAATCGCCCTTTGTATGTTTGTACATTACCATCCATGTCTATTTTCTTTTTGAAAACCCATTTGCACCCTATAGGTTTAACCCCTTCGGGTGGGTCAATCAAAGTCCATACTTGGTTTTCATACATGGAATCCATCTCAGATCTCATGGCCTCAAGCAATTTCTCAGAGTCTGGGCTCGTCACCGCTTCTTGATAAGTCCTAGGCTCATCTTGATCTATAAGAAGAATGTCACCATGCGTTGTAATGAGAAATCCATATCTCTCAGGTGCACGGCGTTCTCTTAAAGATCTGCGCGGTGGTTGTGTTTCTATAGCAGTTGTTTTCCTCAATTTCTTGTGGAATTTGGTTTTGTTCAATCTCTGGTTCAGTGGTATCTTGTGATTCTTGAATTCTTCAAGTTCAATCTTTCTCCCACTTCCTTTTCTAGAATTAAATTCTTTCTCTAGGAAGACACCAGTCCGAGCAACAAAAATTTTGTTCTCAGTGGGATTAAAAAAATAATATCCTTTGGTTTCTTTTGGATACCCCACAAAAATACACCTTTCAGATTTGGGTTCAAGCTTAGTAGACGTCTGACGTTTAACATAAGCTTCACAACCCCAAATTTTCATAAAGGACATACTAGGACGTTTCCCAGTCCACATCTCATATGGCGTCTTTTGAACCGATTTAGATGGAACACGATTTAGTGTGAAGGCAGCAATCTCAAGTGCATGTCCCCAAAAGGAAGTCGGTAGATCAGCATGACTCATCATGGATCGAACCATGTCTAACAAAGTTCGATTTCTTCTCTCAGATACTCCATTCCATTGAGGAGTACCAGGAGGAGTAAGTTGTGAGACAATCCCACATTCTTTCAAAAGATCATCAAACTCTAGGCTCAAATACTCTCCACCTCGATCAGATCGAAGTGACTTGATAGTTTTGCCTAGTTGATTTTGTATTTCATTTTTAAATTCCTTGAACTTTTCAAGGGACTCAGACTTATGGCGTATGAGATAAACATACCCATATCTACTGAAATCATCAGTGAAAGTAATGAAGTAGTGAAATCCACCTCTGGCCTGTGTATTTATTGGTCCACATACATCAGAATGTATTAGGCCCAATAAATCACTAGCTCGTTCACCTTTTCCAGAAAAAAGGAGATTTAGTCATTTTTCCCAAAAAGCAAGATTCACATACTTCAAATTGTTCAAAAACAAATGAATTCAAGAGACCATGTCTATGGAGTTTGGATATGCGTTTCTCACTTATGTGGCCCAAACGACAATGCCAAAGATAAGTTTGATTTGAGTCATTTATTTTAGATCTTTTAGTATTTATGTTGTAAATGGGATTCGTTTGATCTAAAATATAGAGGCCATTAATCAATTGTGCCGAACCATAGAAAACATTATTGAGATAAAATGAACAACAATTATTCTTAATAATTATCTCAAAACCAATTTTGTCTAAACAAGAAATTGAAATAATGTTTTTAGTCAAACTGGGCACAAAATAACAATCCTCTAAACATAAATCAAGTCCACTAGGCAAAGATAAAGTATATGTTCCCACAGCTAATGCAGCAACTTTTGCTCCATTTCCAACTCGTAGGTCCACATCTCCTCTAGCCAAAGTCCTACTCCTTTGTAGTCCCTGTACAGAAGTACAAATATAAGAACCACAACCAGTATCTAATACCCAAGAAGTAGTAGTTGATAAATTAATATCAATAACATAAATACCTGAAGCAGACATTCCGCTTGATTTAGCCTTCTTGACTTCTTCAAGATAGGCAGGGCAGTTCCGTTTCCAATGTCCAGTCACACCACAATGAAAACAGTTTCCTTCCTTAGACACCCCACCTTTAGGTTTCAGTGCAGCCTTTCCTTTTCCAAATTTGGGCTTACCTTTGCCCTTGGGCTTTGTTTGAACTTTGGCCTTTCCCTTGCCCTTGTTATTACGGACCATCAGTATGGGCTTGGGTCCAACCTTTTTCAAGTTGCCTTCAGTAGTTCGTAACATACTGAGCAATTGTGGTAGAGTCTTGTCAATTTCATTCATATTGAAATTGAGGACAAACTGGCTGTAGCTATCCGGCAACGATTGTAATATAACATCAGTGGCCAACTCTTGGCTCAATGGAAACCCAAGCTTAGACAGGCTTTCAATATAGCCAATCATCTTAAGGACATGAGGTCCTACTGGGCTTCCTTCAGCCAACTTACATTGGAATAAGGCCTTAGAGATATCAAACCTCTCTTGCCGTGCTTGCCCCTGATAAAGTTCTTTCAGGTGCTCGATCATATCATAAGCAACCATGTCCTCATGTTGCTTCTGAAGTTCAGGATTCATAGTGGCAAGCATAAGACATCCAACATCTATCATGTCATCGAGATACTTCTTGTAAGCATCTCTATCAGTCCTCGAGGCATTAGCGGGTGGTTCATTAGGAAGTGGTTGTTCAATGACATATAATTTCCGTTCTTGTTTAAGGACAATCCTCAAGTTAAGGAACCAATCAAGAAAATTCAAACCATTCAATTTGTCCTTCTCAAGGACCGATCGCAATGAGAGTGTGCTAGTGTTTGCAGCCATAATATATCTACAACAATTAAATATGCATGTGAGTAAATTTACCAATTTTATATCAATCATTAAAAAGACTTTATTAAATGATATAACCACTATTTTATTTCAAAATTAATAACCCTCGTATATTAATTTTGGAAAAACTTTCTCAAAAGTATTTCTAGTAGGTTAAGGATCCATATTTCACCACCTCTTAAGTCAGCTTTGGCTTTACTCTTAAGATTATAGTTATTTAGGTTAGCAACATTTGCTAATTACATCATATGTAACTCCTAATATTTGGTGAACAACTCTTGTTCTAATCATCTTATGATTTATCCAATTTACTTGCCTCTAGGTTTCTAATCCTATTAGAGTAACCTAGTTAAGTCATTAACCAATTTTTTTTAACCAACAAATATCACTTGTTTATTCTTCGCGTTTAACCAAGGTAAATACTAGTACTTCGCTTTGGCAGAACCTACATAGTATTGATCAAGGCCTTAACGAGGGCAAAATTGGAAGGCCATGTTGACTTAATATTTTAATAGAAGGATTTTATTAAGGTTGTTGCATCTCACCAATTATGGTCTACTTTAGCCCATTTAGTCTTCTAATCGATCTCATCAATTAATAGGGTTTATTATCAACAAGGTTTATTATCATCCATAGCATCTCATACATGAATAAATAAAGCAATAAATAAATGCAATAGTTATATCCCATAAACTAAAGTGGTTCAACCCAAGCCAATGGGAAAACCAAAAGGAAACCTAAAGGTGTAAGCCCTTTCACAAGCTATCATTCACAATCATTGTCCCACCTTCCTTCTTGTTTGGCCCACAGCAACTCTTGCAAATTATAATATGTAGAAACTCGTTTTACATACGAGGGAATAAGATGAAAAGAGAAATACAAGAGAATAGTAGTAAGGCACGACACGCAGGCCGTATTTTAAAAAAAAATACAACCTTTTATCGAATGGGTCATTGGGCTATAACTATGCATTTCAAACACCGTGCATATCAAAAATAGCATACATAATTCAATGCTTTTTTTTTTTTTTTTGCTAAGGTGAATTATAAAATATCCTTTCAACCTTTTGTGGCCCATCAAGTTTATAAATTTCTTTTATTAACAAATATTTTTTTGCGGGGGTCTGAGGATGTCGGAGGAAGCGGGCCGAAGGCCCGCGGCCGGAGCCATCCTCAGATCCCTATCCCGGGGTGGTGCGGGGGCGGAGCCCCCGCGAATCGCATACCCCAGTCAAATGAAGCCTCACGATTTGATAAATTTTTATCAACAGAATCGTGTTTTTAGGATTTTAATCCTTGAGGTTTCATATCGGAACAACCCTTGTTCCACTAGCCAGTTAACACTTACTGGAAACTATAAATACCACCGCCGCATTATTACAGATTTGTTAATAGTTAACAGTAATAACATAAAATCGAATAGGCCACAACATCATGATTAACATTTAATCAATTACCGAAAGGAACAATTATTAGATTATGCTTAAACGATTTAAACAATCGAAAATATAATAACATCAAAACATGTATCTCATACAATTGCATCACCCAAGTATTTAAACCCGAGTTCGTATCACACAAGTGGCTCTGATACCACTGTTGGAACGCCGATACCCCATGGCGCAGCAGAATAAAATTAGATCCGGCGATCCAAATCATGGATCCATGTGTGAGGAACAAATCGGGGTGAAATAAAGGTTTCGAAATTACCAAAACTTCAATCTGAGTAGACAGCGACGCCTTGCCAACAAGAGTTTTGATCTACTGTCGAATCAAGCCTCAACCTTTTCCGATGTCGGCCTCTACGTAATCCACCCGGTTTGACTATGAACGAAAGAAATCTCCAAAACTGTTTTGGAGGCTTATTTGCTTGACGGCTGCTAGACCTAACAAGCAATCACTTAGGGTTTTCATGTTGAGTTTTGTCTCCTTTTAATACCTTTAATAATGGGTGCCTTTCTCATTGGGCTTTTTATAATAGGTATCCTCTTAATTGGGCCTTTTATAATTGGTATCTCTTGAATGTATTACAAGATTAAATAAATACAATAAAGTTTTTAACCGAAAATTATAATTACATTAATTATATCTAAAAATTATAATTACATTAATTATAATAAGGATTCCGGTAAACTATATTTATTTAAATTTATATATGAATCAAATTCATATATTAATAAAATTATGTTATCATTATGTGTACAACATCCTTGTACATATAATATGTTCAATATTTGATTGCCCAATTAAATTAATTCTTTAATTAATTTAATTTATGTGACAACCAAGCACAATACCAACTATATTTTATTCCGTTCATTTCAACCATAGGGTGTGACCCTGTAGGTTCTTGCAACGTTAGCAGTAATACTAGAACGATTCTATTGTCACAGACAATGAGTGGCATCTAGCAATGCATCATTGCTACCTAAGTTACAAGAAGTCATGATTCGACATAACCTTTCGTGATTAACCTTTCATGCATTAATCCTTAAGTCCTTTATCTCTGGAACGGATACAAGTCATGGGATAGTCACACTTGCATAGTCCATCCCATGTTTCTTGATATCTTGAGTAGACTATGATATACAAATTAGTATGACATCTCATATCAACTTATTTGAGCATGGCCATGCATTTCTAGTCTCACTCAATCAAGTGGCCTAAGATATTACTCCTATTATGTAGGAGGGACTTATCCTTTATTGATCAACCATATCCCTCTACATAGATTGTGGTATATCCAACATCAGCCTTTATAGAACAACCTGTTACGGTGTACGTTTGACTGTATCAAAATATACAACTCACGATGCTGGGATAATAATGATCTCAAGTCTGAGGATCATATACATATTAATCACTATGAGTAATGTTGTGACAATTACATAATAATCCAAGAAACATACTCATAGCGGGTCAATCCAATATGTTGTTCTCTAACACACATATTCATGCATTGATTTTGAGACTCCATATCAATGACAAATCTTTATCATCAATCAACTACATGTTAGTCTTAATGCATTATTATTGTCCTAGTCAACAATAATACTCGACTAAGGATCTTTTAAGAATAATCATATTATTCTCAGGACATTATTATAAAACAGTTTATCTATACACACAGAAAGAAAAACTGAAATAATAATGACAACGCTTTATATTAATAAACATGGTAAATTAAGTATGTTATTACAACCATCTCATGATTGATCTTTGGGCATACTCTTACAAGTCCAACTAAATCATCCCCCTCCTCTCATCAATCCCATCATCATGCTCATATGATACGTGTCGTAATATCATGTAATCATGCAATAACGCATAGCATAGCATTTAACAATGACATGATGATGTATATCAAAAATCACATAACAGGGGACTTACCCGGAATCCAAGCTCATGCCCACAAGGCAAAGTCACTAAATCCAGTGGTTATAACAATAACATAACAAGCATATTGTACTAATAAAGTGTGTAAGCGTTACACACCTGATAACAGTGAGAACAACACTATCGATACCGACACTCTCTCTAGCAGGGATAACAATGAACTGCTTATCCCTTTCCGACGCTGGCCCACACCCGGTGGCCAATCACGAACAGCAGAAATCGAGCGTTTCTTGAACTTAGGGGGAGGTACTAACCCTTTCTCCCCTTTACTGGTACTTGCATCCATTGAGGCACACTTAATCATAAATCTCGGTTAACTAACGTATGAGATCTTAAAATGAATACAATCTACAACTTAAGCACTCTTACCGAAATGGATCAGAATCCCGAAACTACACGAAACTAACGAGATCCCGAGATGTTGTTTTTCCCTCCTACAATCGGCCAACATTAGTTAGTAACCCAAAAGCCCATTCGGCTCCATTAGAAATCCCGAAGGATATGTCGCATGAAGACAACTCCTTACCTTAGTGCCGATTTGGTTTCCAACCAAATCCCGAAACTACGTGATGATCTCCCTTGCAATCGGCTAGCACTAAGGCACACAGATGATTAGCCTTCGGCTTCTGAAAGAATAAGAAATAGATATTGACATGCTAAAACCTTACCTAGATCGGTAATCAAATCCTGAAGATCCACTGATTCGGGTTGCACTCCTCCCTATAATCGGTTTACACCATTAAGAATCCAAAGGCCATTCGGCCAAAACATAAATCCCGAAACCAAAAAGGGATTATCGCTACCCTACCTTGATGATTGATTCGGCTCCTAACCACCCCAGATCGGCACCCCTTAATGATGTTAGGGGTTTCGGCTACCCTTAAAGAACAAGAATGGGTTAAGATCCGATTAATAAAGATTGAAGGAGTGACAAAAGAAGACACAAGAGATTCGGCATTACCCAAATCGATCAAGAAGAAAAGATGAAGAAATCACTCACCAGGAAATTCGGCTAACCCAAAAGAACAAGATAGATTCGACACTTGATATGACAAAAAGAAAACGCAAGAGAAGGGGCTAATGAGCAAAGTATTCGGCCAAACACTGAGAGAAGAGAAGAAGAAGAAACCCAACCAAGTTTCGGCTTTTAAAAATAATGGAAAGGATGGCAGAAGATGGAACCAAGATTCGGCTTAAATGATGGTTTGATTCGGGAAAATGGTGAAGAAAAAGAAATAGAAAAGAGGGTTTCGGCTAAGGACTTGAGAGGAGAAAAAGATGAAATTGAAAGTATTAGAGAAGGAGATGTGAGGTCAACTTCCGGCTTGAACAAAATAGAAGGAAGAAAAAGTGAACAAGGAGATTTCGGCAAAGTGAAGACCAACAAAAGAGTGAATCGAAAAGAGAAGAAGAAAGATAGCTATGTGAATTTCGGCTTCCACAAATTAATAGCAATATCAAGCTCGGCCAAATGCCCAATTTGCCGAAAGGGAAAATAGAGAAAGAACACCTGAGGTTCGGTTTTTAGCACCAAAACGAAAAAAGAAGAAAACCTCTAAGCTAGCCGAAACACTCTCTTAACCACCATAGACATTCGGCCACCACCTAAAGGCTCCCCCAAAACCGATTGCACCCTCTCCCCCAATGTCCAAAATTCGGCCAACACCTCCAAATGAGTTTGAAAAGATTCAACCTCCTAAATTTCCTCTCTTCCATCAGTTCAAATTCGTTTGAATAAGTCCACCTGCTAAAATCTCTCTTCTCCACATATTTTGAATCTGTCAACTTAATCCCTATCTTTCCAACAGAGCCCCACCTGAGCACTCCACCTCCCCTTCCTTGGCTTCAAAAATTAATGAGCAGGAAGGGCTTCCTGCAGCTCGAACCAAGGTCTCCCTTGCTCCCTGTGGCGTCACCTCCCTTGTGTTCTAAGTGGCGCCTTCTTGCCACTCTACCAAGGCACTTCTTGTGTCTAAAACCTCAACTAAATTCTTTTAACCCCAAATTCCCCTAGCTCCCTCTCTTTAAATGCTTAAACAAAATTTTTACCATGACCCAGAACTAATCCCGAGGTCATGCCTAGACCCCAAAACATGCCAAACAAACACAGCTGACACATCATCACATGCAAACACACGCAAGATGCAGAGGCCCCGATATAAGGATATTACAGTTCTACCCCCTTAAAATAATTTTGACCTCGAAATTACCTAACTAGAACAAGTGAGGGTATTTCTGTCACATTGCCTCTTCCGGCTCTCAAGAAGCTTCTTCCGATCCATGGTTACACCACAACACTTTGACTAGAGGAACCGATTTCCTCCGCAACACCTTCACATCTCGTCCTAGAATTTGAATTTGCTCTCCCTCGTAGGTCAAATCTGGTCTCAGCTCCACCTCTTCAACTGGTACAACATGAGATGGATCCGACCGGTAACGATGTAGCATCGATACATGGAACACATCGTGCATCTGCTTCAATTCTGAAGGCAACTCTGACGGGTACGCCACCGGTCCAACCTACTTCAAAACCCAATAAGGTCCTATAATCCTGGGACTTAACCTCTCTTTGCGACCAAGTCTCATCACCTTCTTCCAAGGTGAAACTTTTAGGAACACCTGATCTCCCACAGCAGACTCTATTTCCTTCCGCTTAAGATCTGCGTACGACTTTTGCCTGTCAGAAGCCCCCTTCAACCGTGCCCGAATTACCTTAACCTTATCTTCAGATTCTGCCACAACCTCTGGACCCAAAACCTGACGTTCTCCCAACTCTGACCAACACGTAGGAGTGCGACACTTCCGTCTATACAGTGCTTTATATGGTGCCATCAAAATACTGGATTGATAGCTGTTATTATACGCAGATTCCGCTAAAGGCAAAAACTCCTCCTAGCTTCCTTTGAAGTCTAACACACATCCCCTGCAGCCAACTCCAAGTCATGCGTCGGATAGTTACCTTCATGAGGCCTCAACTGCCGAGACGCATAAGCGACCACCTTTCCATCTTGCATCAGCACACACCCTAAGCCAGTATGTGATGCATCACAATAAACCGTGAATTCCTTTCCTACCTCAGGCTGAATCAAGACTGGAGCTTCAGTTAGAATCTTTTTCAACTTGTCAAAACTCTTTTGCTATTTCTCAGTCCACACAAAGGGAACCCCTTTTCTCAACAGCTTAGTCAACGGTGCTGCAATCAAGGAAAACCCTTCCACAAACCCTCTGTAGTATCCTGCCAAACCCAGAAAGCTCCGAATCTCTGCAACCGACTTAGGTGGTTTCCAATCCAACACCGCCTCAATCTTTCGAGGATCCACCCTAATTCCCTCAGCTGATACAACATGCCCCAAGAAGGTTACCTCCTTAAGCCAGAACTCACACTTACTAAACTTGGCGTATAACTGCTTTTCCCTCAGAATTTGTAGAACCACTCGAAGATGCGCGTCATGTTCCTCCTCAGATTTCGAGTACACCAAAATGTCGTCGATAAACACTACGACAAATCGATCCAAATACCGCTGAAACACCCGATTCATCATGTCCATGAATGCTGCCGGTGCATTGGTCAAACCAAAAGGCATTACCAGAAACTCGTAGTGTCCATACCGAGTACGAAATGCCATCTTATGACTATCAGCCTCCTTCACTTTGAGCTGATGATACCCCGACCTAAGGTCAATCTTAGAGAAACTGATGCACCCTTTGAGTTGATCAAACAAGTCGTCAATCCTGGGCAACGGATACTTGTTCTTTATCGTCAACTTATTCACCTGGCGGTAGTCTATACACATCCGTATTGTATCGTCTTTCTTCTTAACAAAGAGCACAGGAGCTCCCTAAGGTTAAACACCCGGCCGGATGAAACCTCTGGCCAACAACTCCTGAATCTGAGCCTTTAACTCCATTAATTCTTTCGGCGCCATCCTATATGGAGCAATAGATACTGGCACAGTTCTAGGTAACAAGTCTATACCGAACTCAACCTTGCGATCAGGAGGTAGACCCGGGAGTTCTTCAGGAAATACATCAGCAAATTCCCCTACGGTTCGAGCATTCCCTACAGCTGCATCCTTAACTTCCAAAGCACAGACATGCCCCATAAATGCTTCACAACCCTTCCTACCCATTTTCTCAGCCTTTAGCGCAGAGACCACATTAGATAAGCAATCTCTCCTATTACCTATCATCACCACCTCTTCCCCTTCCATGGTCTTCAACACCATGCGCTTAGCTGCGCAATCCAAGCTAGCTTGGTACTTAACTAGCCAATTTATCCCGAGAATCAGATCAAACTCCCCAAATGGTAGTTCCATCGAGTCAGTCAGGAACACGACCCCTTAAAGTTTTAGGGGTACACTCCTATATAGTTTACTTACTTCTACAGAGTAACCTAGGGGGCTTATCACTGTCATCTTCCTAGAAGTAATCTCAGAGTCTAAGTTCAGGGTTTGCACTATGCTACTAGCGACATACGAGTGCGTCGAACCAACACCAATTAAAGCGTTATAAGGTACTTCAAAAATTAAGAACGTACCAGTTATGACGTCCGGTGCGTCGCCCTCCTCTCGATGCCTCGCAGTGTAGACCAACCCCTATCCTGATTCTGCCTTACATACTGTTTTACCCCCTCAGTAACCTTAGCTTTCTCCACTAGAACGACAAACTCTCGTTCCTGCTGTGGGGCAATTATCATCCGTAGCTCGTCTCTCAGCCCATCCTCAAATCTGACACAGCGCTCATGTTCTGTGCCACAATACCCCGTGCATACCAACTCAACCGAAGGAATTCCGCCTCATATTCCGCTACAGTCTTATTACCCTGGACCAAGTTCAAGATCGCCCTGCGCTGCGCATCAACATAACTAGCCCCTATGTACTTCCTCTGATATGCTGCCCTAAAGAATTCCCAAGTGAGGTCATCCGCCATTGCTTCGTCCCTAACTGTGAGCCACCACTGATATGACTCATCTCGCAGCAGAGATACTATGCCCTTCAGCTTTTCTTCAGCTGAAAAAAATAAATCTAGGTCATCCATGATGCGTTCCGTTGCCTCCAACCAATATTCTGCCGTACTAGGTGCCACACCGGATACACCTCTAAATACCCCGCACCATTAACCTTGAGTCGCTCGGTCACAGATTTCTGAGCTCCTGCTTCAACGCCTGTACTCGCAACCCTTTCTAGCACCCGCAGCACAGCCCGTGACACTGCATCATTGCCACCCGTCTGATCCTGATATTCACGCCCACAGCTGCCAGCGGTGGTACCTCATTTCTCGATCCATGTCTGGACCCTACCGGTTCCGAGACCGTCATCCTACCCCTACCACGTCCACGAGCACTCATGTCTACCGATATATATTCGAGCTGATTAAAAGTTTTATGCATTAGACTTTTATTCCACTGTCTATTAAAGCACAGTCTTATGAGGGGTTTAGTAAGAGTTTATTTCGCGAGTTCACATCATCCTATAGTTCCAGTCTCTGTAGTAGTTCCTACTACTATTCAATCATGCCATCATCATAATCATATAATCAACAAACAATAGTTTGGGTTACTTACCTGGGCGGATTGGTGCCGGAGACTCGGTGCCATGCTTTCATCACTATACTTTTCCCCTAAAAAGCCTTTCATGATCCTTTTAAAACATCTTTGGGCCTCAGGCCCACAGCCGAGCTGTTGAACCTGGCTCTGATACCACAATTGTAACACCCCAAACCCGGTCAACACACCATGACCAAATCTGGTAGGTTACGGAGTGAAAACATTTTTAAAATCATAAGTTTGTCGGAAAAACCTTTAAAGAAGACTCTTGTTTTGTTTTAGGGTTTATAAAACTCAATAATAATTGATGTTGAAGTTGATCTAGACGTTGTCGTAACACTTGGAAAACTTGGGATCAAAACCCATTTGTGATTGCCGATTTTAGAAAACATTGGATACTTATTAAAACTGAACGCGTAAAGTAAAATCAAGTTTAGAACCATTTGCCTTTAAAAAGATTTGAACATTTGAGTTATAAAAACATCCAAGTTACCTTATTATTTTGTGAACTTTGTTAACCGATAGTAACGTTTGAAAACCAAAGAGATATAGTTTAGAAAACATTGCTTTTTACCGGTTAATTTTTTTATCAAGTTCATAAATCCAACATATGTAAAATATAGGCAGAATAAAAGCAAGTAATAACCAAAAACCCAAAATAAACTTAGCGGCCTTATTACAAAACCAAAACCAAATTTAAGGAAAATTACTAAAATTGAAATAGCAGTTTAAAATCAAAACCAACTAAGATGCATGGCCACCCCGAGTCCTCCTTGGCTCCATATCCGCGATCTATGCCTCATCTGCAAAATATAAGGGAAGAGGTGAGTCACCGAGACTCAGTGTATACATCCCCAACCCGATAGTTCAAGCACTTACACAGATCATCAGTAAAACATGCATATCATGCAACCCATAACCTAACCATCCAATATCCTTTATCTACCCCGTGTGGTCAAAACCACTGGTGGTCAAAACCACTGGTGACCGAAGTCACAAATAATATCGGTGTGGTCAAAACCACTGGTGACCGTAGTCACAAATCAAGTGATGGGGCCAACCCATCGTGTGCTCAAAACCACTAATGACAATCCCGTAATAATCATGTGGGGCCAACCCACTGTGGTACAAACCACTGGGACGAGTCACAATATCCAGATGTGGTCAAAACCACTGGTGACCGTAGTCACAAATATCATAAGTGTGGTCAAAACCACTGGTGGTCAAAACCACTGGGACTTAGTCACAAATAATAATAGTGTGGTCAAAACCACTGGTGACCGTAGTCACAAATCAAGTGATGGGGCCAACCCAACTATTGGTCAAAACCACTGGTGACAGTCCAAATAAATCATACCCCTCCTCTCATCAATCCCATCATCATGCTCATATTATACGTGTCATAATATCATGTAATCATGCAATAACGCATAGCATAGCATTTAACAATAACATGATGATGTATATCAAAAATCACATAACAGGGGACTTACCCGGAATCCAAGCTCATGCCCACAAGGCAAAGTCACTAAATCCAGTGGTTATAACAGTAACATAACAAGCATATTGTACTAATAAAGTGTGTAAGCGTTACACACCTGATAACAGTGAGAACAACACTATCGATACCGACACTCTCGCTAGCAGGGATAACAATGAACTGCTTATCCCTTTTCGACGCTGGCCCACACCCTGGTGGCCAATCACGAACAGCAGAAACCGAGCGTTTCTTGTACTTAGGGGTAGGTACTACCCCTTTCTCCCCTTTACTGGTACTTGCATCCATTGAGGCACACTTAATCAGAAAACCCGGTTAACTAACGTATGAGATCTTAAAATGAATACAATCTACAACTTAAGCACTCTTACCGAAATGGATCAGAATCCCGAAACTACACGAAACTAACGAGATCCTGAGATGTTGTTTTTCCCTCCTACAATCGGCCAACATTAGTTAGTAACCCAAAAGCCCATTCGGCTCTATTAGAAATCTCGAAGGGTATGTCGCATGAAGACAACTCCTTACCTTAGTGCCGATTTGGTTTCCAACCAAATCCCGAAACTACGTGATGATCTCCCTTGCAATCGGCTAGCACTAAGGCACACAGATGATTAGCCTTCAGCTTCTGAAAGAATAAGAAATAGATTTTGACATGCTAGGACCTTACCTAGATTGGTAATCAAATCCCGAAGATCCACTGATTCGGGTTGTACTCCTCCCTACAATTGGTTTACACCATTAAGAATCCAAAGGCCATTCGGCCAAAACATAAATCCCGAAACCAAAAAGGGATTATCGCTACCCTACCTTGATGATTGATTCGGCTCCTAACCACCCCAAATTCTCTATAGTTCACGCAATTCCCTGTTGTGACTAGAATCCCGCTGGCTCCGTTGACGGGAATTCCCTATAGAACGGCGACTCTTGCTTCAGTCTCCAATACTTTTTTGCTAGGGGTTTCGGCTACCCTTAAAGAACAAGAATGGGTTAAGATCCGATTAATAAAGATTGAAGGAGTGACAAAAGAAGACACAAGAGATTCGGCATTACCCAAATCGATCAAGAAGAAAAGATGAAGAAATCACTCATCAGGAAATTCGGCTAACCCAAAAGAACAAGATAGATTCGGCACTTGATATGACAAAAAGAAAACGCAAGAGAAGGGGCTAATGAGCAAAGTATTCGGCCAAACACTGAGAGAAGAGAAGAAGAAGAAACCCAACCAAGTTTCGACTTTTCAAAATAATGGAAAGGATGGCAGAAGATGGAATCAAGATTCGGCTTAAATGATGGTTTGATTCGGGAAAGATGGTGAAGAAAAAGAAATAGAAAAGAGCGTTTCGGCTAAGGACTTGAGAGGAGAAAAAGATGAAATTGAAAGTATTGGAGAAGGAGATGTGAGGTCAACTTTCGGCTTGAACAAAATAGAAGGAAGAAAAAGTGAACAAGGAGATTTCGGCAAAGAGAAGACCAACAAAGAGTGAATCGAAAAGAGAAGAAGAAAGATAGCTATGTGAATTTCGGCTTCCACAAAAGAATAGCAATACCAAGCTCGGCCAAATACCCAATTTGCAGAAAGGGAAGAGAGAGAAAGAACACCTGAGGTTCGGCTTTTAGCACCAAAACACAAAAAGAAGAAAACCTCTAAGCTAGCTGAAACACTCCCTTAACCACCATAGACATTCGGCCACCACTTAAAGGCTCCCCCAAAACCGATTGCACCCTCTCCCCCAATGTCCAAAACTCGGCCAACATCTCCAAATGAGTTTGAAAAGATTCAACCTCCTAAATTTCATCCCTTCCATCAGTTCAAATTCGTTTGAATAAGTCCACCTGCTAAAATCTCTCTTCTCCACATATTTTGAATCTGTCAACTTAATCCCTATCTTCCCAACAGAGTCCCACCTGAGCACTCCACCTCCCCTTCCTTGGCGTCAAAAATTAATGAGCAGGAAGGGCTTCCTGCAGCTCGAACCAAGGTCCCCCTTGCTCCCTGTGGCGTCACCTCCCTTGTGTTCTAAGTGGCGCCTCCTTACCACTGTACCAAGGCACTTCTTGTGTCTAAAGCCTCAACTAAATTCTTCTAACCCCTAATTCCCCTAGCTCCTTCTCTTTAAATGCTTAAACAAAATTTTTACCATGACCCAGAACTAATCTCGAGGTCATGCCTAGGCCCCAAAACATGCCAAACAAACACAGCTGACACAACATCACATGCAAACACACGCAAGATGCAGAGGCCCCAAACCCGGTAAACACACCACGACCGAATCTGGCATGTTATGGAGTGAAAATAGTGTGAAAAAACAAGTGTGTTGGGACATTTTCCAAGAAATTCTTTGACCGTTTAAAAGGTGTTGAAGTGATGTTGAAATCGTGTAAAGGTTGTTTTAAACCTATGCTAGAAAAAAATTCACTTGATACTACAAATTTTAGAAAGCATTTGATATTTATTAAAAACTGAGTGACAAGTATAACCAAGTTAGAAACCGTTTGCATTTGAAGTTGTTCGAAAATTTAAGTTATAAAAGCACTTAACTTATCTTATTATTTTGTGAACCTTGTTACCCGATGGTAACGTTTTTAAAACCCGAAAGAGTTATAGTTTTGAAAACATTACTTTTTACCGGTTAATTTAACAAGTCCATAAATCCCCTATATGAATAATATAATCAAAGTAAAAGCAAGTAATTAAAACCCAAAATAATACTAGCGGCCTTATTACAAACCCAAAACCAAATTAAAAGAAAGCTAATAAAAACGAAATAGCAGTTTAAAGTCCAAAACCAAACTAAGATGCATGGCCACCTCGAGTCCTCCTCGGCTCCATATCCGCGATCTATGCCTCATCTGCAAAATGTAAGGGAAGGGGTGAGTCACCAAGAATCAGTGTATAAATCCCCAACCCGATAATTCAAGCACTTACACAGATAATCAGTAAAACATGCAGATTATGCAACCCATAACCTAGCCATCCAATCTCCTTTAACTACCCCGTGTGGTCAAAACCACTGGTGGTCAAAACCACTGGTGACCGAAGTCACAAATATATATCAAGTGATGGGGCCAACCCATCGTGTGGTCAAAACCACTGATGACAATCCCGTAATAATCATGTGGGGCCAACCCACTGTGGTACCAAAACACTGGGACGAGTCACAATATCAATATGTGGTCAAAACCACTGGTGACCGTAGTCACAAATATCATAAGTGTGGTCAAAATCACTGGTGGTCAAAACCACTGGGACTTAGTCACAAATAATAATAGTGTGGTCAAAACCACTGGTGACCGGAGTCACAAATCAATTGATGGAGCCAACCCATCTTGTGGTCAAAACCACTGGTGACAGTCCAAATAAATCATCCCCCTCCTCTCATCAATCCCATCATCATCATGCTCATATCATACGTGTCATAATATCATGTATCTTGCATTTAAGGCATAGCATAGCATTTAACAAGTGATGATGATGTATAGCAAAATCACATAACAGGGGACTTACCCGAAATCCAAGCTCATGCCCACAAGGCAAAGTCACTAATACCAAAGGTTATACATTAACATAATAAGCATCATTATACTAATAAAGTGTGTAGGCGTTTACACACCTGACTAATCGCAAATCTAAGTAATAATCCTGAAACCACTTGAATCTAGCAAAATCCCGAAGCGTTATTCCCTTTCCTTAGTGCCGATTTGGTTTCCAACCAAATCCCGAAACTATGTGATGATCTCCCTTGCAATCGGCTAGCACTAAAACACACAGATGATTAGCCTTCGGCTTCTGAAAGAATAAGAAATAGATCTTGAAACGTTAAGACCTTACCTAGATCAACCACCAAGTCCCGAAGGCTCCCTGAATTCGGCTATAGCCCTCCCTTACTAATAGATTCGGCTAATCAAACTCCAATGTTCGCCACCCCAAAATGATGTTGAAGGTTTCGGCTCCCTTCAAAGAACAAGAACAGAGTTTTTAATACTTAGATCTAAAATGGAAAAAGAAGATAGAAGAGAAGTGGGTTTCGGCACTACCCACGTTGATCAAGAAAAGAAAACGAATAGGAAGTTCACTTACCAGAGTTTCGGCTATGATCCAAAAGAAGAGCTGAGTTTCAGCACCTGTGACGATGAAGAGATAACGCAAAAGAGAGGAATTTGAGAACAAGATATTCGACTTTTGAACAATACAAAGGTGAAGATGAATAATGTAATGGAGAAGAAAGAATTCGGCAAGGTGAATGCAATCACTTTCGGCACAAGAGGTTTTGAGGGAGAAAAGAAAAGATGCCGATTGGGAGGTGAGGTTGTTGTTTTTCGGCTTTGAACAAGATAGAGGGAAAAGAAGTGAACAAGGTGATTTCAGCAAGAAGAAATCTAGCAAAGAATGAACCGAAAAGAGAAGAGAAGGTAGCTATGAGAGTTTTGGCTTTGAGCAACAAGAAGGAGAAGAAGTGAACAATCGGTCAAGTGCCCAAAATTGCCAAAAAGAGAAAAGAGAGATTGGGAGGAGTGCAACTGAGGTTTCGGTTTGACACTGAACACAAAAAAAACAAGACCTGCCAAGCTTTGCCGATTTTAGTTACCAACCTAGGCATATTCGGCCACTACCAAAACCCCAAAACCGATTGCTTCCCAAACTCAGACCACAACCAAAAATTCGGCTAAGCAAAACCCACTCTCACTCAAACACTAGCCGTCCCCTTCCATCCCTCCTTGAATTCCTCCCATCCACACATTCAAACAAGTTTGAATGAGTCCCACACCTAAAATCTCTCCCCTTCATCCATTTAAAATCTGATAGCTTAATCCTCGTCCATCCAGAGAGTCCCACCTGAGCACTTGCTTGTGTCGTAAAAAAGAATAAGCAGGAGTGCAATTCCTGCAGCTCGAACACAGGCACTCCCTCTCTGCATGTGGCATCATCTCCCTGGTGTTTAAGTGGCGCCTCCTTTCCATTTTTCCAATTGATTTCTTGTGTCAAAGTTCCCCAACAAATTCTCTTAACCCCTATCTCACCTAGCTCCCTCTTCCAAAGTACTAAAAACAAAACTTTTGGCCAAGACCCAAGACTATCCCGAGGTCATGCCTAGACCCCAAAACACACCAAACGAACACAGTAGACATATCAACACATGCAAACACAAACGAAATGCAGAGACCCCGATTTAAGGATGTTACAGCTCTACCCCACTTAAAAAAAATTTCGGCCTCGAAATTACCTGGTCAGAAGAGTTGAGGGTACTACTGTCGCATAACATCCTCTGGTTCCCACGTGGCCTCCTCCGCACCATGGTTCCGCCATAATACTTTTACCAAGGGTACTGACTTCTTACATAGAACCTTGACATCCCGATCGAAGATCCGCACTGGTTCCTCCTCGAAAGACAAATCAGGGCTCACCTCTATACTCGCAACTGGCACAACATGCGACGGATCTGATCGACAGCGCCTAAGCATGGAAACATGAAAGACGTCGTGAATCTGACTCAACTCTACTGGTAACTCAAGTTGATAAGCTACCGGTCCCACTCACTTCAACACTGTATATGGCCTGATGAACCTAGGGCTTAACTTACCCTTCTGACCAAATCTCAACACTTTCTTCCAGGGCGATACCTTTAGAAAGACCTTATCACCCACAGCATACTTAATATCCCTGCGCTTAAGATCGGCGTAAGATTTCTGCCTGTCCGACGCCTCCTTAAGACGAGCCCGAATCACCCTGACTTTATCCTCTGTTTCTGTTACCAACTCCGGACCCAACATCTGTCGTTCACCCAGTTCCGTCCAACACGTCGGAGTACGACATTTCCGTCCATAGAGCGCCTCATATGGTGCCATCTGAATACTCGCTTGATAACTATTGTTATAAGCAAACTCTGCCAAGGGTAAGTACTCCTCCCAACTACTGCTGAAATCCAGAACACAGCCCCTTAACATGTCTTCCAGAATTTGAATTACCCTTTCAGACTGTCCATCAGACTGAGGATGAAAAGTCGTGCTACAATCCAACCTTGTACCCAAAGCCTGATGCAAAGCTTTCCAAAACCTCGACGTAAACCTGGGATCCCTATCCGAAATGATTGACACTGGCACTCCATGCAACCTTACTATCTCTGCCACATACAACTTGGCTAACTTCTGGAGCGAATAAACAACCCTTACCGGTATGAAGTGAGCTGACTTAGTCAAACGGTCCACAATCACCCAGACTGAGTCCTTCTTACTAGGCGTAAGGGGAAGCCCACTGACGAAATCCATCGTAATCCTTTCCCACTTCCACTGTGGGATCTTTACCGGCTGCAACAGTCCTGACGGTAACTAATGCTCAGCCTTGACTTGCTGGCATGTCAGACACTTGCCCACAAACTCAGTTACTTCCCGCTTAAGGCCTGGCCACCAGAACTGTTCCCTCAAATCACGATACATCTTACTGCCTCCAGGATGCATAGCGCATGGGCTAGTATGAGCTTCCTGAAGAATCCGTTGTCTCAATTCAACATCCTTAGGCATACATACCTTCCCCTGAAAACACAGTACTCCATCACTGCCCAAGCTGTAACCTTCGGATTCACCATTCTGCACTTGCAACATTCGAGCACTCAACACCTCATCTGTCAGCTGCCTCTCCTTAACCTGATCAATCCAAGATGGCTTTACTTGCAATTCTGCCAAAAGACTCCCATCATCTTAAAGACTAAGGTGAGCAAACATCGCTCGCAAGTCCGTTACCACCTTACGGCTCAACGCATCAGCCACAACGTTAGCCTTACCCAGATGGTACTCACTCGAACAGTCGTAGTCCTTTAACAATTCGATCTACCTTCGCTGCCTCAAATTCAAATCCTTCTGAGTCAAGAGATACTTCAGACTCTTGTGATCCGTATAAACTATTGACTTTTCTCCATATAAGTAATGCCTCCAAATCTTTAAGGCAAAAACCACTGCAGCCAACTCCAAGTCATGAGTCAGATAGTTACCTTCATGAGGCCTCAACTGCCGAGATGCATAAGCAACCACTTTTCCATCTTGCATCAGCACACACCCTAAGCCAGTATGTGATGCATCACAGTAAACCGTGAATTCCTTTCCTGCCTTAGGCTGAATCAAGACTGGAGCTTCAGTTAGAATCTTCTTCAACTTATCAAAACTCTATTCCTGATTCTCAGTCCACACAAACGGAACCCCTTTCCTCAACAGCTTAGTCAACGGTGCTGCAATCAAGGAAAACCCTTTCTACAAACCTTCTGTAGTATCCTGCCAAACCCAGAAAACTCCGAATCTCTGCAACCGACGTAGGTGGTTTCAAATCCAATACCGCCTTAATCTTACGAGGATCTACCCTAATCCCTTCAGCTGATACAACATGACCCAAGAAAGTTACCTCCTTAAGCTAGAATTCGCATTTACTAAACTTGGCGTATAACTGCTTCTCCCTCAGCACCTGTAGAACCACCCGAAGATGCGCATCATGTTCCTCCTCAGATTTCGAGTACACCAAAATGTCGTCTATAAACACTACAATGAACCGATCCAAATACGGCTGAAACACCTGATTCATCATGTTCATGAACGCTGCCGGCGCATTAGTCAACCCAAATGGCATTACCAGAAACTCGTAGTGTCCATACCGAGTACGAAATGATGTCTTATGAATATCAGCTTCCTTGACTTTGAGCTGATGATACCCTAACTTAAGATCGATCTTAGAGAAAATCGATGCTCCTTTAAGCTGATCAAACAAGTCGTCAGTAGGTCAGGGATATGTGCAGCCGGGCAGACGTGGTCAGCAGGCGACGAGGGGTCGTGGTCCGAACCATGGAGGGAATGATTCCGGCCGAGGTGCTGGGGGTTCAGATGCGAGACAGCCAGGATTGGTTTATGCAGCCAGACGTCACGAGGAGGGTGATGCGCCAGATGTGATCACGGGTACGTTTCCTATTGATGGATTACCCTTTATAGCTTTAATAGGCATCGGGTCAACTCGTTCTTATATTGCTAGTGAAGTATCTAGAACTTTGAGGGTGAACTTGGAGATTGTACCTAGATAGTATATTGGTTTTATTAAGATCAGAGTGCGCAGCAAGAGCGTAGTGTGGTGAGATAGGATGTACGACTGTTAGTTAGTTGGTAATTTTGAGGTCGAAATTATTTTTAAGGGGGGTAGAACTGTAATATTTGGGATCTAGGGGTTGTGCGTTTTAACTTGAATGTATGTGGTAATGTGCTCTTGTGTGGTTTGTGTGTGTTTTGGGGGCTTCGGGAACCTTGGAATATAGGTAGATGACTTAGAAAAATAATTGACTTTAAGCATAGAAAGGGGAGTTAAGGGAGTTAGGCCTTAAGGGAATAAATGGAGGAGTTTAGGACACAAAGAACCATGTGGTAAAGTGGCATGGAGACGCAAGGGTGCAAGGGGGGAGGTTGCGTCAAAAGGGGTTTCAGGAGGAAGGAGGTTCGAGTTACAGAGGAAGCAGTATGGGGTTTCTTTTTGCGTCAAGGAGGAGGGGAGTTGGACGGCATGCAAACACTTCATGGATGAGGTGTAGATGGGGTCAAACAGTTTAAATTTTCGGCTAAGGAGGGAGATAAGGGTTTGGCTCATCCAAACTTTATTGAATGAGTGGAAAAGAGAACTTTTAGGAGAAAAAGAAGGGATGAGATAGGGGGATAGGTAGTTGGCCGAATGTGGGTCTCTAGAGGGGACAGAATTCGGTCATACATGGGGAGTTAGGTACCGAATTTACTTAGTGTAGTGATAGGCATCTTTTTGTGATTCTTCTCTTCTCCAAAAGCCTTATTTTCTTTCTCTTCTCTTTTGTGACCAGAAATCGAAACCTCTTAAACCTTACCTTTTCTTTTTCTTCATCTTTCCACCAATTCAACCATCTCCAAAAGCCGAAGGTGTTTTCCCTTATATGAAGTCTTAGCCGAATCTCTTCTGAACTTTGTTTCTTCTCTTCTTTTAAATTTCGGCTACTTTGGTCTTTCATTCTCTTCGAGGAAGTTGACTCTCAAGGGTGGTTATCAAGCCGAATCAGGTTAGTAAGGTGGTAAGGGCTTCTTTTTTCGGTTTTCTCTCTTCTTTTCTTGGTTGGTCGAAACCAAGGATCTAATCATGTGTATTTGTTGACCGAAATCACAGAGGACTAGGTTTTGGGCCTTCTGCTTTTAGTTAGCGTTAAGGGTGCTAAAGGGTTCTCGGGATTCGATCCATCAAGGTAAGGAAGTAGTGATATTCGGCCAAAGGGCCACATATTTTCTATGTCTTTAAGATTTAGGCCGAAACTAACATGGTTCATTTAAGGATTTTCGGCAGACTTTTAGATTCAACGTGTAATTTTGGGATTCGAGCAGTTGAGGTAAGATGATGGTAGTGGTTGGACGAAGGCCGTTACTTTTGCTCATTAATGTTAGAGCCGAATCTAACATAGTTGTGTAGGTGGGAGTGCATCAAATCGCAAGGTGCAAATCGTGTAGGCTACGGGGTTTCGGGATTTAGTCAATTATGCCAAACAAGTGTGTAGTTATCGCACTGCTCTCTTGTTGTTTGTATGTGTTGTTATATATATACGTATAAGATGTGTATGATAGCCGAAAATAATGGCTGAGATGGTGGCTACCCATGGTGGGTATTTGGTTAACCAGGTCAGTATTTATGATATTAATCTACATGTGATGAATGTGTGAAATTGTGGTAAGCATGTGATGTATACTCATTTAAATGTTATATTGTCATGATATATATATATGCATGGGGATTGGGGATATGATTATTGAAGGACAGGGTGTACATATTTATGTATGTGGTCTGATGTTAGCCTTGAGCTACATCGACGCTTGATGTTGGCTAGGTGCTTCATCAAGGTGGGGTGTTGGCTATGTGCCACATCGTGGGCGGATGATAGATGTGTGCATCACCGTGGATTGAGGATGACTTTGAGTCACCTTGTGGATACAGATATGTGGGGTCACTTAGGTGATCGGTGGCTAAGCCACGGCCTTGGGCAGCAGGTCTGCCAAGGAGGTGTGTAACGGTTGAAGGGTGATTTAGTAATCCCCTGGTGTGTACGGCAGGTACGGGGGTGTGTAGCGGATGGACACTAGGTTGGGCTGGGAATCCATTTTGCATAAATATGTTTGTGGACTATGTGGATGTGGGCCAAGCCCATTTGTGGAGACATGTGAAATAATTACACACTGAGTCGGTTTGACTCACCCTATTTTTCCAAAAACAATGCAGGTGATACATGATACTTGGACCGGGCTGGAGCGGATACAAGGTGGCCATGTAGAAGATGTTTTATTTGTTTTATGCATTTTATACTTTTAGTACTTTTGGGTAAATCATTATTGTAATAAGGCCATTTAAAGTATTTTGGGGATTTTATTATGTTTACGATGGATTAATTATCGAGCTAATAACTGGGAATGTTTTCTTTCAAACAATTCATATCTTAGAAACTTATATTATAATTTTAAATCCGGAAAATTTGTAGCAATATAATTTTACTTAGATTTTAAATATACCATGTTTTACAAATGACGGAAAATTATTAAGTTTTCACCTTTATGTCGAAATCTTTTCAAACTTTTTCCTCAGTAGCATTCTAAATTCAGCCGTGGTGTTTGGGTTGGGGTGTGGGCCAGCGTCGGAAAGGGGTAAGCAGTTCATTGTTATCCCTGCTAGCGAGAGTGTCGGTATCGATAGTGTTGTTCTCACTGTTATCAGGTGTGTAACGCTTACACACTTTATTAGTACAATATGCTTGTTATGTTACTGTTATAACCACTGGATTTAGTGACTTTGCCTTGTGGGCATGAGCTTGGATTCCGGGTAAGTCCCCTGTTATGTGATTTTTGATATACATCATCATGTTATTGTTAAATGCTATGCTATGCGTTATTGCATGATTACATGATATTATGACATGTATAATATGAGCATGATGATGGGATTGATGAGAGGAGGGGGATGATTTATTTGGACTGTCACCAGTGGTTTTGACCACAAGATGGGTTGGCCCCATCACTTAATTTGTGACTACGGTCACCAGTGGTTTTGACCACACTATTATTATTTGTGACTAAGTCCCAGTGGTTTTGACCACTAGTGGTTTTGACCACACTTATGATATTTGTGACTACGGTCACCAGTGGTTTTGACCACATCTGGATATTGTGACTCGTCCCAGTGGTTTGTACCACAGTGGGTTGGCCCCACATGATTATTACGGGATTGTCATCAGTGGTTTTGACCACACGATGGGTTGGCCCCATCCCTTGATTTGTTACTACGGTCACCAGTGGTTTTGACCACACCGATATTATTTGTGACTTCGGTCACCAGTGGTTTTGACCACCAGTGGTTTTGACCACACGGGGTAGATAAAGGAGATTGGATGGTTAGGTTATGGGTTGCATGATATGCATGTTTTACTGATGATCTGTGTAAGTGCTTGAACTATCGGGTTGGGGATGTATACACTGAGTCTCGGTGACTCACCTCTTCCCTTATATTTTGCAGATGAGGCATAGATCGTGGATATGGAGCCGAGGAGGACTCGGGGTGGCCATGCATCTTAGTTGGTTTTGATTTTAAACTGCTATTTCAATTTTAGTCATTTTCCTTAAATTTGGTTTTGGTTTTGTAATAAGGCCGCTAAGTTTATTTTGGGTTTTTGGTTATTACTTGCTTTTATTCTGCCTATATTTTACATATGTTGGATTTATGGACTTGATAAAAAAATTAACCGGTAAAAAGCAATGCTTTCTAAATTATATCTCTTCGGGTTTTCAAGCGTTACCATCGGGTAACAAAGTTCACAAAATAATAAGGTAACTTGGATGTTTTTATAACTCAAATTTTCAAATTCACTCCAAATTTATCACTAATACCCTTTTATAACTTGGTCGTATAACTGTTTTTATAACAATTATGGTATCAGAGCCTAGGTTCAAAAACTCGGCTGTGGGTTTGGGTTCAAAAATGTTTTCAAAGGATGGTTTAGAAAAATATATATCTCTTTTCTGGAAGTATGGCACCCGAGTCTCCGGCACCAAATTCGTAAGTTTCCTTTTTACTAAATTCTAGTGTATGCTGAATGATTGTATTTATTCTACGATGTGTGGATGTGATGCTTGAATATAGGAATTGTATGTATGTGTGAAAAATATTTTTTTTCTTCGGTGTTATGTGAAGGGGTTCCAAGATTTAGTTAGAAAGTATATTAGTTTTATTAAGATCAGAGTGCGCAGCAAGAGCGTAGTGTGGTGGGTTAGGAGGTGTGACTGTTAGTTAGCTGGAAATTTCGAGGACGCAATTTCTTTAAGGAGGGTAGATTTGTAACATCCCGAAGTTGGGCCTAGTAGGATTGGGCCCAATGGGCCTTAGGAGTAGTAGCGTTTAAAATTTTTGGGAGAACAGGAGATCGGCTTTAGTACAAGTTGGACTTATTAGATAAGTGATTTTGGAAGGTTAGAGGGCTTCTATAAAGTCCTGGGATCGAACATTAGCTTTGGGGAAATTTTGGTTTTAGGCGAAAAAAACCCTGGAAGTTGGCAGGTAGGCCTTAAGAATAAAAAGTAGAGGAAAATGACACAATTGGAGGTGTGGTGTAGTGGCAAAGTGACGCCACATAAGAGCAAGGAAGTGACGCCATAAGTAAGGAAGGAGGTCCAAGGTTCAAGTCTTGGCTTTTGCATTTTGGTTTTCTTTTTACTTGGACTTATAATTTGGCTATAGGTTTAAATTTAGCTGCGCATGGTTTAAGACACAAGAAGAGCTTGTGGCTTAGTGGTTAGCGACGTGGATTATGCTACAAGGAGCCTGGGTTCGAATCTCGTGAGAAGCAAATGAGTATTTATTTTGCGGATTGGACGGCAAGAGTTTCAGTTGAATTTAAACTCTACTGACGAAGGGATCCCACATCGGAAAGATACAAAGAAGGAAGGTGAAGAGCTAGCTATATAAAGAGCATTCCAGGAGGAGAGTTATCATACCTGGTTGGCGTTGGGCAAAGGAGTGCTCGGAGCGTGGTTTAGCAGCTTCAGATTCCTATCAGGTGTGTAACTCTCTCTACTCTAGTTGTAGAGCGGCAAATGCCGAAGTGCCGGTCACGACAATAGTAGCCACACGAGCGTGCGAGCGCACGTGTGGGGCTTCGACACGATAGTTGAGGCCATCAGTAGTATTCTTGTGGGTTGAGGCTGCTTGGGCCGCAATGGGCCGAAGTGGGCCCAATGGGCCCGTGGGCCCAATTGAGCAAAATGTATGATGGTATAGTATATAGTGAACTAGACTAGGTGGAACTTATATACGTGGCTAGATTTATGTTAGGTGGGCGACACGAGCGTGTGGGCCCGAATGGGCCGGAATCGGGTTTTAGGCCCAATAGTCCGGTAAAGATAGAATTGGTAGTCAAGTGGCTCGGGGCGACATTGGGCCTTCGGAAAGGCCATTCCAGGTACGAAATTACTGAAATACCCTTAGTGGGTAAATTACCAAAATACCCCTAGAAGGTAACTTACTGTTATACCCTTAGAGGTTGATTGGCTTGATTATTTCGTATTTGTTATTCTGATTATGATGGTAATTCATTTCATACGTTATCTGTGATATATGATTTGTATACATGTCATACTGCATACGAATTATTATGTCATATTGCATGGGTATGATGAGAGGAGGGGGAAGATATGATTTTAGACTGTCACCAGTGGTTTTGACCACACAGTGGGTTGGCCCCGCTTTCTATATTATTTTTGTGACTAAGTCTCAGTGGTTTTGACCACCAGTGGTTTTGACCACACCGATATTATTTGTGACTACGGTCACCAGTGGTTTTGACCACATATTCTTTGTGACTCGTCCCAGTGGTTTGGTACCACAGTGGGTTGGCCCCACATATCGATATACGGGATTGTCATCAGTGGTTTTGACCACATTGTGGGTTGGCCCCACACATATTATTTGTGACTACGGTCACCAGTGGTTTTGACCACACCGATATTATTTGTGACTACGGTTACCAGTGGTTTTGACCACCAGTGGTTTTGACCACACGGGGTAGATACAGGAGTTCGGATGGTTAGGTTTTGGGTTGCATGGCATACTTACTTACTTATGAAACTGTGTGAGGGCTTATATCTTCGGGATGGGGATTTACACACTGAGTCTCGATGACTCACCCCTTTAGTTAATTTTGTAGGTAATCGTTAGATCGCGGATATGGAGCCGGGGTGGACTCGAGGTGGCCATGCTCAAGATTGCGTTTCTTTCATTTTAAATGGTTACTTGGACTTATTTTATTTTATTTTAAATTTGGGATTCTGTTATGTAATAAGGCCTATGGTTTTATTTGATTTTAGCTTTTAACTTGGTTATTGCTTATTATTGTTAAATGTTTAATTCAGGATTTTCCTAAAATGTTAATAAACCGTTTCTTATTCAAAATTACTTAAACTCGATTTTTCACAACAAATATAAAGAATACGAACTTTTGAATGAACGCACAGTTTTTAGACATTCCTTTCATGTGACATGTCAGATCCGGTCGTAACGTCTAGGCTGGGTTTGGGGTGTTACAATTGTAACACCCCAAACCCGATCAACACACCACGACCGAATCTGGTAGGTTACGGAGTGAAAACATTTTTAAAATCATAAGTTTGTCGGAAAAACCTTTAAAGAAGACTCTTGTTTTGTTTTAGGGTTTAGAAAACTCAATAATAATTGATGTTGAAGTTGATCTAGATGTTGTCGTAACACTTCGAAAACTTGGGATTAAAACCCATTTGTGATTGCCGATTTCAGAAAACATTGGATACTTTTTAAATCTGAACGCGATAAGTAAAATCAAGTTTAGAACCATTTGCCTTTAAAAAGATTTAAAAATTTGAGTTATAAAAACATCCAAGTTACCTTATTATTTTGTGAACTTTGTTACCCGATGGTAACGTTTGAAAACCCGAAGAGATATAGTTTAGAAAGCATTGCTTTTTACCGGTTAATTTTTTTATCAAGTCCATAAATCCAACATATGTAAAATATAGGCAGAATAAAAGCAAGTAATAACCAAAAACCCAAAATAAACTTAGCGGCCTTATTACAAAACCAAAACCAAATTTAAGGAAAATTACTAAAATTGAAATAGCAGTTTAAAATCAAAACCAACTAAGATGCATGGCCACCCCGAGTCCTCCTCGGCTCCATATCCGCGATCTATGCCTCATCTGCAAAATATAAGGGAAGAGGTGAGTCACCGAGACTCAGTGTATACATCCCCAACCTGATAGTTCAAGCACTTACACAGATCATCAGTAAAACATGCATATCATGCAACCCATAACCTAACCATCCAATCTCCTTTATCTACCCCGTGTGGTCAAAACCACTGGTGACCTTTGTCACAAATCAAGTGATGGGGACAACCCATCGTGTGGTCAAAACCACTGATGACAATCCCGTAATAATCATGTGGGGCCAACCCACTGTGGTACAAACCATTGGGACGAGTCACAATATCCAGATGTGGTCAAAACCACTGGTGACCGTAGTCACAAATATCGTAAGTGTGGTCAAAACCACTGGTGGTCAAAACCACTGGGACTTAGTCACAAATAATAATAGTGTGGTCAAAACCACTGGTGACCGTAGTCACAAATCAAGTGATGGGGCCAACCCATCTTGTGGTCAAAACACTGGTGACAGTCCAAATAAATCATCCCCCTCCTCTCATCAATCCCATCATCATGCTCATATTATACGTGTCATAATATCATGTAATCATGCAATAACGCATAGCATAGCATTTAACAATAACATGATGATGTATTTCAAAAATCACATAACAGGGGGCTTACCCGGAATCCAAGCTCATGCCCACAAGGCAAAGTCACTAAATCCAGTGGTTATAACAGTAACATAACAAGCATACTGTACTAATAAAGTGTGTAAGCGTTACACACACCTGATAACAGTGAGAACAACACTATCGATATCGACACTCTCGCTAGCAGGGATAACAATGAACTGCTTATCCCTTTCCGACGCTGGCCCACACCCCGGTGGCCAATCACGAACAGCAGAAACCGAGCATTTCTTGAACTTAGGGGTAGGTACTACCCCTTTCTCCCCTTTACTGGTACTTGCATCCATTGAGGCACACTTAATCAGAAAACCCGGTTAACTAACGTATGAGATCTTAAAATGAATACAATCTACAACTTAAGCACTCTTACCGAAATGGATCAGAATCCCAAAACTACACGAAACTATCGAGATCCTGAGATGTTGTTTTTCCCTCCTACAATCGGCCAACATTAGTTAGTAACCCAAAAGCCTATTCGGCTCCATTAGAAATCCCGAAGGATATGTCGCATGAAGACAACTCCTTACCTTAGTGCCGATTTGGTTTCCAACCAAATCTCGAAACTACGTGATGATCTCCCTTGCAATCGGCTAGCACTAAGGCACACAGATGATTAGCCTTCGGCTTCTGAAAGAATAAGAAATAGATTTTGACATGCTAAAACCTTAGCTAGATCGGTAATCAAATCCCGAAGATCCACTAATTCGGGTTGCACTCCTCCCTACAATCGGTTTACACCATTAAGAATCCAAAGGCCATTCGGCCAAAACATAAATCCCGAAACCAAAAAGGGATTATCGCTACCCTACCTTGATGATTGATTCGGCTCCTAACCACCCCAGATCGGCACCCCTTAATGATGTTAGGGGTTTCGGCTACCCTTAAAGAACAAGAATGGGTTAAGATCCGATTAATAAAGATTGAAGGAGTGACAAAAGAAGACACAAGAGATTCGGCATTAACCAAATCGATCAAGAAGAAAAGATGAAGAAATCACTCACCAGGAAATTCGACTAACCCAAAAGAACAAGATAGATTCGGCACTTGATATGACAAAAAGAAAACGCAAGAGAAGGGGCTAATGAGCAAAGTATTCGGCGAAACACTGAGAGAAGAGAAGAAGAAGAAACCCAACCAAGTTTCGGCTTTTCAAAATAATGGAAAGGATGGTAGAAGATGGAATCAAGATTCGGCTTAAATGATGGTTTGATTCGGGAAAGATGGTGAAGAAAAAGAAATAGAAAAGAGGGTTTCGACTAAGGACTTGAGAGGGGAAAAAGATGAAATTGAAAGTACTGGAGAAGGAGATGTGAGGTCAACTTCCGGCTTGAACAAAATAGAAGGAAGAAAAAGTGAACAAGGTGATTTCGGCAAAGAGAAGACCAACAAAGAGTGAATTGAAAAGAGAAGAAAAAAGATAGCTATGTGAATTTCGGCTTCCACAAAAGAATAGCAATATCAAGCTCGACCAAATGCCCAATTTGCCGAAAGGGAAAAGAGAGAAAGAACACCTGAGGTTCGGTTTTTAGCACCAAAACGCAAAAAGAAGAAAACCTCTAAGCTAGTCGAAACACTCCCTTAACCACCATAGACATTCAGCCACCACCTAAAGGCTCCCCCAAAACCGATTGCACCCTCTCCCCCAATGTCCAAAATTCTGCCAACACCTCCAAATGTGTTTGAAAAAATTCAACCTCCTAAATTTCCTCCCTTCCATCAGTTCAAATTCGTTTGAATAAGTCCACCTGATAAAATCTCTCTTCTCCACATATTTTGAATCTGTCAACTTAATCCCTATCTTCCCAACAGAGTCCCACCTGAGCACTCCACCTCCCCTTCCTTGGCGTCAAAAATTAATGAGCAGGAAGGGCTTCCTGCATCTCGAACCAAGGTCCCCCTTGCTCCCTGTGGCGTCACCTCCCTTGTGTTCTAAGTGGCGCCTCCTTGCCACTCTACCAAGGCACTTCTTGTGTCTAAAACCTCAACTAAATTCTTTTAACCCCTAATTCCCCTAGCTCCTTCTCTTTAAATGCTTAAACAAAATTTTTACCATGACCCAGAACTAATCCCGAGGTCATGCCTAAACCCCAAAACATGCCAAACAAACACAGCTGACACAACATCACATGCAAACACACGCAAGATGCAGAGGCCCCGATATAAGGATATTACAGTTCTACCCCCTTAAAATAATTTCGACCTCAAAATTACCTGACTAGAACAAGTGAGGGTATTGCTGTCACATTGCCTCTTCTGACTCTCAAGAAGTTTCTTCCGATCAATGGTTACACCATAACACTTTGACTAGAGGAACCGATTTCCTCCGCAACACCTTCACATCTCGTCCTAGAATTTGAATCGGCTCTCCCTCGTAGGTCAAATCTGGTCTCAGCTCCACCTCTTCAACTGGTACTACATGAGATGGATCCGACTGGTAACGATGTAGCATCGATACATGGAACATATCGTGCATCTGCTTCAATTCCGAAGGCAACTCTGACGGGTAGGCCACCGGTCCAACCTGCTTCAAAACCCAATAAGGTCCTATAATCCTGGGACTTAACCTCTCCTTGCGACCAAGTCTCATCACCTTCTTTCAAGGTGAAACTTTTAGGAACACCTGATCTCCCACAGCAGACTCTATTTCCTTCCGCTTAAGATCTGCGTACTACTTTTGCCTGTCAGAAGCCCCCTTCAACCGTGCCCGAATTACCTTAACCTTATCTTCAGATTCTGTCACAACTTCTGGACCCAAAACCTGACGTTCTCCCAACTCTGACCAATACGTAGGAGTGCGACACTTCCGTCCATACAGTGCTTCATACGGTGCCATCCAAATACTGGATTGATAGCTGTTATTATACGCAGATTCCGCTAAAGGCAAAAACTCCTCCCAGCTTCTTCTGAAGTCTAACACACATCCCCTACAGCCAACTCCAAGTCATGCGTCGGATAGTTACCTTCATGAGGCCTCAACTGCCGAGACGCATAAGCGACCACCTTTCCATCTTGCATTAGCATACACCCTAAGCCAGTATGTGATGCATCACAATAAACCGTGAATTTCTTTCCTGCCTCAGGCTGAATCAAGACTGGAGCTTCAGTTAGAATCTTTTTCAACTTGTCAAAACTTTCTTGCTATTTCTCAGTCCACACAAACGGAACCCCTTTTCTCAATAGCTTAGTCAACGGTGCTGCAATCAAGGAAAACCCTTCCACAAACCTTCTGTAGTATCTGCCAAACCCAGAAAGCTCTGAATCTCTACAACTGACTTAGGTGGTTTCCAATCCAACACCGCCTCAATCTTTCGAGGATCCACCCTAATTCCCTCAGCTGATACAACATGCCCCAAAAAGGTTACCTCTTTAAGCCAGAACTCACACTTACTAAACTTGGCGTATAACTGGTTTTCCCTCAGAATTTGTAGAACCACTCGAAGATGCGCGTCATGTTCCTCCTCATATTTCGAGTACACCAAAATGTCATTGATAAACACTACGGCAAATCGATCCAAATACCGCTGAAACACCCGATTCATCATGTCCATGAATGCTGCCGGTGCATTGGTCAAACCAAAAGGCATTACTAGAAACTCGTAGTGTCCATACCGAGTACGAAATGTCGTCTTATGACTATCAGCCTCCTTCACTTTGAGCTGATGATACCCCGACCTAAGGTCAATCTTAGAGAAACTGATGCACCCTTTGAGTTTATCAAACAAGTCGTCAATCCTGGGCAACGGATACTTGTTCTTTATCGTCAACTTATTCACCTAGCGGTAGTCTATACACATCCATATTGTATCGTCTTTCTTCTTAACAAAGAGCACAGGAGCTCCCTAAGGTGAAACACCCGGCCGGATGAAACCTCTGGCCAACAACTCCTGAATCTGAGCCTTTAACTCCACTAATTCTTTCGGCGCCATCCTATATGGAGCAATAGATACTGGCGCAGTTCCAGGTAACAAGTCTATACCGAACTCAACCTCGCGATCAGGAGGTAGACCCGGGAGTTCTTCAAGAAATACATCAGCAAATTCCCCTACGGTTCGAACATTCCCTACAGCTGCATACTTAACTTCCAAAGCACAGACATGCCCCATAAATGCTTCACAACCCTTCCTACCCATTTTCTCAGCCTTCAGCGCAGAGACCACATTAGATAAGTAATCTCTCCTATTACCTATCATCACCATCTCTTCCCCTTCTATGGTCTTCAACACCATGCGCTTAGCTGCGCAATCCAAGCTAGCTTGATACTTAACTAGCCAATCTATCCCGAGAATCAGATCGTACTCCCCAAACGGTAGTTCCATCAAGTCAGCCAGGAACACGACCCCTTGAAGTTCTAGTGGTACACTCCTATATAGTTTACTTACTTCTACAGAGTGACCTAGAGGGCTTATCACTGTCATCTTCCTAGAAGTAATCTCAGAGTCTAAGTTCAGGGTTTCCACTATGCTACTAGCGACATACGAGTGCGTCGAACCAACACCAATTAAAGCATTATAAGGTACTCCAAAAATTAAGAACGTACCGGTTATGACGTCCGGTGCATCGCCCTCCACTCGATGCCTCGCAGCTAGACCAACCCCTATCCTGATTCCGCCTTACAGCCTGTTTTACCCCCTCAATAACCTTAGCTTTCTCCACTAGAACGGCAAACTCTCGTTCCTACTGTGGGGCAATTATCATCCGTAGCTCATCTCTCAGCCCATCCTCAAATCTGACACAGCGCTCATGTTCTGTGCCACAATACCCCGTGCATACCAACTCAACCGAAGGAATTCCGCCTCATATTCCGCTACAGTCTTATTACCCTGGACCAAGTTCAAGATCGCCCTACGCTGCGCATCAACATAACTAGCCCCTATGTACTTCCTCTGATATGCTGCCCTAAAGAATTCCCAAGTGAGGTGATCCGCCATTGCTCCGTCCCTAACTGTGAGCCACCACTGATATGACTCATCTCGCAGCAGAGATACTATGCCCTTCAACTTTTCCTCAGCTGAAAAAAATAAATCTAGGTCATCCATGATGCGTTCCGTTGCCTCCAACCAATATTCTGCCGCACTAGGTGCCACACCGGATACACCTCTAAATACCCCGCACCATTAACCTTGAGTCGCTCGGTCACAGATTTTCGAGCTCCTGCTTCAATGCCTGTACTCGCAACCCTTTCTAGCACCCGCAGCACAGCCCGTGACACTGCATCATTGCCACTCGTCTGATCCTGATATTCCGCGCCCACAGCTGGCAGCGGTGGTACCTCATTTCCCGATCCATGTCCGGACCCTACCGGTTCCGAGACCGTCATCCTACCCCTACCCCGTCCACGAGCACTCATGTCTACCGATATATATTCGAGCTGATTAAAAGTTCTATGCGTTAGAGTTTTATTCCACTGTCTATTAAAGCACAGTCTTATGAGGGGTTTAGTAAGAGTTTGTTTCGTGAGTTCACATCATCCTATAGTTCCAGTCTCTATAGTAGTTCCTACTACTATTCAATCATGCCATCATCATAATCATATAATCAACAAACAATAGTTTGGGGTACTTACCTGGGCGGATTGGTGCTGGAGACTCGGTGCCATGCTTTCATCACTATACTTTTCCCCTAAAAAGCCTTTCATGATCCTTTTTAAAACATCTTTGGGCCTCGGGCCCACAGCCGAGCTGTTGAACCTGGCTCTAGCAAAACTTGCAAAAGAATGATTCGGCCAATAATAAGAGCTTGCCGAATGGGGGAAAAAGAAGAAGTGCCAAAAGGGCTTTCGGTTTTACATTTAACACAAAACGCTAGGAGAGGAAGGTTCCCACAGCTAGCCGATTCGGCTACAACCCCTTAGCACATTCGGCCACCCTCTCTTGCCCCCAAAATCGATATCACACATGCCCCCAAAATCCAAAATTCGGCCAACTCAACCCCAAATGAGTTTGAAATAATTCAAATTCCTAAATTTCCTCCCTTCCACCAGTTCAAATTCGTTTGAACGGGTCAAACTGCACAAATTTCTCCTCTCCATCCATATCTCCTAGAGTCCCTCCTGAGCACTCCACCTCCTAGCTTGTGGCGTCAAAAAATAGATGAGCAGAAAGAGATTTCTGCAGCTCGAACCAAAGTCCTCCTTGCTCCCTGTGGCGTCACCTCCTCCAAGCTTTAAGTGGCGCCTACACATTTGGGACAGATGTTCCGTAATTGTGTTGATTGACTCTGATACCATAATTGTAACACCCCAAACCCAGCCTAAACATTACAACCGGATCTGGCATGTCAGATAAAAGGGTTGTTTAAAAACTGCGCGTTTGTTAAAAATTTCGAGTTTAAATATTTATTCGCTTGATATCCTTTTGTTAACATTTTGGAAAACGGTTATGAAGGGTTTTGGACATTCCCGTATTGAACATTTGATAACAATAGGCAGCCATCATATTAAAAGCTAAACCAGATAAAATACCAAAAATACAGTTAAAGTGGCCTTATTACAACTTAAAATCCCGAATTAAAAATAAGTTGAAATAAGAGAACAAGTTTACGAGAAAATAATGTATGGCCTCCACGAGTCTGCCTCAGCTCCCAAATCCGCGATCTAACGATTACCTGCAAAATTAACTAAGGAGTGAGTCACCGAGACTCAGTGTGTAAATCCCCATCCCGAAAATATCAATGCTCTTACACAATTTCATAAGCCAATATGCAAGTCATGCAACCCAACCTAACCATCCAAACTCCTGTATCTACCCCGTGTGGTCAAAACCACTGGTGGTCAAAACCACTTGTGACCGTAGTCATAAATAATATCGGTGTGGTCAAAACCACTGGTGACCGTAGTCACAAATAATATGTGTGGGGCCAACCCACAATGTGGTCAAAACCACTGATGACAATCCCGTATATCGATATGTGGGGCCAACCCACTGTGGTACCAAACCACTGGGACGAGTCACAAGGAATATGTGGTCAAAACCACTGGTGACCGTAGTCACAAATAATATCGGTGTGGTCAAAACCACTGGTGGTCAAAACCACTGAGACTTAGTCACAAAAATAATATGAAAAACGGGGCCAACCCACTGTGTGGTCAAAACCACTGGTGACAGTCTGAATTCATACCTTCCCCCTCCTCTCAACATACCCATGCAATATGACATAATAATTCGTGTATGCAGTATGTCATGTATGCTAACATATATCAAATATAAGTATAACATGAATCACCATCATAATCAGATAGATATAAAACAACATAATCACGCTAATCAACCTTTAAGGGTATAACCGTAATTTTACCTACTAAGGGCATTTTCGTAATTTACCTTCTAGGGGTATTTTGGTAATTCACCCTTCTAAGGGTATATTAGTAATTTCGTACCTGCAATGGCCTTTCTGAAGGCCTAATGTCACCCCGAGTGACTCAGCTACCATTTCCGGTCGTACCGAACGATTGGGCCTAAAACCCGATTTCGGCCCATTCGGGCCCACACGCTCGTGTAGCCCACCTAACACAAATCTAGCCACATATATAGGTTCCACCTAGTCTAGTTCAATATATACTATATCATCATACAATTTACTCCAATTGGGCCCACGGCCCATTGGGCCCACTTCGGCCCATCGCGGCCCAAGCAGCCCCAACCCACAAGAATACTACTGATGGCCTCAACTATCGCGTCGAAGACCCACACGTGTGCTCGCATGCTTGTGTGGCTACTATTGCCGTGACCGGCACTTCGGCATTTGCCGCTCTACAACTAGAGTAGAGAGAGTTACACACCTGATAGGAATCTGAAGCCGCTAAACCGCGCTCCGAGCACTCCTGTGCCCAGACGCTCTCCAAGGTATGTTAGTTCTCCTCCTGGAATGCTCTTTATATAGCTAGCTCTTCACCTTCCTTCTTTGTATCTTTCCGATGTGGGATCCCTTCGTCAGTAGAGTTTAAATTCAACTAAAACTCTTGCCGTCCAATCCGTAAAATAAATACTCTCTTACTTCTCATGAGATTCGAACCCAGGGTCCCTTGCAACATAATCCACGCTGCTAACCACTTGGCCACAAGCTCCTCTTGTGTCTTAAACCATGCGCAACTAAATATAAACTATGGGCCAAATTCTAAGATCTAAGTAAAAAGAAAACCAAAATGCAAAAGCCAAGACTTGAACCTTGGACCTCCTTCCTTACTTATGGCGTCACCCCTTTGTCTCTTATGTGGCGTCACTTTGCCACTACACCACACACTCCAATTGTGTCATTTTCCTCCACATTTTATTCTTAAGGCCTACCTGCCAACTTCCAGGGTTTTTTCCACCTAAAACCAAAATTTCCCCAAAGTCAAAGTTTGATCCCGGGACTTCATAAAAGCCCTCTAACCTTCTAAAATCACTTACCTAATAAGTCCAACTTGTACTAAGGCCGATCTCCTACTCTCCCAAAAATTTTAAACGCTACTACTCCTAAGGCCCATTGGGCCCAATCCTACTAGACCCAACTTCGGGATGTTACAAATCTACCCTCCTTAAAGAAATTTCGTCCTCGAAATTTCCAACTAACTAACAGTCACACCTCCTAACCCACCACACTATGCTGTTGCTGCGCACTTTGATCTTAATAAAACTAATATACTTTCTAACTAAATCTTGGAACCCCTTCACATAACACTGAGGAAAACAAATATTTTTCACACATACATACAATTCCAATATTCAAGCATTACATCCACACATCGCAGAATAAATACAATCATTCAGCATACACTAGAATATAGTAAAAAGGAAACTTACGGATTTGGTGCCGGAGACTCGGGTGCCATACTTCCAGAAAAGAGATATATATTTTTCTAAACCATTTTCTAAACCATCCTTTGAAAACATTTTTGAACCCAAACCGACAGTCGAGTTTTTGAACCTAGGCTCTGATACTATAATTATAACACCCCAAACCCGGTCAACACACCACGACCGAATCTGGAATGCTACGGAGTGAAAATAGTTTGAAAACACAAGTGTGTCGGGACATTCTCCAAGAAATTCTTTGATCGTTTAAAAGGTGTTAAAGTGATGTTGAAATCGTATAAAGGTTGATTTAAACCTATGCTAGAAAAAAAATTCACTTGATACTACAAATTTTAGAAAACATTTAATATTTATTAAAAACTGAGTGTGACAAGTATAATCAAGTTAGAAACCGTTTGCTTTTGAAGTTGTTTGAAAATTTAAGTTATAAAAGCACTCAAGTTACCTTATTATTTTGTGAACTTTGTTACCCGATGGTAACGTTTTTAAAACCTGAAAGAGTTATAGTTTTGAAAACGTTGCTTCTTACTGGTTAATTTAACAAGTCCATAAATCCCGTATATGAATAATATAATCAAAGTAAAAGCAAGTAATTAAAACCCAAAATAATACTAGTGGCCTTATTACAAACCCAAAACCAAATTAAAAGAAAGCTAATAAAAACGAAATAGCAGTTTAAAGTCCAAAACCAAACTAAGATGCATGGCCACCTCGAGTCCTCCTCGGCTCCATATCCGCGATCTATGCCTCATCTGCAAAATGTAAGGGAAGGGGTGAGTCACCAAGACTCAGTGTATAAATCCCCAACCCGATAATTCAAGCACTTACACAAATCATCAGTAAAACATGCAGATTATACAACCCATAACCTAGCCATCCAATCTCCTTTAACTACCCCGTGTGGTCAAAACCACTGGTGGTCAAAACCACTGGTGACCGAAGTCACAAATATATATCGTTGTGGTCAAAACCACTGGTGACCGTAGTCACAAATCAAGTGATGGGGCCAACCCATCGTGTGGTCAAAACCACTGATGACAATCCCGTAATAATCATGTGGGGCCAACCCACTATGGTACCAAACCACTGGGACGAATCACAATATCCATATGTGGTCAAAACCACTGGTGACCGTAGTCACAAATATCAATAGTGTGGTCAAAACCACTGGTGGTCAAAACCACTGGGACTTAGTCACAAATAATAATAATGTGGTCAAAACCACTGGTGACCGTAGTCACAAATCAAATGATGGGGCCAACCCATCTTGTGGTCAAAACCACTGGTGACAGTCCAAAATGAATCATCCCCCTCCTCTCATCAAACCCATCATCATGTTCATAACATACGTGTCATAATATCGAATGATCATGCAAGTAACATATAACATAATATTTAGCAGATCATGATGATGTATACCAAAAATCACATAACAGGGGACTTACCCGGTTTCCAAGCTCATGCCCACAAGGTAAAGTCTCTAATGCCAATGGTTATAACAGTAACATAATAAGCATGGTTATACTAATAAAGTGTGTAAGCGTTTACACACCTGCCTAAACGTAGGTCTAAGCAAAAATCCTGAAGCTAATCGAATCTAGCAAAATCTCGAAGCATTGTTCCCCTTCCCTTAAGCCGATTTGGTTACCAACCAAATCCCGAAGGCTCACTTGTACTCGACTAAACTCCTCCCTTGATGACTACTTTGGCCTTTAAACACCACAGATCGGCACCCCCTATTGGTGTTTACAGGTTTCGGCAAGAGATTCGGCTATGACTCACCAAGAGAACTAATTCAGCACTTCAATGGAGACCAGATTACGTGAGTAAAGAAGAGAATGAGACTAAGGGTATTCGGCCAAGGCTCTTGATGAAACTGAAAGAGAAACAACAAGCTTTCGGCTTTTGAAATAAAATAGAAAAGATGAAAGAAGGTGGAGTAGTATTGATTTCGGCAAAGAAGGATAAATGAACTTTCGACACAAGGGGATTTGAAAGAAGAAAGATGTCGACAGAAGAAAGGGGTGTTGATTTCGGCTTTGAACTAAGTAGCAAGAAGAAGAAAAAGTGCACAAGGTGATTTCGGCAAGGAGAAACAAAGGGTGAACCGAAAAGAGAAGAGAAGAATGGCTATTGAAGTTTCGACTATTCAAAAAAATAAGAAAGAAAAAGTGACAAAGGTAGATTCGGCTAAGAGGCAGTTTCGGCTCTAGCAAAACTTGCAAAAGAATGATTCGGCCAATAACAACAGCTTGCCAAATGGGGGAAAAAGAAGAAGTGCCAAAAGGGCTTTCGGTTTTACCTTTAACACAAAACGCTAGGAGAGGAAGGTTCCCAAAGCTAGCCGATTCGGCTACAACGCCTTAGCACATTCGGCCACCCTCTCTTGCCCCCAAAACCAATATCACACATGCCCCCAAAATCCAAAATTCGGCCAACTCAACCCCAAATGAGTTTGAAATAATTCAAACTCCTAAATTTCCTCCCTTCCACCAGTTCAAATTCGTTTGAACGGGTCAAACTCCACAAATTTCTCCTCTTCATCCATATCTCCTAGAGTCCCTCCTGAGCACTCCACCTCCTAGCTTGTGGCATCAAAAAATAGATGAGCAGAAAGAGATTTCTGCAGCTCGAACCAAGGTCCTCCTTGCTCCCTGTGGCGTCACCTCCTCCAAGCTTTAAGTGGCGCCTGCTTACCACTTTACCAAATGAAATTCTTGTGTCTTAAACCTCCAATAAGTTCTCTTAACCCCTATCTCACCTAGCTCCCTCTTCCCCAGTACTAAAAAGAAATTTTTAGCCCTAACTTAGGCCTAACCCAGGGTTATAACTAGACTCCAGAACGTGATAAATGAACATTATAACGATTCATCACATGCAACACAAGCAAAAATCAGAGACCCCGATTCAAGGATGTTACAGTTCTACCCCCCTTAAAAATAACTTCGGCCTCGAAATTACCTGGTCAGAAGAGTTGAGGGTATTGCTGCCGCATCACATCCTCTGGTTCCCACGTGGCCTCCTCCGTGCCATGGTTCCGCCATAATACTTTCACCAGGGGTACTGACTTCCTACGCAGCACTTTGACATCCCGATCCAAAATCTGCATCGGCTCCTCCTCAAAAGACAAATCAGGACTCACCTCTATCTCCTCAACTGGTACAACATGCGACAGATTCGATCGATATCGCCTAAGCATTGAAACATGAAAGATGTCGTGAATCTGACTCAATTTTGCTGGCAACTCAAGCTGATAAGCTACCGGTCCCACTCGCTTCAACAGTGTGTACGGCCCAATGAACCTAGGGCTTAGCTTGCCCTTCCGACCAAATCTCAACACTCTCTTCCAGGGCGATACCTTCAGAAAGACCTTATCACCCATTGCATACTCAATATCCCTGCGCTTGAGGTCAGCGTAAGATTTTTGCCTGTCCGACGCTTCCTTAAGACAAGCCTGAATTACCTTAACCTTGTCCTCTGTTTCAGCCACCAACTCCGGACCCAACATCTGTCGCTCACCCAGTTCTGTCCAACACGTCAGAGTGAATTAGGGTATCCCAAAATAATAAGCTCCTTGTGTCCTCCTGAAACCCCGTAGACTACACGATTTGCACCTTGCGATTTGATGCACTCCCACCTACACAACTATGTTAGATTCGGCTCTAACATTAATGAGCAAAAGTAACAACCTTCGTCCAACCACTACCATCATCTTACCTCAACTGCTCGAATCCCGAAATTACACGTTGAATCTAAAAGTCTGCCGAAAATCCTTAAATGAACCATGTTAGTTTCGGCCTAAATCTTAAAGACATAGAAAATTCCTTACCTTGATGGATCGAATCCCGAGAACCCTTTAGCACCCTTAACGCTAACTAAAAGTATAAGGCCCAAAACCTAGTCCTCTGTGATTTCGGTCAACAAATACACATGATTAGATCCTTGGTTTCGACCAACCAAGAAAAGAAGAGAGAAAACCGAAAAAAAAGCCCTTACCACCTTACTAACCTGATTCGGCTTGATAACCACCCTTGAGAGTCAACTTCCTCGAAGAGAATGAAAGATCAGTGTAGCTGAAATTTAAAAGAAGAGAAGAAACAAAGTTCAGAAGAGATTCGGCTAAGACTTCATATAAGGGAAAACACCTTCGGCTTTTGGAGATGGTTAAATTGGTGGAAAGATGAAGAAAAAGAAAAGGTAAGGTTTAAGAGGTTTCGATTTCTGGTCACAAAAGAAAAGAGAAAGAAAATAAGGCTTTTGGAGAAGAGAAGAATCACAAAAAGATGCCTATCACTACACTAAGTAAATTCGGCACCTAACTCCCCATGTATGACCGAATTCTGTCCCCTCTAGAGACCCACATTCGGCCAACTACCTATCCCCCTATCTAATCCCTTCTTTTTCTCCTAAAACTTCACTTTTCCACTCATTCAATAAAGTTTGGATGAGCCAAACCCTTATCTCCCTCCTTAGCCGAAAATTTAAACTGTTTGACCCCATCTACACCTCATCCATGAAGTGTTTACATGCTGTCCAACTTCCCTCTTCCTTAACGCAAAAAGAAACCCCATACTGCTTCCTCTGCAACTCGAACCTCCTTCCTCCTGAAACCCCTTTTGACGCAACCTCCCCCTTGCACCCTTGCGTCTCCATGCCACTTTACCACATGGTTCCTTGTGTCCTAAACTCCCCCATTTATTCCATTAAGGCCTAACTCCCTTAACTCCCCTTTCTATGCTTAAAGTCAATTATTTTTCTAAGTCATCTACCTATATTCCAAGGTTCCCGAAGCCCCAAAAAAACACACAAACCACACAAGAGCACATTACCACATACATTCAAGTTAAAACGCACAACCCCTAGATCCCGGATATTACAGTTCTACCCCCCTTAAAAATAATTTTGACCTCGAAATTACCAACTAACTAACAGTCGTACATCCTATCTCACCACACTACGCTCTTGTTGCGCACTCTGATCTTAATAAAACCAATATACTATCTAGGTACAGTCTCCAAGTTCACCCTTAAAGTTCTAGATACTTTACTAGCAATATAAGAACGAGTTGACCCGATGCCTATTAATGCTATAAAGGGTAATCCAGCAATAAGAAACGTACCCGTGATCACATCTGGCGCATCACCCTCCTCGTGACGTCTGGCTGCATAAACCAATCCTGGTTGTCTCGCATCTGAACCCCCAGCACCTCGGTCGGAATCATTCCCTCCATGGTTCGGACTACAACCCCTCGTCGCCTGCTGACCACCTCTGCCCGGCTGCACATATCCCTAACCTACTGTCCGAGCCCTATTCGGATCCTGAGGACAATCTTTAACCAAATGAGACTTAGACTTACACCTAAAACATTCCCGATCCCGTCCCTAGCACTCACCAACACGAAACCTTCCACACCGAGCACACGGACGGTCCCGATTTCCAGCAGCTGGCATAAAAACACGAGTAGAATTTTCAACCCTCGGTCTTTTCTAAAAACTCCCAGATGATTCTGACGGTCTAAAAATCCACTTATCCCGGTTCCTATCCCTGTCTCTATTCAGCCTCTCGGCCCTCTTGACCTCCTCGGCTATCCGAGCTTTCTCCACTAGAATGGCGAAGTCCCTTTCTCGCTGCGGAGCAATCAAAACCCGCAGCTCATCCCGCAGCCCATCTTCAAATCTGACGCATCTCTCATGATCGGTAGCCATGATGCCCCGAGCATACTGGCTCAATCGTAGAAATTTAGCCTCGTACTCTGCTATTGACTTGCCACCTTGCACCAAATTGAGGAACGCCTTCCTCTGAGCGTCCATATAACTAGCTCTGACGTACTTTCCCTCAAATTTAATCTTAAAGTAACCCCAGTCTACTCGGTCTGCAGGGGTACCCTCTTTGACTATGAACCACCATTGGTAAGCTTCATCCCGAAGCAACAAAATAGCACCTTTAAGCTTTTCCTCAGCAGTACAGTCCAAATCGTCCATGATTCTTTCGACTGCCTCCAACCAGTACTCCGCCACGTTCGGAGCTACCCCAGACACCCCTCTGAATACCTCAGCTCCATTTGCTCTAAGTCTCTCAGACACTGACTTCCGAGCCCCATTGCCCATATTGGCTCCTGCGACCCGTTCTAACACCCGCAGCATAGCCTGCGATACTGCGTCATCTCCACCCGTCTGATTTTGATCCTCCGTGCCCACCATTGGCGGCGGCGGCACATCATTTTCTGACCCATGGCCAGACCCCACTGGTTCAGAGCGTTGCGACCACGTCCCCTAGAATTCATGTCTACTATCGCGATTTAATCTGATTTAAGAAATTTTATGCATTAGTATTCTGTTCCGCTGATTATCCGCGAACAATTTTATGTAAAGTAGTTTTTAGTAGTAGTTCTTTCGATCAAGCAAAGTTTTCATCTCAAGTTTATTACCCTAATTCAGAGAGTCACATTCATTCATCCACAACATCCACTACACTACTTTGGGCATTTTGTCCATTCCCAACCCAGGGGTATTTCCGTAATAAATCCTATAGGGGTATTTTAGTAATAAATCAGGGTTAATTCAAGAATCTTTATAAACCAAAGGCATTCCAAAATTTTCAAAACTCGAGGTTATTTTGAATTTTTTTCAAATCAAAGGTGTCGCGGAAATTTCAGAAATCGTGGTTATTTCCGTAATTTTGTAAATCAGGGGTAATTTAGTAAGAATTTTCCAAAACCAGGGTATTTTGGTCACTTTTCAAATCTTAAGGTAGTTTTTACAAAACAGTGTAGCTGGTCCATTTCGGGTTTTAAATATCGGGTTAAGCCGGTGAATAGGTCCTCTTGGTTAGGGTGAACCGTCACTATGCACCAGGTAGGATTCAAGTGAAGAGGAGGTGAGTCACTAGGACTGCTTAAATACCAAGCTTCCATTGAATCCATTCCTAGACATGCGCACAACTGTTGCCACACCCTAACTCGGTGACTTACTCACAGGTTTGTTTGGTTGCACTTAAGTCTTATGTATCTTGTGTTGGAGTAAGCTAGTCCTAGGGTTCAATAGCTCCTAATCCACTAATCTACGATCCCATAATGCCCATAAAGTTCACATACCAATCACTTCAGTAGTTAGGGGTACTTACCTGGTGGACTTCGGGCCGGAGACACAGGTGCCATGCCAGAATAAACCTGAAATAGTCCATGAAAGTCTATGTTTTTAAAAAGCCCATCTTTGAAAAATGTTTTTGGGCCCAAAACCCTCAAAGCCGAGTTTTGAACCAGGCTCTGATACCAAATTGTAACACCCCAAACCCGACCCAAACACCACGGCTGAATTTAGAATGCTACTGAGGAAAAAGTTTGAAAAGATTTCGACATAAAGGTGAAAACTTAATAATTTTTCGTCATTTGTAAAACATGGTATATTTAAAATCTAAGTAAAATTATATTGCTACAAATTTTCCGGATTTAAAATTATAATATAAGTTTCTAAGATATGAATTATTTGAAAGAAAACATTCCCAGTTATTAGCTCGATAATTAATCCATCATAAACATAATAAAATCCCCAAAATACTTTAAATGGCCTTATTACAATAATGATTTACCCAAAAGTACTGAAAGTATAAAATGCATAAAATGCATAAAACATCTTCTGCATGGCCACCTTGTATCCGCTCCAGCCCGGTCCAAGTATCATGTATCACTGCATTGTTTTTGGAAAAATAGGGTGAGTGAAACCAGATAAAATACCAAAAATACAGTTAAAGCGGCCTTATTACAACTTAAAATCCCGAATTAAAAACAAGTTGAAATAAGAGAACAAGTTTACGAGAAAATAATGTACGGCCTTCACGATTCCACCTCAGCTCCCAAATCCGCGATCTAACAATTACATGCAAAATTAATAAGGGGTGAGTCATCGAGACTCAGTGTGTAAATCCCCATCCAAAGTATGTTAAGCTCATACACAGATCCATGTGCAAATATGCATGTCATGCAACCCATCCATCCTATCCATCCGAAACTCCCAAATCTACCCCGTGTGGTCAAAACCACTGGTGGTCAAAACCACTGATGACCGTAGTCACAATAATATGTATGGGGCCAACCCACAATGTGGTCAAAACCACTGATGACAATCCCGTATATCGATATGTGGGGCCAACCCATTGTGGTACCAAACCATTGGGACGAGTCACAAAGATAGCAATATGTGGTCAAAACCACTGGTGACCGTAGTCACAAATAATATCGGTGTGGTCAAAACCACTGGTGACAGTAGTCACAATAATATGTGTGGGGCCAACCCACAATGTGGTCAAAACCACTAATGACAATCCCGTATATCGATATGTGGGGCCAACCCACTGTGGTACCAAACCACTGGGACGAGTCATAAATATAGCAATATGTGGTCAAAACCACTGGTGACCGTAGTCACAGATAATATCGGTGTGGTCAAAACCACTGGTGGTCAAAACCACTGAGACTTAGTCACAAAAATAATATAGAAAGCGGGGCCAACCCACTGTGTGGTCAAAACCACTGGTGACAGTCTAGAATCATTTCTTCCTCCTCCTCTCATCATACCCATGCAATATGACATAATAATTCGTATGCAGTATGACATGTATGCAAATCATATATCACAGATAACGTATGAAAAAATTACCATCATAATCAGAATAACAAATACGACATAATCAAGCCAATCAACCTCTAAGGGTATAACAGTAATTTACCTTCTAGGGGTATTTTGGTAATTTACCCACTAAGGGTATTTCAGTAATTTCGTACCTGGAATGGCCTTTCCAAAGGCCCAATGTCGCCCCGAGCGACTCGACTACCAATTCTGTCTTTACCAGACTATTGGGCCTAAAACCCGATTCCGGCCCATTCGGGCCCACACGCTCGTGTGGCCCACCTAACATAAATCTAGCAACGTATATAAGTTCCACCTAGTCTAGTTCACTATATACTATACCATCATACATTTTGCTCAATTGGGCCCACGGGCCCATTGGGCCCACTTCGGCCCATCACGGCCCAAGCAGCCCCAACCCACAAGAATACTACTGATGGCCTCAACTATCGCGTCGAAGCCCCACACGTGTGCTCGCTCGCTCGTATGGCTACTATTATCGTGACCAGCACTTCGGCATTTGCCGCTCTACAACTAGAGTAGAGAGAGTTACACACCTGATAGGAATCTGAAGATGCTAAACCGCGCTCCGAGCACTCCTTTGCCCAACGCCAACTAGGTATGATAACTCTCCTCCTGGAATGCTCTTTATATAGCTAGCTCTTCACCTTCCTTCTTTGTATCTTTCCGATGTGGGATCCCTTCGTCAGTAGAGTTTAAATTCAACTGAAACTCTTGCCGTCCAATCCGTAAAATAAATACTCCCTTGCTTCTCATGAGATTCGAACCCAGGCTCCCTTGCAACATAATCCACACTGCTAACCACTTGGCCACAAGCTCCTCTTGTGCCTTAAACCATGCGCAACTAAATATAAACTATGGCCCAAATTCTAAGATCCAAGTAAAAGAAACTAAAATGCAAAAGCCAAGACTTGAACCTTGGACCTCCTTCCTTACTTATGGCATCACCCCCTTATCTCTTATGTGGCGTCACTGTGCCACTACACCATACACTCCACTTGTGACATTTTCCTCCACTTTTCATTCTTAAGGCCTACCTGCCAACTTCCAGGGTTTTTTTCGCCTAAAACCAAAATTTCCCCAAAGCTAATGTTCGATCCCGGGACTTCATAAAAGCCCTCTAACCTTCCAAAATCACTTATCTAATAAGTCCAACTTGTACTAAAGCCGATCTCATGTTCTCCCAAAAATTTTAAACGCTACTACTCCTAAGGCCCATTGGGCCCAATCCTACTAGGCCCAACTTCGGGATGTTACACTTAGCCAACACTTTGACTAACAATTACAACTTAACAAAAAGGGCTCAAGTCCTATACATGCCATACTCAAAATAAGTCTAGATTGTTATACCAAAGTGCTGTCGATAGTGTAATTTCTGAACTCCAACATCTGCAACCTCTCGAGTTATCTTGGCAATACTACAAGGAAAAGGGAAAGGAGAGGGGTATGCATATAGCTTAGTAAGTTTGCATGAAACTCTAGGATGACATATTTACTTCAGCTATAAACATTCATTTCATGGAACAATGGTGACATAGTCTCAATTGAATGAAAGTACTTACTCGTACTTATTCACATTTACTCTTACACACCTCATGTCAACATAATCTAGTAACTTTTAATTAGTCGTGTTACCTATATCACTAAATCACATGATTTAGCACATATGATAACATAACCATAATTTCACATCTTTAACGTTCATATCATGAGCTTTACTCCAGGCCATCCGATAACAAATTTGGATCTAGGCCAACTCACATACTCAACTCCTTTGCTCATAAATATATTGATCGTCGAAATCAGAGCTTTAAAATTTATAATAAAAATGATCGAACCTGGAAACTAACTCTGACAATGATTGTAAGGCAAGCGCACCTATCGAACAGTAGTATAGCTTAGGCAAGACCGAAATATCAAATCCCAAAGGAACCAAAAGTACTAATATTAACTCTCTTTCTATTATTTAGCCTAAGAATTAAGTGAATGTTTATTTAATCTAAATTTAACTATCAACCAAACTAAAGACGCAAAGACAAAAAGAATGAATTGAGAAAAAATAACTTAGAAGAAAAACCAATTGATTAAGACGATACCCTAGGAAGAATCCACCCAGACTTCTCTTGTTATCTAACTCTAAACCAGACGATTTATTCACTTGACTTGATCCGTAAGATTCCCTAAGTTATATTAAACCCTCTCTCGAAGCGAATAACGTCTAACCCTAGGTTGATTAATTGAAATCTCTTTCTAATTAAAACCCCTAGAATCGCATTAACTGGATCTATGGACTCTCATATTAGGTTTCACCCTAATCCGGCAAAATCTCGTCACCCTATCTCTAGGCGTGCGATCAACTCCGCTTAATTATGCTAGATCTACTCTTAAGCAGGGACTTTTGCCTCCTCCACCTAAGCACATCATACTTGAATTAATATCCCGAAAATATCAACACAAGAATTAAGCACACATAATTAAGAACAAGTCAAATATTTATCATATAGTTCAGAAAACAATAACAAGATCTGTCTTAGGTTTCATCCCCTTCAGGTATCTGAAGGGTTTAGTTCATATCAAATAAAGAAAACATCTTAGAAGAAAAGATAAAACAAAACATAAGAAATCCCTAAAACTCCCTGAAGGAATTGAAGGAGAGATCCGCCATCTTGAGTAGAATTCCGGCTTCTTGAGATGGATCAACTGGCTATCTTCGAGTGATTCTCCACAAATCTGGTCATTTTGGCTCGGCTCCTTGTCCTAGCTAACCACCGTCTTTCAGGTAACACTTAGGGGGTTTATATAGGCTTTCGAAATATGTTTCTTCGCCCCAAAGTATCCAAATTCGAATGAAATTGCTCTTTGCGACGACAGGGACACGGCCATGTTACACGGCCGTGTGACTATTGGTCAGGCCGTGTTCAGACTTCTTTAATGAGACACGGCCGTGTAAGTCGAGATCAAGTCGTGTTCTAGTAGATTGGCGTGGCACAGCCGTGTGGGCTTAAGTCCAAGCCGTGTCGATTTCCTCTTTGGCTCAATTTGGTCCGTTTTAAGCCCGTTTCTCGTTCTTTTCATCCTCGGGTGCTTTCCTGAGTATAAAACATGAAAACAATGGCTTAAGAGCACCTTTTTTTACATAAATCGAGGCTTAATTCATCCAAAAGCATACTAAATGTGGGATTAAAATATGTTACTTTTACGGTTTATCAAATACCCCCACACTTAAGCTTTTCCTTGTCCTCAAGCAAAATTCTCAACTTACAATTAAAACGAACTTTCCATAATTCATAATTCCTACCGACAATGTTTCATCATAATTCATAGATAATTTATACATGGATGATCTAACTCGAAGAGTCCTAAAGATTCGAACAATCAAAGTCATACATTTGTAGCACAAAAACGTAGGTGTCTCCCATTACCTGAATAATTACCTTTAATTCAAAACCTACAAGGACTGACATCCTCACAAAAGATTCACTCAAATCACTCGAAGTGTTTAAGGTTCAAAAATTTAGCACTCAAAAGTCGAACCTGAAAAGTTAATCCCATAGGCTTGCCTAAAAATCAAATCTCCACCACTGTAAAATGAGATGATACACAGATGAAAAGGTCTTTAATAGGGTTGTAACTGGGCTAGGTTAAGGGTATGGATATAGGCTGAATTGAAAGGTTAGAATCGAGATTGAGTTGATAAGTTACCTACCTAGGAATATTGAGATGATAATAAATAATTACATCAACTAAAAATAATAACCCTAATAATACGAGCTTCTTCTTTTGATAACTAAATTTTAACTGTATAAGCTCTTTTTTCATAATACTAATACTGAATATACTTCAATTTTTTTTAAGAACAAGTCAAATATTACATAATAAGGAATGAATCTATTACTTAAAATAAAGATAATAGCTAGACAACAAATCAAATCAGATCTCGATATAAGGGTAGTCAAAAGGAATGGTGATAACAACTACAAAGGGCTTTGAGTTAACATTAGCAGGTGAGTCAATAAAAAGGGTTATTAGGATCAACGGGGTTCACTAGGGGTTAATATGAAGGTAGGCTTTTAGTGGAGTAAATGGGTTAAATCCTAGGTGCCTTTATCATCTCGGTATATCAAATCATAGGTGTGGTCTCGATCTGTATGAACGAGGCAAGTTCTAGGATAACAATTCAAAGTTGACACACTCATAATCAATAAAGTGAGCATGAAAAAGAATATATGCTCTAATAGGCTCAAAATCTCACAAAAATTATGGGTGTTTTTGACATCAACCTTGTAAATTTTAAGCTTCAAGATAACATTCAGATTCAGGTAGACAACCTAACAAAAAATTTAATTCTGAAAAATAGACTTATTATGCTTGATTCTCTAATATTCTTCTAATCTAATCATCAATGCATAATTAACTATGACTTCCTCAAAAACATGTCAATAAAAACCTTAATTCATCCTAATTAGTAATATGAGAAAATTGATTAAAAACAAGGTTAATTTCAGGAATTTGAGAATAATGAAGAAAGTTAGGCCGAATATGATAATAATGCAAAAAGTTAGGCACTTTCTTCAAATAAATATTCACCCCCACACTTAAGATGTACATTTCCCTCAATGTACAGAGATAGATATTCATCATGTAATATTAAATCAAAAAGAGAAGGGGAGAAGTAACAATTCTTGAATTTTTGGATGGATTCCTTGAGTTGGCAGAGGTTGTGATAAAAGATGACTTATGTAATAGTGAATTACTCCTGGTAATTTGTTTGTTTATATGGAGTGTGTAATTGAAACTTCGAAGTTATCAGTTAGATATCTCGGAGGCGGAAATAAATATGTGTTAGGCATACTCGAAAGTTAGATAACCAATGATAATCATAAGAGTTTACAAAAGTTCAAATTAAGACAAATAAAAATTAAAATAGAGAAAAAATAAAATTAAAATAAACTTAAAATAAAGAAAAAATTAGATAATTAAAAAGGACTCAGAGTCCTCATCATCTGCCGGGTCGTGTGCTGGTGTCGGTGATGAGATATGGAAGTGATGGCATATCTGCTGAAGGGTGGCCTCAATCCCATCAAAATATCGAGCCGTGTCAGTGAACTGTTGGGTACAATACTGCTTGAACTGGGTGAGGCGTGCAGAGATATATGACAAAGAAGTTGTTGTATGTGAGGGCCGCTAGCTCGGGACTAGTGCCTCCTGTGGTGGTGGTAGGACATCATCAGGAATGTCCTCATGCTCCTCCTCCTCAGTGGGGACGGCTAGTCGGTATTGGGGAGGGTCTGTCCCGCGTCGACGCTGGATCATCTTCATATGTAGCATCGTCTGGAAGCTCTGTGGGGCCATCTGTCCTATTAATATGAGTGAGAAGGTTTGAGCATCAGTGTGGAGGAGACCGAAATATCTAGCCAGTCGTGTGATGTAAGGTCCCATGGATATGATTCCTCTTCTGTGCTGCTCTGTCTGGTGTTGAATGGCTCGGGCTATAAAATATGCTAAGTCGACGACATGTCCCCCCGCCATGCACCATAGATAGTATGCGTCATGAGTATTGACGACGCCAGTGCTCTCTCATCGTCCTGTCAAAGTGTGAGCCAAAATAGCATGTATGTACCTCAAAGACGAAGCTAGGGCCGTCACTTTTGAACGACTGGGGTCATAATCGAATGAGTGGTAAGCTATCTTATGCCAACATTGCATGGGACTGAAATGTATATGGCGATGCAACTCCGAAAGGTCATTTTCTGCGACAAATTCTTCTGTATAAAGTCCTAAAGCAGCCCCGACTTGTGGTACACTAAGTAGTGTATGGTGCCTCCCAGACGGAATTGTATCGTCCCCAGATCATCGTATCGTGTCATCACCGTCAGAAGTTGGAAAGTGGATCAGAGTTCTAAAGTAAGCTCCAAGTATGTGGGCTCGGTGATGGTAAAAAATTGATCCCATGGATCGGTTGTAAGCAGTGCCCGGACATCGTCTGCGAGATGAACCTGCTCTAAAGCAGCCTAATCAATGCATCGACTGGTGCCAAGAGGTCGCACTCGTTGTGCCTTGTAACGGTCTTCTTGGGCGTCTTTAGGGAATTGGAGGAATCGGTGGCGTACTTCGGTGGTTGCGCTAGCAGAGGATGAGCTGGGTCCCTTTCGTTTTTTAGAAGTGGTGGCTGCGGTTCGCTTTCCTCTTGACGACAACATTGTACCTGAAAATAGTTGATATTCAAGGATTTTTATAGAGTAGGTATTTTAATCCCAAAATATTCAAAGTCTAAATAATAATATATCAACCATGATCAACCATTTCGACAGTGAGTATTTCTATCTAGTTTTAATTAACTACCTAAACAATGACTAAAATAATAAGTTAGTTCTAAAATTCAAGAAATTATACTCAAAACTAAATAATACTAAAACTAAAAAGAAACTAAATAACATGAAGTGTTAATCAAAAAATAGTTAAAATAGATGAAAATGAAATAGTGAAGAGTGACCAGCAATGTTGTGCTTTGTCAAAACACGGGCGTGTAGGGACGAACCACGGGCATGTGCTGCAACTTGTTAGGAAAACACGGTGGTGGGTGGCTATGCGGCGTCCATGTATTCTGTGGGCACGGGCATGTACTGGTTTTTTAGTGTGAATGTGGGATAAGTTGGAAGAATTGTGATGGGGGAAGGCAATGGTAGGAGATTCTTTGATGGTGGCCGGAATGGGAAGGGGGATATGTGAAGGAAACGACCAGGGTTTAAGTTTTTTGGGGAGGATTTAAGGGAGACGGTGGTAATGTTCTTTAAATAGGGAGAAGGCACGGGCAAGTGCCACGCCCGCTTGTGTTTTATTCAGCCCGTGTTTTTCGCGTGTTTTCAAATTTTGGGCGCGTTTGCTATGTTGGCCACGACCGTGCTACTTTTGCCACACCCGTGTACATATAGTCAGTGTTGCACAAGGTAGGTATGCACGGGCGTGGCTTGTGCCCTTGTTGGTTTTCTCAGGATAGACCACGGTCGCTTCGCATGGCCGTGGTCTTTTTATGGCAGCCCGTGTTCGTTTACTCAAGATAGAGCACGATCGTTTCACACGGTCATGGTCTTTTTATCGCAGCTCGTGTTGGGGAAAATTTTTCTTCTTCTTTTCGCACATTTACCTGCACGCTCGTTTTCTATCCCATGGAGACCACACGGCCACGGGCACGCCCATGTGGTATGAAACCTGCACTTTCCTGCATCAGTTAGTTTAAAAAATTAAAATATTAAAATTAATGTGGTTAGTGGAGTTAGTGCTCGGGTTGCCTCTCGAGAAGCGCTCGTTTAAAGTCTTAAGCTAGACTTACCCTGTTTTCATTTCTAAAAGAAGGTTCACGGAGCTGAAGCTCCTCTCTTAATTCCTTGAAATCCTTGCCATTATAAATTTTCATTCGATGGCCATTTACCTTGAATGTTCTTTGAGTTGGATGGGTTACCTCGACTGTGCCGTAAGGGAAAATAGATTTTATCACGAATGGTCCTGACCACCTTGATTTCAGCTTTCCAGGAAATAATTTGAGCCTTGAATTATACAGCAGGACTAAGTCTCTTACTTTGAATTGCTTTGATTGTTTTAAACGAGCATCATGGCATCGTTTTGTTGCCTCCTTATATAGTCATGAATTCTCATAGGCCTCAGTTCGCCATTCATTCAATTCACTGAACTGCATCATCCTTTTCTCACCTATAGTTTTGAGATTGTCATTCAAGAATTTTATCACCCAGCAGGCTTTGTGTTCAAACTCAAATGGTAGATGACAACTCTTTCCGTAAACGAGTTTATACGGGGATGTCCCTAGAGGGGTTTTAAATGCTGTTCTGTAGGCCCATAAAGCATCATCTACCTTTACTGCCCAATCCTTCCTATTTGATTCAACCTTTTTCTCTAGGATTCGCTTAAGCTCTCGATTTGCCACTTCCACTTACCCACTGGTTTGGGGATGATAAGGGGTAGTTGTTCTGTGGTGTACTCCATATTTTCTTAAGACTTTTTCAAATTGAGTATTGCAAAAGTGAGTACCCCTATCGCTGATGATTGCTCTGGGTGTTTCGAAACGAGAGAAAAGTTCCTTAAGAAACTTTACTACAACTCTAGCATCATTAGTAGGTAAGGCTTGGGCTTCCACCCATTTTGACATGTAATCGACTGCTACTAAGATGTATTTATTTCCAAATGAACAAGGGAACGGACCCATAAAGTCAATACCCCATACATCAAATATTTCACATGATAACATATATGTTTGAGGCATTTCATCGTGTTAGGAAATATTACCTGATCTTTGGCATTTATCACATGAAGTGGCATACCTGTTGGCATCTTTGAAAAGAGTTGGCCAATAAAATCCAGATTCGAATATTTTGTGTGTTGTCTTGATTCAGCTGTAATGTCCTCCTGAAGTTCCAGAATGGCAGTGTTCCAGGATTGTACTTGCTTCTGCCCTTGTAACGCATCTCCGAATTACTTGATCTGCACATATGCGGAAAAGAAAAGGGTCTTCCCAAAAATAGTTTTTCACATTAGCAAAGAATCGTTTCTTTTCATCATGTGCTAACTTTTTGGTAAGATGTTAGCAGCTAAATAATTCGCAATGTCTACAAACCATGGTACCTTGAAGTTGGTTATAGAAAAGAGTTTTCTTCAGGGAACGAGTCGTTTATCTCACTTTCGTCAAGCTCTTCGATATGTGGGTTCTCAAGTCTGGACAGGTGATCTGCTACAAGGTTTTCAGCTCCCTTTTTATCCTGTATTTCCTCATCAAATTCCTGTAAGAGTAAGATCCAATGTATGAGTTGAGGTTTTGGATCAGGTTTAGTTAAGAGATAACGAAGAGCTGAATGATCAGTGTAAACAAAAACTTTAGATAATATTAAATATTGCCTAAATTTGTCAAAAGCAAAAACTAAAGCTAGCAATTCTTTCCCTATGGTGGTATAGTTTTCTTGTGTGGGTGTCAATGTTCTGCTAGAATAATAAATTGGCTAAAAATGCTTGTCTCTTCGTTGTCCCAGAACTGCACCTATTGCAAAATCACTCGCATCACATATTAGTTCAAAGGGTAAATTCCAATCAGGTGCAATTATAACCAAGGCATTTATTAGTTTATCCTTGAGGACATTGAATACATCTAAACATTCTTGATCGAAATTAAAAGGAACATCTTTTTCTAGTAATTATGTTAAAGGCTTGGCTATGAATCTTCTGTAAAATCCAACATGTCCTAAAAAGCTTCTAATAGCCTTAACTGAACTAGAGGGAGGTAATTTTTCTGTGGTTTGAATCTTTGCTTTATCTACCTCAATCCCTTTACTAGAAATCTTTTGTCCTAGCACAATCCCTTCTCTAACCATAAAGTGACATTTTTCCCAATTCAAGAAAGATTCATCTCTTCACATCTTATTAGAACTCGTTCTAAATTTTTAAGGCAAAGGTAGAAAAAATTACCGAACACCGAGAAGTCATCCATAAATACCTCCATAATATCTTCCACAAGTTCATCAAAGATGGCCAACATGCAGCGCTGAAAAGTAGCAGGAGCATTACATAATCCAAAAGGCATTCTACGATAAGCAAACGTACCATATGGGCATGTAAATGTTGTCTTCTCTTGATCTTCAGGTGCTATTGGGATTTGGAAGTAGCCGGAGAGTCCGTCCAAGAAGGAATAGTAAATGTGCCCAGATAACCTTTCTAACATTTGATCAATAAAGGGTAGAGGGAAGTGATCTTTTCTGGTTACGTCGTTCAGCTTCCTATAGTCTATACAGACTCTCCAACCTGTGACTGTCCTGGTGGGGATCAATTCATTCTTTTCGTTGGTTACCACAGTCATGCCTCCTTTCTTCGGAAATACCTGCATGGGACTTACCAAGTGCTGTCAGAAATAGGATAAATTATTCCTGCATCTATAAGTTTAATTACCTCAGCTTTGACGACTTCTTTCATATTGGGGTTTAACCGTCTTTGAGGTTGCACACACGGTTTATACTCATCTTCCACTAAAATTTTGTGGGTGCAAAATGATGGGCTTATTCCTTTAATGTCTGACATTTTCCATGCTATGGCCCTTTTGTGTTTCCTTAGTACCCTTAACAACTCTTCTTTCTCCTGGGGTCCTAGTTCCGGAGAGATGATTACTGGTAGCGTAGAATTATCCCCTAGGAATGCATATTCTAGGTGCTTTGGTAATTGCTTTAGTTCTAGCTTGGGTGGCTCATCAATAGAGGGTTTTTGTTTTAATTCATCATTAATCTTGATGTCCTCTATTTTCATCTGTCTAGAGGGTGATGCATTGGGATTCTCTTCATCGGTGTCGTCATCATTCCCCTCACCTTGTGAAAGACACAGTGCCATCGTGTCACCGTGCATGATTTCCTGTAAAGATTCTTGAAAAATGTGATCAGTGGGCATCAACAAAGTAATAGGAATCATCTTGTTCTCTAGAATATCGCATGGCATCATAAATTTGGAACACAATTTCTTCATCTCCTACTCTTAATGCGAGTTTACCATCACCAACATTAATGACAACCCTAGCAGTAGCTAGAAAGGGTCGCCCCAAAATTAAAGGTACCTCTACATCCTCATTCATGTCAAGCACAACAAAATCAATGGGAAATATAAATTTATCTATTTTTACCAGAACATCTTCAACAATTCCCCTAGGATACTTAACAGATCTGTCAGCTAACTGAATACTCATCCTAGTTGGTGTTGGTTCCCCGAGACCAAGTTGCTTAAACATTTTATAAGGCATTAAATTAATGTTGGCACCTAAATCAGCTAATGCTTTTTCTATACTCAAAATACCAATTAAACAGGGAATAGTAAAACTTCCTGGATCTTTCAATTTGGCTGGTAGCTTGTTTTGGATGATAGTTGAGCATTCCTCATTAAGTTCTACTGTTGAAATTTCCTCAAACTTCCTTTTATTTGTTAGAAGCTCCTTTAAAAATTTTGCATATGTTGGCATCTGCAAAATAGCTTCAACAAAAGGTAAGTTAATATGTAGCTGTTTAAAAAGTTCAAGAAATTTACCATATTGTGCGTCTAAGCGGTCTTTATTCAACTTTGCTGAATACGGGATTGTTGGTTTAGTTTCCTCACGGGTTGGATTTATCTTTGCCTTATCGGGTTCATGTGGAACCTCCTTCTTTGTTTCGATTAACTCCTTTCCACTTCTCAGTGTCACTGCCTGGACCTGCTCTTTTTCCCTAGGTAGGATTTCTAATCATATTTCAGAAACTAACTTGGTAAGTTGCCTGATCTGATCCTTGAATTCCTGTGACAATGCTTCAAGTTTTGTTTCTATCTTCTGGAAACGTGTGTCTGAGGCTGTTATGAAGTTTTTCAGGACCTCTTCAAGGTTCGGCTTCTTTTCTTGTGGGTAGGGCTATTGTTGGAAGTTTTGGGATGGTTATTGCCTTTGATTTCTTTGACCGCCCCATGAAAAATTGGGGTGGTTCTTCCAACCTGGATTAAAAGTATTACAATAGGGTTATTGTTAGATCGGAAATTATTACCCATATAGTTCATCTGTTCGCTCTCCATGCCCTGTCCTTAGGGTGGGTACTCAGGATTCACCACTCCTTCATTTGCGTCGCACTGCATAACTGGATGTGCCTGTGAAGAATCATAGAAACTATCAATTTTTTTATGTAACAATTCCACCTAATTTGATAGCGCGATCACTGTGTCAATGTTGAAAACTCCGGCTGCTTTAGCTGGCCTTGTCCTTGTAACTTGCCACTGATAGTTATTCAGTGACATCTCCTCTAAAAACTCGTAGGCTACTTTAGGAGTTTTGTTGTTCAGGGTTCCACCGGCAACTGAATCGATTAGCTGCCTTGTTGAAGGGTTCACACCGTTGTAAAAAGTTTGGACCTGAAGCCACAAAGGTAGTCCGTGGTGTGGGTACCTTCTCAACAAATCTTTGTATCTCTCTCATGCATCATAAAGTGTCTCTAAATCCATCTACACAAAAGAAGAGATATCATTCCTTAACTTGGCCGTTTTGGCTAGTGGAAAATATTTTAATAAAATTTTTTCGGTCATTTGATCCCATGTAGTGATTGAGCCTCGTGGAAGAGAATGCAACCACTGTTTGGCTTTACTCAGGGAAAAGGGAAATAACCAAAGACGGATGGCATCATCAGAAACGCCATTTATTTTGAAGGTGTCGCAAAATTCTAGGAAATTTGCTAAGTGTGTGTTAGGATCCTCATCCTGCAAACCATCAAACTGAACAAACTGTTGTATCATCTATATAGTGTTAGGTTTCAGTTCAAAATTATTTGCAGCAATAGTAGGCTTAACAATACTAGACTCAGTTCCTGTTTAACTAGGTTTAGCATAATCATACATAGTACGTGGAGCATGATGTTCGGCCATCTCTGGAGGTGGCGGATTATTCTCAGCCATCTCTTCTGTGGTATTTATTTCCGGTTCTTGCTCTTCATCTATGTAGTTTAGGCTTTGCCTTATTTCTCTGCGACTTCTATGAACGGTACCTCCAATATCACTGTCGTAAAGTAGAGGTCTTATTGGGTTCCTTTTAGTCATAAACTAGAGGTACCTGAAAGGGACAAAAGAAAGAAGAAAGAAAATTTAGAAAAATAAAATAAAATTGCAAAAATTAAAATAAATAGTAAATATGGCTAAAGTAATACAAATTTAGCTTTCTTAAAATTTCAGTTCCCCGGCAACGGCACAAAAAACTTGATCGTCGAAATCAAAGCTTTAAATTTTATAACAAAAATGATCGAACCTGGAAACTAACTACGAAAACGATTGTAAGGCAAGCGCATCTATCGAACAGTAGTATAGCTTAGGCAAGACCGGAATATCGAATCCCAATGGAACCAAAAGTACTAAAACTAACTCTCTTTCTATTATTTAGACTAAGAATTAAGTGAATGTTTATCTAATCTAAATTTAACTATCAATTAAACCAAAGACGCAAAGACAAAAAGAATGAATTGAGAAAAAATAACTTGGAAGAAAAACCAATTGATTAAGATGATATCCTAGGAAGAATCCACCTAGACTTCTCTTGTTATCTAACACTGAACCAGACGATTTATTCACTTGACTTGATCCGTAAGATTCCCTAAGTTATATTAAACCCTCTTTCGAACGAATAACGTCTAACCCTAGGTTGATTAATTGAAATTTCTTTCTAATTAAAACCCCTAGAATCGCATTAACTCGATCTATGGACTCCCATATTAGGTTTCACCCTAATCTGGCAAAATCTCGTCACCCTATCTCTAGGTGTGCGATCAACTTTGCTTAATTATGCTAGATCTACTCTTAAGCAGGGACTTTTGCTCCTCCACCTATGCACATCATACTTGAATTAATATCCCTAAAATATCAACACAAGAATTAAGCACACATAATTAAGAACAAGTCAAATATTTTTCATATAGTTCAGAAAACAATAACAAGATCTATCTTAGGTTTCATCCCCTTCAGGTATCTAAAGGGTTTAGTTCATATCAAATAAAGAAAACATCTCAGAAAAAAAGATAAAACAAAACATAAGAAATCCCTAAAACTCCCTGAATTAATTGAAGGAGAGATCTGCCGCCTTGAGTAGAATTCTGGCTTCTTGAGATGGATCAGCTGGCTATCTTCGAGTGATTCTCCACAAATCTGGTCTTTCTGGCTCGGCTCCTTGGCCTAGCTAACCGCCCTCTTTCAGGTAACAGTTAGGGGGGTTTATATAGGCTTTTGAAATATGTTTCTTCTCCCCAAAGTATCCAAATCCGAATGAAATTGCTCTTTGCCACGACAGGGACACGGCCATGTCACACGTCCGTGTGACTAGTGGTCAGGCCGTGTTCAGACTTCTTTAATGAGACACGGTCGTGTAAGTCGAGATCAGGCCGTGTTCTAGTAGATTGGTGTCGCACGGCCGTGTGGGCTTAAGTCCAGGACGTGTCGATTGCCTCTTTGGCCCAATTTGGTCCGTTTTAGGCCCGTTTCTCGTTCTTTTCATCCTCGGGTGCTTTCCTGAGTATAAAACATGAAAACAAAGGATTAAGAGCACCTTTTTTACATAAATCGAGGCTTAATTCATCCAAAAGAATACTAAATGTGGGCTTAAAATATGTTACTTTTACGGTTTATCATATATATTGGTTCATCATGAATTATTCGAACTTATCATACGTAGGTTTTGATACCAATGCCATATCCCGGATATGGTATTATATGGGATTATTCTTTGATACCGATGCCATATCCCAGATTTGGTCTTATACGGGATCGCATAACTCGATGTCGATGCCATATCCCAGACATGGTTTTATACGAGATCGTACTTAGATGTCGATGCCATGTCCCTGACATGGTCTTATACAAAGTCTTTCTTTAGTGCCGAGGCCATGTCCCAAACATGGTCTTATGCGGGACATTTCTTCTCTCATATGAATGCATAATATCACTCTTAGTCCAGATTCTAATCCAGGACTTAAACTTAACTTATTTAGACTATTTACCTATCGAGACTTCATGCTCGAGTTTACTAGTAATAATGCACATAACCATAATATTAAGCATTAAGAAACACCAATTTCATACAAACTTACCTTGGTATTCAAAATGTATGTAGATATGCAATTTAGTCCTCGATTTTGTTCTTGCCTCGGTTCCGATCCGGACTTCGTATTTCTTGATCTATAATAACAATTTAGCTCATTTTAATCATCTCATTAATAAAAACATTTCAATAATCATGTTTTGGCAAAATTACTATTTTTCCCCTAAACTTTGGCAAAATAACCATTTTACCCCAAGGCTCGGAAATGAATTCTAATCGTATTTCTACTTTCAACAAGGCTAGGTGAACATTTATTTCTCTTACAACTACTCACAATTCCAACTATTTCATGCATTTATGACACAATTTAAACTTTGCCTTCAAGTCCTATTTAGGTATTTTCATGCTAACACCTTTCACAAAAGTTGTTTCTCTAACAACTAAGACTCAATTTATTCCATAAAAATGCAGCAAACAACAATGATAGCTCTCATGGAAAATCTCTAAAGTTCTCACAATATTGCACAATAGTCCCTTTATTTGAAAGCTTAAGCTTTAGGGGGTCTTAAAAGTGCAAATATTTTTAAGAAAAGATCACTAGAACACTTACTAGTGAAAAGATGAGTGTGCTGAAATTTTTCAAGCTTTCAACCCTTATTTCTCTTGCAATTTTTGGTGGAAGAAGTGAAGAAGAAAGATGGACATAATCTTTTCTTGATTTTAATATTAAACTATCAATTTAATCCACCAAACATCACCAACCTTGACCAACTTGGTCAATTCTTGTCCGCTATGCATACTATGGCCGGCCAAGCCTATATTGGGGGTCTAATTGCCTTTTAAAGACCTCCAATTATCAATATATGGCTATTTGGTTGTAACATCCTGAATTAATGGGTCTATGCGTTTAGTATAGGAATATGTTTAATATGTTAACTTAGGTGAAAGGGGTCTAAATTTGGGCTTAGAACTAGGCAAAGGCCCAAATTAAATTATTTTAAGGTGGCATCATTAACAATTAAAAAGGAACAAGTTTTGAGTCACAAAGAGCCCATGTTTTTAGGCCAATTTCGGCACTTTAAATGAAGATAGGGTGACGCCACACACAAGAAATTAGGGGCCCAAATATTAAGTTTAATGAGGCCCAAATCTTTTAATTTAAGTGAGTTAAATTTCGGCACTAGGGTTAGTAGAGGTGGACGGCTACAAGGCTCAAAAATAGGAGAAATTATGTGGATTTTATAAGTGATAATATCATAGATAAAAAGGAGAAAAGTTAGGAGCTTATCTTCAAGGGAAGTGTTAGCCGAAAATCCACCACCTAGAGGAGTGTAAAATTCGGCTACTGCATGGCAAAGAGGGTGTCGAATTTCCCCTCTCTTTTAGCTTGAATTTTAAGGGCGTTTTCAATTTTTAGCAATAGGTGCCGAAATATCTATAAATAGGGGGGCTAGCTCCTTGATTCTAACACTGAAAACCCTAAATTCATCTCCCATTGTGCCGAAATTCCCAAGTCTTTCCCTCTCCAATTTCTTTTCTCCAATTTCTTCAAATGCCGAAACTCTTCTCCACTTTCTCCTCCTTGTGCCAATTTCTCTAAAAATCCGAAGCATCCATAGTCTTTTCTTCTATTCATCCTATTTGAGAATTAGTTCTATACTTCCGGCATTTAAATCTTCCATTGGCATTGTCGAATCCTCTCTCTAGTGCTAGCCGAATCTCCTATGCTAAGGTAAGTGTCGATTTTTGATTAGTTCTCATTATCTATTCCCAGTTTTTGAAAGGCAAAAATCGAAAGCTAATAGTTTAATGGTTTTATGATGGGCGGCAATTCAGGATTTGAAGGAAGCTTGGTCAATTAGATCTAAAAGCCTAAAATAGCTAGTCTCTACTTTCAGGATTTTTAAGATAAGTAGATTTTCCTAGATTTCTATTAGATTTCATCATTATATACAAGATCTTAATGTTATAATGAGGATTAACAATTAAAAATTGTGATAGTAGTTCTGATAAGGACTTGTGATGGAATTAAATATGGATCAGGCAAAGGAGAAAATCCCTAAGTTTAAGAAAAGAGCAGTATCTGCCATTCGAGATTGGCCACTTGGTTGTGGACCGGCTTCTGAACAACCCCTTAGGCAGATAGCAGTAGTGTCGATTAAGGATAGCATCGACATAGAAAGCATCGTTTTATCGGTAACCAGGTGTGTAGATCTCTAAAACACTACTAATAAACCTGTATGTATGTTTATTTATATATGTTATGGGCTAAAAAGCTGGAATGAGGCTGTCTAGACAGTCGAATGGAACCCTAAAAGGGTTAGGCAAAGATGCCAGGTACGTAAACATAGAACTTCCTATGTGTATCGAAAAGTATATATGTCTGTCTGATGTTTTCTGTATGTATGTATGCATGGGGTGGGAATGATGATATTGAAGGGGAAGTGCATGATAGGTCACTTGGTGATCAGTGGTAGAAATCCCACATAATTTAAATGTAAGGTCACATAGTGATCGGTGGCGATGCCACTTTAAATGATTCCTAATTAATAGGAATAGGCAGTACGGCTGTCGTTTTGGTGTGTAGCGGATGGATGGTTGATTGTAGAAATCCCCAAGGTGTGATGGTTGGTACGGGATGATGTGTAGAAGATGGAAACCTAGGATGGGTTGGGTTTTCCATTATTTATTTTTTATCATGTGATTATGATTGATACCTTTATGTATGGGCCAGGGCCCATAATGTGTTTGTGGGCTCAGGTCGTTGTGTGTTTCGAGATTTATGCACTGAGTCTTGGTGACTCACGCTTTCCTTTTCTCTACTCTTCCAGATGACCAGTAGATCGTGGACATGGGAGCCGAGATGGACTCGATGGGCCATCAAGCTTTATTTCTACAAATTATTTGGGATTTCTTTAAGTTTTATTTCATTTTTACTTGGAATTATCAATGTAATAAGACCCCATAGTTTTATCCAATTAGGTAGTTTCAATGTTATGCAACTTAAGAATTTATGACAAGGTTTATTTTTATTTATACTTAATAATAATACAAAGGACTTTATATTTTAAAATGACACTTATTTATCCAAGGAATATCCAATTGACTTACGATTTCCATAACAAACAAAGCAAAAGTTTTCAAAGTACAAGCCATGACATGCCAGATCTGATCGAAACGCATGGGCCGGGTTTAGGGTGTTACATTTTGGTATCAGAGTCCAGTTCAAAACTCGGGCTGTGAAATGGGTCTAGAAGTGTTTTAGAAAAAAATTGAATTTAAGAAAAATTTTTTGGTTTGAAGACATGGCCTTCGAGTCTACCATCATCCAATCCACCCAGGTAAGTATTCTGAACTCCTGATTGTGATATAAATGTGGGCTTAATGGGTTTTATGGGATGTGGACTATCTAGATTAGAACTGGATAGACTCTAGGCTTAGACAAACAACTCTTCAATTCCATAAGACCTAATTTCACTAAACAAAACCTGTAAACGAGTCGCAAGACTGAGGTGTGCCAACGGGCATATGCATGTCTAGGAGTAGATCCGGAAGAGCTTGGTATTTAAGCAGTCCAAGTGACTCACCTCCTCTTCGCTGGAATCTTACCTGGTGCATAGTGACTGTTCACTTTAGCCATGACAGGGTGTGGCAATAGGCATACGCATGTCTAGGAGTGGATTCAGGGAGAGCTTGGTATTTAAGCAGTCCTAGTGACTCACCTCCTCTTCGCAGGAATCTTACCTGGTGCGTAGTGACTGTTCACTCTAGCTATAAGGACTTGTTCATGGGCTGAACCCATAATTAAAACCCGAAAGGGACCAACCACCCTATTTTACAAACAAAAACCCCTAAGTTTTGTACATTTCCAAAAAGATACACTTGATTTGAAAATGTTCACAGCTATGAAAAATTTACCCAAAAACCCTATGTTTAGAAGAGTAACTATATTTTCCAAAGTGCCCCTGGTTTAAAAAAATACATCAAAATACCCCCAAATCTCAAAATTACCGAAATACCCCTAGTTTCCAAAATTACCAAAATACCCTCAGATTTCAAAATTACCAAAATACCCTCGAATTTCAAAATTATCGAAATACCCCTAGATTTCAAAATTATCGAAATACCCCAGATTTTAAAATTACCAAAATACCCCAGGATTGTAAAATTACCAAAATACCCTATTTTTACAAAATCACCAGGGAACCTTATTTTGAAAAATTACGAAAATACCCCTATAGGATAAAATTACGAAAATACCCCTGTGTAGTGAAAACAACAACAACAACAACACTTTTCTGTAATGAACGTGAGTTCATGGATGTTGATGATTGAATGTATGTGTTTCTTAGAGGATATGAACTTGAGACTGAATGGTGAATGCAAATTCGAAAGAAATACTCTTAAAGCTATTATTCATAAGACTGTTCGTGGTTAAAATAGTGGAAGAAAACTAATAATTCATAAAATTTCTAATCAGATAAACGCGAATCGGTAGAATGAGTACAAGGGGACGAGGACGTCCGCCACGTGGTCGTGGTAGGGGTAGGATGACGGTGTCGGAACCAGTAGGATCTGGTAATGGTTTTGGAAACGAGATGCCCGCTGTGGAGGAGGAATTCCAGGATTAGACTGCCGGAGATGATGCGGTGTCTCAAGCAATGTTAAGAGTTTTAGAAAGAGTTGCTGGGGCAGGTATGGGCACAGGAGCCCGGAAATCTGTGCCAGAACTGCTTAGAGCCAATAGGGTAGAAGTGTTTAGGGGAATTTCTATTGTAGTCCCAAGTTCAACTGAGTATTGGTTGGAGGCGGTAGAACGCATAATGGATGATTTGGATTTCACGGAGGAGGAGAAGTTGAAGGGAGTTGTATCCCTCTTGAAGGATGAAGCCTATCAATGGTGGCTTACGGTAAAGGATGGTACAGTGGCTGACCGTATCATTTGGGATTTCTTTAAGACGGTGTTTCAGAATAAGTACATCAGATCGAGTTATGTGGATACGCAGCGCAGAGCACTTCTAAATCTGGTTCAAGGGAGTAGGTCAGTGGCTGCGTATGAAGCTGAATTCTTACGCCTTAGTCGTTATGCTCGTGGGATGGTAGCCACGGAGCATGAACGTTATGTTAGGTTCGAAGATGGCCTGAGGGATGACTTGCGTGCTTTGATAGCCCCACAGCGGGAGAGAGAATTTGCTGTCCTAGTAGAAAAGGCTAAGATAGCCGAAGAGGTAAAGTGGACTGAGAAACTGAATCGGGATAGAGATAGGGGTGGAAATAAGAGAAATTTTGGATCGACAAACAGGCGTACTCAGAAAAGGTCCAGGTCTGATGGACCGAAACAGGAATAGAAGCCTGCTGTTAACCAGACACCAAAGTGTGCTCGATGTGGTAAATTACATGCCGGTGAATGTTGGGCAGGCAGTGAAAAGTGTTTTAGGTGTGGATCTACGGACCATCACTGTTTGCAGCAACGAGACGGTGAAGGGACTATGGGTTGAGGAAATGCTCAGCCTGGTAGAGGAGGTTAGCAGCCACAAAGAGGTCGTGGTGCAGCCAGAGGTGGTAATGGTACTGGTTGGGGTCGTTGAGCACCAAGCCAAGGGGCAGGAAACACTGAGGCGAGACAGCCGGGGTTGGTCTATGCTGTCAGACGTCGAGAGGAGGCTGATGCACCGGATGTCATAACCGGTACGTTATTAATCTTTGGTTTGCCTTACACTGCATTGATTGACATTGGGTCGACGCATTCGTACGTAGCTAGTAGCGTATCGGGAACTTTAAGGCTAGAATCTAAAAGTACCCCTAGGGTAATGACTATTGTTAGCCCGTTAGGACAATCAGAAGTAGTGGATAAACTCTATCGGGAAGTACCTCTAGAAGTTCAGGGGATGATCTTCCGAACGAATCTAATGGAATTACCGTTCGGGGAGTTCGATTTAATTTTAGGCATGGATTGGCTTGTGAAGTATCAAGCTAATCTAGATTGTGCGGCCAAGCATATGGTGTTAAAAACCCCCGAGGGTAATGAAGTGTTGGTGATAGGAGAAAGGGGGAACTGTTTCTCGAATGTAGTAACTGCCCTAAGAGCAGAAAGGATGGTAAGGAAAGGATGTGAGGCAGTTCTATTGTTTGTTCGGGCTCTAGAAGCCAAAGATCAGACTGTTGGGGATGCCAGGACGGTAAAGGAATTCCCTGATGTTTTCCCTGAAGAGCTTCCGGGATTACCCCCAGATCGTGAAGTGGAGTTTGGAATTGATCTTCTTCCAGGAACAGCGTCAGTATCTATTGCTCCGTATAAGATGGCGCCGAAAGAGTTAGTGGAGTTGAAAGCGCAGATTCAGGAGTTGCTGGATAGAGGATTTATTCGACCAAGTGTGTCGCCCTGGGGAGGGCCGATGTTATTTGTTAAGAAAAAGGATGGATCAATGCGTATGTACATTAATTATCGTCAGTTGAATAAGCTAACAATCAAGAACAAGTACCTGTTGCCAAGGATCGATGACTTCTTCGATTAGTTGAAGGGGGCCTCAATCTTTTCTAAGATAGATCTGAGGTCAGGGTACCATCAGCTTAGGGTCAAGGAAGCGGATATTCATAAGACAGCTTTTAGGACTCGCTACGATCACTATGAGTTTATGGTGATGCCGTTTGGATTGACCAACGTGCCAGCAGCGTTCATGGACATGATGAACCGAGTGTTCCAACCCTACTTAGACCGATGTGTCGTGGTGTTTATCGATGATATCTTAGTTTATATGAAGTCAGAGGAGGAGCATGATGCTCATCTACGAATAGTTTTGCAGATTCTAAGGGAGAAGCAGTTGTATGCCAAATTCAGTAAGTGTGGATTTTGGCTGAGGGAAGTAACGTTTTTAGGGCACGTTGTGTCGGCAGAAGGGATTAGGGTTGACCCTCGAAAGATTGAAGCAGTGTTGGATTGGAAGCTACCCAAGTCTGTGGCTGAGATTAGGAGTTTTCTTGGTTTAGCTGGGTACTACCGAAGGTTTGTTGAAGGATTTTCTTCGGTAGCGGCACCGTTGACTAAGTTGCTACGGAAAGGAGTTCTGTTTGTTTAGTCTGATAAGCAGCAGGAGAGTTTTGAAAAGTTAAAGAGGTTTCTGACGGCGGCTCCGGTGTTGATTCAGCCGGAGGCGGGAAAAGAGTTCGTAATTTACTGTGATGCATCACACGCAGGATTAGGGTGTGTGCTGATGCAAGATGGAAAGGTGGTTGCATATGCATCTCGGCAGTTAAGACCGCATGAATTGAATTACCCCACCCATGATTTGGAATTGGCGGCAGTGGTGTTTGCCTTGAAAATTTGGAGGCATTATCTGTACGGGGAGAAATCTGTTATTTACACAGATCATAAGAGCTTGAAGTATCTTTTGACTCAAAAGGAGTTGAACCTAAGTCAGAGAAGGTGGATCGAGTTGCTAAAGGATTACGATTGCTCGATCGAATATCACCCGGGTAAGGCTAATGTAGTAGCAGATGCTCTAAGTCGTAAAGTAGTCTCTAACCTAAGAGCAATGTTTGCTCACCTTAGTTTGTATAAGGATGGAAGCTTATTAGCCGAACTTCAAGTGAAACCTACTTGGATTAGTCAAGTGAAGGAGAGGCAACAGACCGATGAGTTGCTAAAGGGGAAATTGCAACTAATCTCAAAGGATGGGCCAGCAGAATTCAGTATGAATGAGGAAGGATTGTTATGCTTTCAAGGGAAGGTTTGCATGCCAAAAGATCCGGAGTTAAGACAGAGGATTTTGAATGAGGCGTATGGTAGTGTATACGCTATGCACCCTGGAGGAAGTAAGATGTTTCAGGATTTGAGAGATCAGTTCTGGTGGTCGGGTTTGAAGCAAGAAGTAACCGAATTGGTGGGTAAGTGTTTGACCTGTCAGCAGGTCAAGGCGGAACACCAGTTACCATCAGGATTGTTCCAGCCAGTGAAGATTCCATAATGGAAGTGGGAAAGAATTACCATGGACTTTGTTAGTGGGCTTCCCCTCACACCCACTTAGAAAGATGCAGTTTGGGTAGTTGTGGATCGCTTGACGAAGTCTATACACTTTATACCAGTGCGTATTGACTATTCCTTGCAGAAGTTAGCTAAGTTATACATAGCGGAGGTAGTGAGGTTGCATGGAGTTCCAGTTTCGATCATATCAGATAGGGACCCTAGGTTTACCTCACGATTTTGGAAGGCGTTGCATCAAGCGTTGGGTACGAAGTTGGATTTCAGTATAGCGTTTCATCCTCAGACCGATGGACAGTCTGAGCGAGTGATTCAGATCTTAGAGGACATGTTGAGAGGATGTGTCATTGATTTTAGAGGTAGTTGGGAAGAGTTCTTACCGTTAGCAAAATTTGCTTACAACAACAGTTACCAGTCAAGTATTCAGATGGCACCCTGCGAAGCTCTGTACGGGCGGATGTGTCGTACTCCTACTTGTTGGACGGATTTAGGAGAACGTCAGATTTTGGGTCCGGAGTTGGTGACCGAGACAGAAGAGAAGGTTGAATTGATTAAGGTTCGACTGAAAGAGGCGTCGGATAGACAGAAGTCCTATGCTGATTTAAAGCATAAGGACATAGAGTTCGCAGTGGGAGATAAGGTATTCCTAAAAGTGTCGCCATGGAAAAAGGTACTAAGGTTTGGTAGAAAGGGTAAATTGAGTCCCAGATTTATAGGACCATATCAGGTGGTGAAGCGAGTAGGACCAGTAGCCTATCAGCTGGAGTTACCTCTGGAGTTAAGTCAAATTCATGATGTATTCCACGTCTCTATGCTAAGACGTTACCATTCGGATCCGTCTCATATCGTACCTATGGAGGAAATCGAGGTAAGACCTGATCTAACCTTCGAAAAGGAACCGATGGAAATTCTGGATCGTGATGTTAAGGTGTTGCGAAGGAAAACGGTTCCACTAGTTAAGGTGTTATGGCGGAATCATGGTTTGGAGGAGGCTACGTGGGAACCCGAGGAAGCAATAAGGCAGCAATACCCTCATCTTTTCTGATCAGGTAATTTCGAGGACGAAATTTCTTTAAGGGGGTAGAACTGTAACATCCTGAACTAATGGGTCTATGCGTTTAGTATAGGAATATGTTTAATATGTTAACTTAGGTGAAAGGGGTCTAAATTTGGGCTTAGAATTAGGCAAAGGCCCAGATTAAATTATTTTAAGGTGGCATCATTAACAATTAAAAAGGAACAAGTTTTGAGTCACAAGGAGCCCATGTTTTTAGGCCAATTTCGGCACATTAAATGAAGATAGGGTGACGCCACACACAAGAAATTAGGGGCACAAATATAAAGTTTAATGAGGCCCAAATCTTTTAATTTAAGTGAGTTAAATTTCGGCACTAGGGTTAGTAGAGGTGGACGGCTACAAGGCTCAAAAATAGGAGAAATTATGTGGATTTTATAAGTGATAATATCATAGATAAAAAGGAGAAAAGTTAGGAGCTTATCTTCAAGGGAAGTGTTAGCCAAAAATCCACCACCTAGAGGAGTGTAAAATTCGGCTACTGCATGGCAAAGAGGGTGCCAAATTTCCCCTCTCTTTTAGCTTGATTTTTAAGGGCATTTTCAGTTTTTAGCAGTAGGTGCCGAAATATCTATAAATAGGGGGGCTAGCTCCTTGATTCTGACACTGAAAACCCTAAATTTCTCTCTCATTGTGCCGAAATTCCCTAGCCTCTCCCTCTCCAATTTCTTTTCTCCAATTTCTTCAAAAGCCGAAACTCTTCTCCACTTTCTCCTCCTTGTGCCGATTTCTCTAAAAAGCCGAAGCATCCATAGTCTTTTCTTCTATTCATCCTATTTGAGAATTAGTTCTATACTTCCAGCATTTAAATCTTCCATTGGCATTGCCGAATCCTCGCTCTAGTGCTAGCCGAATCTCCTATGCTAAGGTAAGTGTCGATTTTTGATTAGTTCTCATTATCTATTCCCGATTTTTGAAAGGTAAAAACCGAAAGCTAATAGTTTAATGGTTTTATGATGGGCGGCAATTCGGGATTTGAAGGAAGCTTGGTCAATTAGATCTAAAAGCTAAAAATAGCTAGTCTCCACTTTCGGGATTTTTAAGGTAAGTAGATTTTCCTAGATTTCTATTAGATTTCATCATTATATACAAGATCTTAATGTTATAATGAGGATTAACGATTAAATATTGTGATAGTAGTTCTGATAAGGACTTGTGATGGAATTAAAGATGGATCAGGCAAAGGAGAAAATCCCTAAGTTTAAGAAAAGAGTAGTATCTGCCATTCGAGATTGGCCACTTGGTTGTGGATCGGCTTCTGAACAACCCCTTAGGCAGATAGCAGTAGTGTCGACTAAGGATAGCGTCGACATAGAAAGCATCGTTTTATCAGTAACCAGGTGTGTAGATCTCTAACACTCTACTAATAAACCTGTATGTATGTTTATTTATATATGTTATGGGCTAAAAGGCCGGAATGAGGCTGTCTAGACAGTCAAATGGAACCCTAAAAGGGTTAGGCAAAGATGCCAGGTACGTAAACATAGAACTCCCTATGTGTATCGAAAAGTATATATGTCTGTATGATGTTTTCTTTATGTATGTATGCATGGGGTGGGAATGATGATATTGAAGGGGAAGTGCATGATAGGTCATTTGGTGATCGGTGGTAGAAATCCCACATAATTTAAATGTTAGGTCATATAGTGATCGGTGGCGATGCCACGTTAAATGATTCCTAATTAATAGGAATAGGAAGTACGGCTGTCATTTTGGTGTGTAGCGGATGGAGGGTTGATTGTAGAAATCCCCAATGTGTGATGGTTGGTACGGGATGGTGCGTAGAGGATGGAAGCCTAGGATGGGTTGGGTTTTTCATTATTTATTGTTTATCATGTGATTATGATTGATACCTTTATGTATGGGCCAGGGCCCATAATGTGTTTGTGGGCTCGGGTCGTTGTGTGTTTTGAGATTTATACACTGAGTCTTGGTGACTCACGCTTTCCTTTTCTCTACTCTTCCAGATGAGCAGTAGATCGTGGACATGGGAGCCGAGACGGACTCGAGGGGCCATCAAGCTTTATTTCTACAAATTATTTGGGATTTCTTTAAGTTTTATTTCATTTTTACTTGGAATTATCAATGTAATAAGGCCCCACAGTTTTATCCAATTAGGTAGTTTCAATATTATGCAACTTAAGAATTTATGACAAGGTTTATTTTTATTTATACTTAATAATAATATAAAGGACTTTATATTTTAAAATGACACTTATTTATCCAAGGAATATCCAATTAACTTACGATTTCCATAACAAACAAAGCAAAAGTTTTCAAAGTACAAGCCGTGACATGCCAGATCCAGTCGAAACGCATGGGCCGGGTTTGGGGTGTTACATTGGTACCTTTAGCTTATAAAATGGAAGTTTTGCACTTTATGCGATTTAATCCTTTTTCGCGATTCAACAAGAAATCGTTAAAATTAATGTGTCAAAATTTTCATGTAATTCTAAAATCATGCTCTAACACATAAAATAATGTGAAAATAATTTTCCCTAACCTCGGATTAGTGATCCTGAGATCACTATTCCGACTAGCCACTAATTTAGGCTGTTACAGCTGAGGTCCTGAATTTGTTGTTGATTCTGTACAGCTCGTGTGAGCAGCATCTTATAGCTTACATTTTGACCCACAGCTCGTGTAAGCAGGCCCATTTCATAGCTCGTGTGAGCACTGATGTAAAGGAAAGGTTATGGTTATTTGTAAAGGCACACTTTGTGTGAGTTTTCCCGAGTATCTGATGTAATTCTAAATGGTTCAATGGGTAAGAAAAGGAATGGAATGGTAAGTGTAACGCCCCAAAAATATAGGGACTTTCATTTTTCATGTCTGACAAATTGCTTGTTTGCTTTAATGGCTAAGTGATTTGGGGGTGTTTTGGGGATTTTAGGAAGCCTGGGTTCAAGTATGGTGTAACACCCCAAACCCGGCCTAGACGTTACGACCGAATTTGACATGTCACGTCAAAGTGTTGTTTGAAAACCGAGTTTGTCGATAAAAGTTCATTACTAGATTTAAAATCTCCTTTAACAATTGTTTTGAAAATGTTAGTGTTGTAAAACCTTGTTGTCCAATTATAGGTCGTCTTAATTGTTATAAGCTTGTCAATTTGAGATAAAACCGTAGAAGCCTTTTTTAGTTGTAAACTTTAAGATTTGCAAATGTGATTTTCAAAAACGGTTATTGTTTCAAAAACCTGTGTTTCCTAGACTAGCAGGTCAAAATAAAGAGAACCACCAAATAAAAGTTAAAACCCCAAATGGCCTTATTACATAATTATTAACCCAATATAATAAAAACAAAATACGTAAGTCTAAGATCAAATCATATCGAGCGTGTAGCCACCTCCGAGTCCCTCGCAGGTGCAAATCATCTAATGTTGAGGATTACCTGCACAGTTAAAGAAAAGGGTGAGTTACGAGAACTCAGTGTACAATCCCTAATCATGCAATAATAGTTTGGGCCTGAGCCCTATTCAGTAATAGTTTAGTCTAGGCTTTAGCCCTATATAGTAGCAGTGTGGGCCTAAGCCCAAATGATCACAGAACAGAACATAAATGCAACCCAACCCAATCCAGCCAACACACCACCCGTACCAACCAACACACCATGTGGGGACCAAGTCGACCCACCCAGCCATCACACCAATATCGCAGCATAGCTGCTAGTAGTAACGCAGTAAAGCTACTAATGACAGTGAACGTGGGGAAAGCCACTAAAATTAGAATACGTGGCGAAGCCACTAGTACAGTACTTCCTCCAAATACATATCCCACCCCAATGCAGAATATCGTGTCATAAATAATTCGTGTATGCAGTATGTCACAAACATAAACAGTCACATAAATATCACATAAACATCACTTAAGCTACTACTAGGGGTATACCGGTCATTTTTTTGATTAGGGGTAAAACGATAATTTCACCCCTCGAGGGTATTTCAGTAATTTTACCCTTCGAGGGTATTTCAAAAATTTTGACCCTTCGAGGGTATTTCAGTAATTTCACCTATCGAGGGTATTTCGGTAATTTCACCCATCGAGGATATTTTAGTAATTTTACCCATCAAGGGTATTTTAGTAATTTCACCCATTGAGGGTATTTCGGTAATTTCACCCATCGAGGGTATTTCGATAATTTTACCCATCGAGGTTTTTTTTTGGAAATTTTACCCTTTAACGACCTCTCTGAAGGCCTACAATCGCCTCTAGTGACATAGACACCCTTTTTGGTCAAAACAGTGCAATTGGGCCCAAAGCCCAATTTTCGACCCAAGTGGGCCCACACACTCGTGTGGCCTATTCAGCCCAATTTCGGTCGCGGCTATGCAAACTTCGCAGCCCAATCCATTATCTGACACTATCGTGAATTTTACCCACGTGGGGCCTATGGGCCCAATGGCCCATCTCGGCCCAACGAGGCCCATTACGACCTAAGCCCACGAGAATGTTCGTGGCAGCCTCAACGGTCTATCGCCAACGATTGTGGCTTGGTTTATCTCTACAAGCGCTCGCACGCTCGAGAGCCCTCAGATGCCGAAGTTTCGGCTTATCGATTTTTTGGCTTTAGCCGATTCACAATTCATCAGGGGTGTTAATACACACCTTCATTCGTCATATTGACAGAACCAAAATTGGGTGTACGATTACACACCTGTTACGAGTTGTAGTTTGAAACGCTTCCAAGACACCTATGATAACAACCGCCCATTAATTAGTCACAAATCCTTTTTAAACCATAGTATTGAAACGCTTTAATCAAACTAACTTTACTTACGACGAAACGAAAGATCCCTTGTAGTGAAACAATAATCGGCCTACCCCTTGGTTAAGGAAATCGAGTCCCTAGCAACATTTGACGAGAAAGAAAGTGTTAGCAATATATATTTCCACAGCAACAGGGGAAAAAAGCCTTTTGGCTCAAGAGAACAAAATTGAATAAGGAGAAAAAGACAACCTTGATTCGGCTATAGTCATCTCTTACCAACCAATCGAAGAGGTTTGGAAATAGTTAGAAACGAAGAGAAGAAGATAGTTATGCCCTAGTAGATCCGGCTGACACAAGAAGAAAGAAAGTGTTTGGCTATCTTGTAGAGAAAAGAAAAGAGTAACAATAGGAAAAAGAAAAAGGTTGTGTTCGGCTAAAGGAGAAACCGAAAGGAGCAATGGTGATTTGGTAGAAGGTGGGCAGCAACAGAGAAATAATGATGAGAAGGAGAAAGAACGATAAGGCCCAAATGGTAAAAATTTGCACGAGATGCCACCAAAAGGAATAAATCCCGAAATGCAACAAAAGAAAAACTTAAAAAACCCAAAGAGAATATCCGGCTTCCTCACTCACCCAAATTGCCAAAATTGCACAATTGAGAACCCACTAGCTGAAATTCCCTAACTCATCTCTTCCCAAATTCGGCTAAGAATCCTACACTCCCCAACTCCCTCAAACTCTCCAGCAAATCCTCCTTGAATTGCTCCTAGCCTCCCATTCGAAATTGTTGACCAATTTTTCAACTTCCCATGCAGAGTTTGATCCAAACTCTACCTCTTCCACCCCAAGACATAAAATAAAAGCCCCCATTTGCTAGTCATGGAATTCGAACCTCACTCCTCTTGCCATCTCAGTGACGCCACAGTCACTAAGTCACATGCTTTTTTTGTGACACATAAACACACATATTTACACATAAGTCCTACTGCTAATAGCCCATTCCTCTTAAGAGCCAAAAACTAAAAATTTTCCAAAGCCTAGACTCGAACCCAGGCTTTCCAAAAACCCCCAAATACACTCAAATACCCTGCCATTCAAGCACATCATGGAATTTAAGCCATTTCGGCAAAATTACAAACCCCACATTTTTAGGGCATTACATATGGCCTCTGGCAAAATTTTGATTTTTGCTCTCTTGGAAACCTGGATATTAGCTTAAAATGGCATAAGTTAAGTTGTGTTTGTTTTGTGACACAAGAAGATCTTGTATCGTGGTGGCAAGTGGCGTGTTGGGCATTTAAGAGGGCTTGGGTTCGAATCCCATGGCATGTAAAAAGGGGGTTTTATTTTATATCTCTGTGGCGTGAGAGGTAGAGTTTGATTCAAACTATGTAGAGGTGGTTGGAGACTTGGTCGTCAAATTTGAATGGATTTGAAAGGGGGGTTTAGAGTGAATCAAGGAGAAATCGGTGGAGATTTTCAAGGGATTTGGAGGAGAGGAGTGTTGTAGTCGAATTGTGCAACTTCTATGTGCATATTCTGCTAGGGAAGACCATTGCTGCATTTTTGGCAATGTGAGAGTGTAAAAGCCGAATTCCTTCTACTATTTTGGGATTTTCTTTTTTTCGTTTCGGGTTTTCTCTCTTTGTGGCATCTCGTGCAGCACTTTTGACCATTCGGGTCTTTCCCTTTTCAGTTCACTTTTGCCTAAACACATATACCAAGTGCTGAATTCTCCCTTGAAACCCTTCTTTTCTTCTACACGTTTTCTCTACCGATTTGGCATTCTTCTTCTTCTCTTTGGGCTAAACCGAATTAAGTTCTTCTATTCCTCTCTTATTGAATAATAACCAATACCTTGCCTCCTTCTCTCATCTTCTAACTTTGACAAGCTGAATATTGGGGTAAGTGACTGGGTTGTTTCTTGTTACTTTGTGATTTTCCCTATTAGGACTATCGTGGGTGCTATTTAATGATCTCCTTTCAGTTTTTTCTTTTTAGATCGTATGCAATAATCCACTCACGTGTGCCGCCCCACTAAGTCAGCATTCGGTTCTTAGGGACTTGGTAAGTTGTTCTCTGTCTTCCTCAGGTTATTGTTGATGGGTGTAAACTACTGATAAACCATAATATATACATATTTTAATCCTACATTTAGCATACTTTTGGTTGATTTATTCCTTGAATTGTGGAATTTGGTGCTCCTAATCCTTTAATTTCATGTTTTATACTTAGGAAAGCATCAGAGGATGAAAAGAACGAGAAACCGACCTAAAATGGAGTAAATGGGCCAACTTACGAAATCGACATGGCCTAGGCCCAAGACCACACGGCCGTGCCTCCTTAACAGACCCGAACACGGCCTGGCCACGATTCACATGGTCGTGCAGTTAGGCCGAAGAGCCAAGCTAGAGAGGCCAGAATTGTGGAATTTACTCAAAGAAAGCCAGTTGATTCATATCAAGAAGCTGGAGTTATAATTAAGACGGAAGATCTTCCCTTCAATTTCCTTCAGGGGGTTTTAGGGTTTTTCTTATGTTTTGTTTTATATTTTCTTCTGAGATGTATTCTTTTATAATTATGAACTAAACCCCTCAAATACCTGAGGGGTATGAAACCTAAGACGGATCTTGTTATTGTTTTCTGAACTATATGATAAATACTTGATTTATTCTTAATTATGTATTCTTAATTCTTGCTTTGATATTTCAGGATATTGATTCAAGTATCGATGTGCTTAGGCAGTGGAGCAAAAGTCCTTGTTTAAGAGTAGATCTAGCATAATTAAGCGGAATTGATCGCAACCCTAGAAATAGGATGATGAAAATCTTCCGGATTAATGTCAAACCTAATATGGGAGTCCAAAGATCGAGTTACTGCAATTCTAGGGGTCTTAATTAGAAAGAGATTTTAATTAATCAACCTAGGGTTAGACGTTAGTAGCCTCGAAAGAGGTATTAATATAAATTAGGGAATCATACGGATCAAGTCAAGTGAATAAATCGTCTGGTTCAAAGTCAAATAACAAGTGAAGTCTAGGTGGATTCTTCCTCGGGTATTGTCTTAACCAATTGGTTTTTCCCACAAGTATTTTTCCCAATTCATTTTTTTTTTGTCTTAGCATCTTTAGCTTTATAGTTAGTTAATTTTAGATTAATTAATAATTCCCTTAATTTTTAGGCTAAATAATAGAAAGAAAGTTAGTATTAGTACTTTTAGTTCCTTTGGGTTCGACACTTCGGTCTTGCCACTTAACTATACTACTGTTCGATAGGTGCATTTGCCTCAATCGTTGTCACAGTTAGTTTCTAGGCTCGATCATTCATTATATAAATTTTTAAGACTCTAACATACAATCAAGTTTTTGGCACCGTTGCCGGGGAACTAAAATATTAAGAACTCTAAATTTTTATTACTTTTGCCATTTTTATTTTTGCAATTTATTATTTTTATTTTGCTTTTAACCTTACTAATTTTCCTTCTTTTATTTGTTCCTAGCAGGTACCTCTAGTTTATGACTAGAAGGAACCTGATAGGACCCCTGATTTACGACAGTGATATTGAAGGTACTGTTTGCTAAAATCATAGAGAAATAAGGCGAAGCTTAAATTACATAGAAGAAGAGCAAGAAGTCGAAACCAATACTACCGAAGAGATGGCTGAGAATAATCCGCTACCTCAAGAAGTAGCCGAAAATCATGCTCCTCAAACTATTTATGATTATGCTAAACCTAATCTAATTGGAACTGAGTCAAGTATTGTTAGGCATGCTATTGCTGCAAATAATTTTGAACTGAAACCTAACACTATTCAGATGATACAACAATTTGTTCAGTTTGATGGTTTGTAGGATGAAGATCCAAACAATCACTTGGCGAATTTCCTAGAATTTTGTGATACCTTCAAAATAAATGGCGTTTCTGATGATGCCATTCGTCTTCGGTTATTTCCCTTTTCTCTGAGGAATAAAGCTAAACATTGGTTAAATTCTCTTCTACGAGGATCAATCACTACATGGGAACAAATGACCGAAATTTTTTTATTAAAATATTTTCCGCAGGCTAAAATGGCCAAGTTAAGGAATGATATCTCTTCTTTTGTGTAGATGGATTTAGAAACACTTTACGATGCATGGGAGAGATACAAAGATCTATTAAGAAGGTGCTACACAATGGATTACCCTTGTGGCTACAGGTCCAAACTTTTTATAATGGTGTGAACCCCTTAACCTGGCAATTAATTGATTCAGCCGCCGGTGGAACCTTAAATAACAAAACACCTGAGGCTGCTTATGAGTTCATTGAAGAGATGTCACTGAATAACTATCAATGGCAAGTCACAAGGACCAAGCCAACAAAAGCAGCCAGTGTTTTCAACCTCGACACAATAACCATGCTATCAAACCAGGTAGAATTTTTAAGTAAAAAGATTGATGGCTTATGTGATTCTTTGCAGGTACATCCAGTTATGCAGTGTGATACGAATGGAGGAGGGATGAGCAATACTAATAAACCGTAATATGAACATATTTTAATCCCACATTTAGCATTCTTTTGGATGATTTAAGCCTTGAATTATGGAATTTGGTGCTCTTAATCCTTTGTTTTCATGTTTTATACCTAGGAAAGCACCGAAGGATGAAAAGAACGAGAAATAGGCCTAAAACGGAGTAAATGGTCCATATCACGAAATCAACATGGCCTGACCCAAGAACACATGGTCGTGCCTCATTAATAGACCCGAACACGGCCTGGCCACGATTCATACGGACGTGTGCCATGGGCGTGTCCCTGTCGTGACAAAGAAGAGTTTCATTCGAATTAGGGTACTTAGAGGCAAAGAAAGTAATTCCAAAAGCCTATATAAACACCCTAGAGTCCAACCTTCAAAGGGAGTCCAGTTAGGCGTCCAGTTAGGCCGAAGAGCCAAGCTAGAGAGGCCAGAATTGTGGGATTTACTCGAAGAAAGCCAATTGATTCATCTCAAGAAGCCGGAGTTATACTCAAGACGGAGATCTTCCCTTCAATTTCCTTCAGGGGGTTTTAGGGTTTTTCTTATGTTTTGTTTCATATTTACTTCTGAGATGTATTCTTTTATTATGAACTAAACCCTCAGATACCTGAGGGGGATGAAACCAAAGACGGATCTTGTTATTGTTTTCTAAACCATATGATAAATACTTGATTTGTTCTTAATTCTTATTTTGATATTTCAGGATATTGATTCAAGTATTGATGTGCTTAGGTAGTGGAGAAAAAGTCCCTGTTTAAGAGTAGATCTAACATAACTAATCGAAGTTGATCGCAACCTTAGAAATAGGATGACGAAAATCTGCCAGATTAGGGTCAAACCTAATATGGGAGTCCATAGATCGTGTTAATGCAATTCTATGGGTTTTAATTAGGAAGAGATTTCAATTAATCAACCTAGGGTTAGACGTTAGTAGCCTCGAAAGAGGTATTAATATAAATTAAGAAATCCTATGGATCAAGTCAAGTGAATAAATCGTCTGGTTCAGCGTTAAATAACAAGTGAAGTCTAGGTGGATTCTTCCTCGGGTATTGTCTTAATCAATTGGTTTTTCCCACAAGTATTTTCCCAAATTCATCCTCTTTTTCTTTGCATCTTTATCTTAATAGTTAGTTAATTTTAGATTTAATAAATAATTCACTTTTATTCTTAGGCTAAATAATAGAAAGAAAGTTAGTATTAGTACTTTTAGTTCCTTTGGGTTCGACAATCCAGTCTTGCCACTAAGCTATACTACTGTTCGATAGGTGCGCTTACCTCAATTGTTGTCATAGTTAGTTTCTAGGCTCGATCATTCTTTTTACAAATTTTTAAGACTCTGACACACGATCAAGTTTTTGGCATCGTTGCCGGGGAACTAAAATATTAAGAACACTCAATTTTTATTATTTTAGCCATTTTTATTTTTGCAATTTATTTTTATTTTTATTTTGCTTTTAACTTTGCTAATTTTTCTTCTTTTATTTGTCCCTAGTAGGTACCTCTAGTTTATGACTACAAGGAACCCGACGGGACCCCTGATTTACGACAGTGATATTGAAGGTATTGTTCGTAGAAATCGTAGAGAAATAAGGCACAGCTTAAATTACATAGAAGAAGAGCAAGAAATCGAAACTAATACCATAAAAGAGATGGCTGAGAATAATCCGCTACCTCCAAAGGCGGTCGAACATCATTCTCCTCGAACTATGTATGATTATGCTAAACCTAATTTAACAGGAACTGGGTCAAGTATTGTTAGACCTGCTATTGCTGCAAATAAATTTGAACTAAAACCTAACACAATTCAGATGATACAACAATTTGTTCAGTTTGATGGTTTGCAAGATGAAGATCCAAACAATCACTTGGCAAATTTCCTAGAATTTTGCGATACTTTCAAAATAAATGGCGTTTCTGATGATACCATCCATCTTCGGTTATTTCCTTTTTCTTTGAGGAATAAAGCCAAACAGTGGCTGCATTCTCTTCCACGAGGGTCAATTACTACATGGGAACAAATGACCGAAAATTTTTTATTAAAATATTTTTTGCCGACTAAAACGACCAAGTTAAGGAATGATATCTCTTCTTTTGTGCAGATGGATTTAGAAACACTTTACGATGCATGGGAGAGATACAAAGATCTATTGAGAAAGTGCCCACACCATGGATTACCCTTGTGGCTACAGGTCCAAACTTTTTACAACGGTGTGAACCCTTCAACTAGGCAATTAATCGATTCAGCCACCGGCGGAACCTTGAATAACAAAACACCTGAGGCTGCCTATGAATTCATTGAAGAGATGTCACTGAATAACTATCAGTGGCAAGTCACAAGGACAAAGCCAACAAAAGCAGCCAGTGTTTTCAACTTCGACGCAGTAACCATGCTATCAAATCAGGTAGAGATGTTAAATAAAAAGGTTGATGGTTTATGTGGTTCTTTGCAGGTACATCCAGTTATGCAGTGCGACACGAATGGAGGAGGGATGAACAATGCAGACTATCCACCTTACAACCCGAGCGCTGAAAATGAGTAAGTTCACTATGGGTAACAATTTTAAAACTCAAAATAGCCCTTATAGTAATTCTTATAATCCAGGTTGGAGGAACCACCCCAATTTTTCATGGGGTGGTCAAGGAAATCAAAGACAACAACCCCCTCCAAACTTCCAAAAATAGTCCTACCCACAGGAAAAGAAACCGAACATTGAGGAGATGCTATCAAAATTTATAGCGATGTCAGAAACACATTTTCAAAACACCGAAACAACACTTAAAAATCAACAAGCATCGGTTCAAGGTATCGAGAACCAATTAGGGCAACTTGCTAAGCTGATCTCTGAATGACCACAAGGCAGCTTGCCAAGCAACACTGAGACTAACCCAAAGGAGCAACTTCAAGCCATAACAGCTCACGATAGTGTAGGGTTACATGAGCCTAAATTAAGCCAAGAGAATTCGGTAGAGAACGGTAAGGTCGAGGCAAGTCACGAGAAGCCAAAACTGGTAATTAGAGAGTACCAACCTCGCATACCATATCCCGATGCGATGAAGAAAGACAACATAGACGAATAATTCGGTAAATTTCTTAAACTTTTAATGAAATTACATATTAACTTACCGTTTCTTGAAGCTCTTTCGCAGATGCAAGATTCAAGGAAATTTTTAAAAGATCTTTTAACAAACAAATGGAAGTTAGATGAAGAATCGTATGTGGAGCTAAATGCAGTGTGCTCAGCAATGTTGCAAAACAAACTACCACGAAAATTAAAAGATCTAGGGAGTTTTACAATTCCATGTTTAATTGGTAGTTTATCTGTTGATAATGCTTTAGCTGATTTAGGGGCAAGCATAAACATTATGCCTTATAAAATGTTTAAACAACTAGGTCTAGGGAAACCCAAACAAACTAGGATGAGCATTCAATTAGCTGATAAAACTGTTAGAATTCCTAGGGGTATAATTGAAGATGTTCTTGTGAAAATTGTAAATTCATATTCCCAGTAGACTTTGTCGTTTTAGACATGGATGAGGACAATAGTATCCCCTTAATTTTCAGAAGGCCCTTTTTAGCAACTGCTAGGACTAAAATTGATGTCAACATAGGTGAACTCATACTTTGTGTAGGTAACGAATCAATCAGTCTCCAGGCTCTTGACTAAGCTAGGACATCGAGTAGTCAAAGTGAGAATATAAACTCTATTAATAACCATTCGGTTAAACCTTCTTTTCAGGAAGCACTACAGAACTACACAACTGAGCCAGATCCTAGAGCTCATGCCAATAAAGAAATAACTCATGAGGAACGAAGGCTTCAGAACGATGATCTAGGCGAATGGAAGACACACTTCAAAGAGAAATCAGGGATACACGAAGCAGAACTAGCACCATTCTGTGGGACAAACGAATTTAAGATCGGAGATCAGGTATTGTTAGATAAAGCAGACCCTCGAATACCTCCTCCTAACCCTAATACAAACAAAGAAATCTCTTTTAGGGTACTCAAGGTTTATCCATACTGAACGGTCGAGGTAAGTAATCCTACATTTGGCACTTTTAAAGTAAACGCTACTCGACTCAAATTACATACTGATAATAGGACTAATAGCATGAGGAAGGACTTTCAACTCCTGAAACCACCCTGAATGTACGGATGAGAGGTAAGTCTAGCTTAAGACTATAAACGAGCGCTTCTCAGGAGGCAACCCGAGCACTAACCCCATTAATCTCTACATTTTTATTGTTTCTTTAATTTTTCCTTTTTAGCACCTAACTATAAACTAACCAAGTGCAGATTTCCATACCACACGACCTCACAGATGACCGTGGCCGTGGTCGTGTGGATACTACGGATGTACGTACTGACATGGCAGAGATAGTATGACACAGGACGAAAAATATCTTCTAGCCACGGGCCCCAACTGAACACCACGGCCGTGCGATGCGGCCGTGGCCGACACTGTTTTAGCAACATGGGCGTGGCAACCTGCATATGGGCATGGGAGAAACGAACGGAGCATAACACAGCCGTGCAACACGACCATGTGACTTGACACGCCCACGGTACACCGCCGTGGGGACGTACCAGACTTGAAAGTTCTATTTAAACCACCCCTCTCCCCTTCTTACCTACTCCCCACCCTTCTTCTTCCTTTACACCTCCCTTCTTTTTCATTCTCATTCTTCTTCATTCCTCATAACTCTTGTTCTAACGATCATCAATGTCGAAGAAACGGAAGGATCCTAGCACAGTCTCGCTTTGTGAGACCGATCTACATAAGTTCATGCCAGCCGCTTTATTAACTCGACAGGAAAAGGACCTTTGAGTCCATTTAACTTTTCTTTTCATTTTCACTTCTCCTTCATTTTCCTTTTCTTTATTTTTTCTTTTACTTAGTTTATTCTATTTTATTTTATTTTCTTTGATTTAGGTTCTAAAGGCTACTAGGGAATCACCACGACCACGACCATAGCCACCCCACCGCAGCCTTAGAAACCACACCCACCTCGCAAACCATCTAACAATATGGACTCTTCGGTCCATTAACCTTTTCTTTTAATTTTATTTTACTTTCTATTTTTCTTTCTCTTTATCTTTCTTGTCTTTAAATATATATTTAGTATATTTTGAATTATTATTTCCTGGCTAATTCTCTACGAGCTTCCCAATTTCTTCATCTAGCATAGAGATTGTCGGCGAGCACCACACCACGGCACTCCCAACTCAAGGAGGCCATCCAAATTCAGGAAGTTTCACCTCTTCTATCTCTTAAATTTCATATATATCTTTGTACATTGAGGGCAATGTACATCTTAAGTGTGGAGGGTGAATATTTATTTCGAGAAAGTGCCTAACTTTCTGCATTATTCTCAAATCCCTGAATGATATCTTGTCTTTAAGTAATTTTCTGATATTACTAATTTGAATGAAATTTCCTATGATCCATGATTTTCTTTGATATGTTTTGGATTAAGTCATTGATAATTGTGCAATGATGATTTAAACTTTAGAAGACTAAAGAATCATGCACGATAAGTCCATTTTCAAAAAAATTAAAATTTTGTTAAGTTGTCTACCTGAATCTAATTATTACCTTGAAGTTTGAAATTTACAGAGTTGATATCAAAAACCTATAATTTTTGTGAGATTTGAGCCTTTTAGAGCATACATTCCTTTCTTGCTCACTTTGTTGATTATGAGTGTGTCAACATTGATTTGTTATTCTAGAACTTGCTTCGATTATACAGTCAAGACCACATTATTGATTTTATATACTGAGATGATAAAGGCACTTAAGATTTAATCCACTCACTCCACCCCCTAGTGAACCCCTTTGATCCTAACAACCCTTTTTATTGACTCACCCATTAATATTAACCCAAAAACCCGGTCCGTATTTGTTATCACCATTCCTCTTGGCCACCCTTATATCGAGATTTGATTTGATCAATTGCCTAACTATAATCTTTATTTCAGTAGTTAAATTCATCATTTCACTTGATTTGTTCTTAAAAAAAATAAAGTATATTCAATATTAGTTCTATAATTAAGTGAGCTTACATGTTTAAATTCCACATCTTGAAGAAAAAGCTCGTATTATTAGTATTACAAGTTTTCATTGATATAAGTATTCAGGATTAATTCATTTCTTTAGTTAGGTAAATTGTCAAATCAATCTCGATTCTAACCTTTTAATTCAGCCTTTATCCACACCTTTAACCCGAGCCCCAATACAACCCTTTTTAAAGACCTTTTGATTTATGTATCATCTCATTTTACAATGGTGGAGATTTGATTTTCTTGCAAGCCTATGGGATTAACTTTTCATGTTCGACCTTTGAGTGCTTAATTTTGAACCTTAAACACTTTGAGTGATTTGAGTGAATCTTTAATGAGGATGTCAACTCTTGTCATTGAAATTAAAGGTGATTATTTAGGTAAGGGAAAACGCCTATATTTTTCGTGCTATGAAAACTATGACTTTGATTCTTTGAATCTTTAAGATCCTTTTACTTAAATTATCAATGTATAAATTATCTTTGAATTATGATGAAACATTATTAATGAATATTATGAATCAAGGAAGTTCATTTTATTTGTGAGTTGAGAATTTTGCTTGAGGACAAGTGTAACACCCCTAACTCGAGACCGTCGTCAGATTAGGGTTAAGAGGTATTACCAGACAATAGGATCATTTCACAACTCATTTACGACACAAAGTCAAACATTATCATAGTACATCAAAACATAATCAAATAGTCCCCTGTAGAGGTCTACAAAACCTTAAAAACATGCAAGAAACGGGTTGGGACCAAACCGGAATACATACAGACATTTTTGGAAATTCAAAACTTTTCAAGGTTACAGGGGATACATGCCCGTGGAGGTAGGCTGTGTGCCTCCCATGGCTGCTAGACACACACGTGTGTCCTCCCCGTGGTCGAAACTAACTTAGCTCCACGGCTACCAAGCACGCCCGTGTACCTTGGCCGTGGTCTATCCTGACTTGGCTCCACGACCACCAAGCACGCCCGTGTACTTTGGCCATGGTCGATCCTGTTGAAACAACACGGCTACCAGGCACGTCCGTGTACCATGGTCGTGTGCTCTTAGGACATATACAGACTTATGCCCACGGTTAAATGACACGCCCATGTCAAGGCCGTGTGCTAATAGACTACATATCGCCACTTTCCCACGGTCATCAGGCACGCCCGTGTGCCACCACCGTGTGGCAAAATAGGCCATTTATAAGGCCAATTTGCCCCCACATAAGGTCAATCCTACAAGCACATTTGAGCATCTTTAAACACAGAATTTGGCAACCAATTCCATGACAACAATCGATACATCATCCCATGAAATTTTCATTTCCAAACATGTCAACTTACAAGCTATCATATACAACTTGAACACATTCATATACTAAACATCATTCATTCTCAAATTCACTAAGTCATACTAACATTTTACCATCACAAAGATTACCATTTGAAGTTCATTTTCTTTACCCACATGCCATACCAAAATATGCATCATAAATATATATATATATATATATATATATATATATCAAGCCATTCATGCCTAAAACCATCATATATCTAGCCATATCACATGGCTAATTACACATCTCTATTCAAATAACTAGCCTATACATTCCATATTTCAACTATGAACATCACTCCAAAAGTACCCAAAATAGATTGCCAATAGTGTGATTGAGAAGCTGACGATCTCCAGATCCAAGCTAGCTATACTGACACTGCAAAGCAGAGAAACAAATCACACAGTAAGCTTTCCAAAGCTTAGTAAGTTCGACATAGAATACATTTATTTCATCAAATCAAATCAATGTATATAATAACGATCACATAGATCAATTCTCTCTTATTCATACCATATCATAGCTTTATCTATAAACTCATCAACCACAAAGGTTCAATACATACCTTAGCTAACACATAATTATTCAATTTCCAACCTACTCAATGCTCGATATTATAAGTCGATCAGCCTCAGATATTATTTCAATTTAATCACACACTCAGTGCCATATACATGATCAGAACATATTAGTCATCGCACACTTAGTGCCTAATCTTTCAACCGACTTATCTCGGTATCGCACACACAGTGCCACATCAATAAGTTGAAGCTTTCTTAACATCGCACACACAGTGCTATTCATTTCTCTTTCAACTTCAATTTCGCACACTTAGTGCCATCAACTAAATCTTGCATATAGAATTTCAATTTCATACACATATACACATTCATTTCATAATGCTAAACCATATATTAATAACATGTATTATATCTGAACTTACCTCGGACGTCGAACTATCGATACGATCGATTAATCGAGCACTTTATCTTTGCCTCGATCTCGATCCGAACCTCTCCTCTTTTGGTCTATACACATTCAAATTTAATCCATTCAATCACTAATTTATTCAATTTAATCCACACACAAATACATGTTTAGGGCATTTTACAAAATAGCCCTCACATTTGCACATTTCGACACTTTAGTCCCTATTTCACAAAATCATCAAATGCATAAAATTTCAATACACATGTGCTTTGCCAAATTCTTCCCATGTTAATACAAGCTCATACATTTCATTTATTTCACAATTTAACCCTTCAATTTCTCATTTTCTCAATTTAGCCCTAATTAGCTAAATTCATCAAAAATTCAAGAACAAAGTATGTTCATCTAGCTCAAATCTTTCATTTAACACCGTAAATCATCACAAAGCTCAACATATCATCAATGGCATATCACACAAACATACAAAATTGAGACATGGGCTTGATAGTAGACTAAGCAACGATTGCAAAAACGTAGAAATTATCGAAAACCGACTAAAAACATACCTTGAATTTATGATTGGAATGGCCGAATATAACCAAGCTAAACCCCTTTTCTTTTCTTACAAAATTCAGTCAAAAGATGAACTAAAATGGCCATTTTTCATGTTTGTTTTTTTATCAAATTAAAACATACATAATAATCCATTTACCTATTTAACCTTTCATTAAACAAATAAAACAAACATTCATTAAGGGCACATTTGTCTTTTTTCCATCCACTATCTAAATAATGGCTTAATTGCCTCTTAATGCCATCCTATTATGAAGACAACAACACTTAGGTACTTATAAATCAGCACATAGCTTTTACTCTTTACGCGATTAAGTCTTTTCTCTTAATTCGGCAAACAAACAATCAAATTATCACACAGAATTATCACACAGACTATGACACATACTATTCACACAAAAAATAATATTAAATTACCTTTTTGACCTCGGGTGTGTGGTCTCGAAACCACTGTTCTGACTAGGGTCTAAACTGGGCTGTTACAACTCTCCCCCTTAAGGATTTTCGTCCCCGAAAATCTTACTAGTGAATAGGTGTGGATATTGGTCTCTCATAACGTTCTCAGATCCCACGTAGCCTCTTCAACTCCGTGTTTGTGCCATAATACTTTCACTAAAGGAATTTCCTTATCTCTCAACTATTTAGTCTCTCGTGCCAAAATTTAGATCGGTTCTTCACTATACGACAAATCTGACTGAATTTCAACCTTAGTAGGAGCAATCACATGAGACGGGTCTGATTTGTACCGTCGAAGCATTGACACATGAAACACATTATGAATCTTTTCTAACTCATATGGCAATTTCAATCTATAAGAAACCAGCCCAACTCGTTCATTAATCTCATACGGTCCGATGAAACTCGGACTCAGCTTGCCTTTTCGGCCAAATCGAAGTATTTTTTTCCACGGGGACACTTTCAGAATTACTTTATCACCAATTTCAAATTCAATATCCTTTCGATTCAAATCTGCATAAGACTTGTAACACCCCAAACCCGGACAAGACACCACATCCGAATCTGGTATGTTACGGGGAAAACGTTCTTGAGAGATCCGATTTTTCGTTTAAAAGCTGAGTGAAAACTTAGTGTACTTGAAGAAAATTGGAGTAGGCTTGTTTGATTAGATTTTGAAAACTTATCCAAAGTATATAGTTAAAAACGAGTTGATTTCATTTAGTAATTCCAATAGTTTCTTAGTGCTATTTTAAAACATTTTTGACCTAGTAGAAAATCGAGTTTGATTTGAAAATCATTTGAGTTTACTTTATAACAAAACATAGTGAGATACCCGATGGTACAGTTTAAAACACATTGCGTTATAGTTCTGAAAACATTATCTATCCAAATTTTTAGTAAAATTCCATACCAAGTTATTTTGTTAAGCATGTTAAGAATCTAATTAAAACATAACCATCATAAAACATAAATTAAAGGCCTTTTACAAATCCAAATTAAAACCCAAATAAAAATAAATAAACTAAAGTACCCAAAGTGAATAGTCTGAGCAAAAACTTTTATTAAAGCATGGCATGTGCACCCCGAGTTCACCCTGGCTCCATGTCCGCGTCTACGAGTCACCTGAAATGTCAAAGGAGAGGGTGAGTCGAATGACTCAGTGCATAAATCCCGCTCCCGATGAAACAACATGCTAACACACATCATACATAGCAACATAATTAATGCAACCCGATCCTAACCATCCGTATCGCCTTTTCTACCCCATGTGGTACCAAACCACTGGTGACATATAGTCACAATGTGTTACCAAAACACTGGTGTCCCAAAGACACAATATCCGTCAATGTGGTGCCAAACCACTGGTGTCCCAAAGACACGATTGTGATACCAAATCACTGGTGACCGAAGTCACAAATCAATTGATGGGGCCAACCCATCGTGTGATACCAAATCACTAGCAGACGATCCCATATCTCAAGTGGGGCCAACCCACGGTGGTGTCAAACCACAGGGACGAGTCGCAATGAGGTGCCAAACCTCTGGTGTCCCAAAGACACAAATGTGGTACCAAACCACTGGTGACCGTAGTCACAATAATCGAGTGATGGGGCCAACCCATCGTGTGATACCAAATCACTAGCAGACGATCCCATATCTCAAGTGGGGCCAACCCACGGTGGTGTCAAACCACAGGGACGAGTCGCAATGAGGTGCCAAACCTCTGGAGGTGCCAAACCTCTGGTGACCCAAAGTCACAAAGTGTGTTACCAAAACATTGGTGCTCGTCAGCACAAAATATCACTGCCCCCTCCACTCATATCACCCATCATCATACCAACTCATGTGATCATGCATATCATACAAGTCATACATATCATGCTAATATGTTTTACATCATTATCCCATATCACAAACATCTATAGTCATGGTACCATATAGATCATCAGTAAGCTCAAACAACACTGACTTACCCGAGTCCAAGATCATACCCAAAAGGGTATCATATCAATCCATCAAACTGCCATGGTTTTAATAAGCAAACAGGTTTAATAACAATATCACTAAGTATGGGTGTGTTAGTTACACACCTGGTAATACGAGTCTAAAAAAATCCCAACGAATCGATCTAAGTCCCTCGATTATCTGGCTCCTATAATCGGCCAACATAGGGGTTAGTACACATAAACCATTCGGCCAAAGGCTTTATACCAAGAGGAGTCATTTCAAACCCTTACCTTCACTTCTTAACTTGGTTTCCAACCAACCCCGAACCACAATGGTCCTTCTAAGACAATCGGCCACCACCTTGAAAAGAATAACAGTTAATCCTTTATCATTCATGACTTAATCGAAACCAGACGATTAAACTAACAACAACCAATCACTTACCCCTTACTAATCAATTGACAGAAGAAAACGGCTCCTCTTGCTTGCTTCCACAATCCAATGACCCTATAACGAAGAGATTAGAATCCTTCCAAAATGACCATATTCGGCCCTTAATTAAACCAAAATCGATTGAGAAAAGAAAGAAAATAAATGACCATTCGGCCATGGTCTTACCAACCTCCAAACGGTTGAAGCAAGAAACCCAACACTCCACTGATATTTGGCCAAGGAAGACTACTAGGAGAAAGGGAGATATTTGGCTAAGTTGAAAACAATGGAAAGAAGAAATCGGCACTAGGTGTTTTAACACCTCTATTTTCGGTTTTGGGGGAAAAGACAATGTGAAAAAGAAACAGGGTTTCGGCAACAATGCTTAGGAAAAGAAAATAAAAGTTTGAGAACAAAATGGTTGTAGTTTCGGCACAAAAGAAATGAGGAGAACCAATGGGTGATTCGGCTATCACGGTTTCAAGAAGAGAAGAGAATTCGAGTAAGGAAGAAACAAGTTTCGGCTTACTAACACAAAAAGTAAACAATTTCGGCCAAAGAGAGCTTATGTTTCGGTTTGCAAAAGAAAAGATGAAGAGCTTACTAGGAATTTCGGCTTGACACCTAAGTGACCGAATATGCACCAAGTTACCAAAATGAAATTCGGCTACTAACTCCCCCACTCCAAGCCGTCACTTCCCCACTCCCAACACCCACAAATTCGGCCAACATCCCTCCATTCACTCACCACCACACCTTCAAACAACAAGACCAAGTCTTCCTCCTACAATTGCTCCCCACCAACCGTTTGAATGGTATGACCAAGTCCATGGTAGAATTCAAATTGCTCTCAACCTCTTCCTCCATGCCGTCCCAAAAAGAAGCCAAAATGGGGACTCTGCAGCTCGAACACTAGACCTCCACCACATGTAGATGACGCCACACCAAGCTCCCCATGTAACGCATGCTTTGCCACTAAGCTAGCTCCTCTTTTGTGCAATAAAACACCAAAGAAAACCCTTATACCCCAGCTCCAACAGCTCCCCTGACTTAACACCCAAAAACCAAAATTTTCCCATTCACTCAGGCACACTCCTAGCCCACAATTAAGCCCCTAAAACACCGAAATAGCAGCACAGCACACTAAACACATGCAATAACATGCAACAACAAAATAGCCCCTAACCCGGGATATTACAGTTCTACCCCCCTTAAAAACAATTTCGACCTCGAAATTACCTGGTCAGAAGAGTTGCGGGTATTGCTGTCTCATCATATCCTCGGGTTCCCACGTAGCTTCTTCTACGCCATGATTCCGCCAAAGTACCTTAACCAAAGGCACCGACTTTCTACGCAGAACCTTGACCTCCCGATCAAGAATCTGCACAGGTTCCTCTTCCATAGTCAAGTCTGGATTCACCTCGATCTCTTCCACTGCTACCACATGTGACGGATCTGAACGATAACGCCGAAGCATCGAAACGTGAAAAACATCGTGAATCTGACCAAGCTCTGCTGGCAACTCAAGCTGATACGCCACTGGTCCAACTCGTCTCAATACCTTATACGGCCCAATGAGCCTCGGACTTAGCTTGCCTTTCCTTCCGAACCTCAACACTTTCTTCCAAGGCGAGACCTTCAGAAAAACTCGATCCCCCACAGCAAACTCTATATCTCTCCGCTTAAGATCGGCATAAGACTTCTGCCGGTCTGAAGCTTCCTTTAATCGAGCCTGAATCACTTTAACCTTGCCCTCAGTCTCAGCTACTAACTCGGGTCCCAACAGCTGACGTTCACCTAACTCCGTCCAACACGTAGGTGAGCGACACTTCCTACCATACAACGCCTCATACGGTGCCATCTTGATGCTCGCTTGATAACTGTTGTTGTAAGCAAACTCAGCTAATGGTAGAAATTCCTCCCAACTACCTTTGAAGTCCAGAACACAACCTCTCAGCATATCTTCCAAGATCTGAATAACCCTTTCCGACTGACCGTCAGACTGTGGGTGAAAAGCCGTGCTAAAATCCAAACGCGTACCCAAAGCCTGATGCAACGCTTTCCAAAACCTTGACGTAAACCTGGGATCCCTATCCGAGATTATCGAAACTGGCACACCGTGCAACCTCACTATCTCTGACACATACAGCTTCGCTAGCTTCTGAAGTGAGTAGTCAACCCTCACCGGAATAAAGTGAGCTGATTTAGTCAGACGATCCACCACTACCCAAACTGAATCCTTCTTGCTTGGCGTAAGCGGTAACCCACTGACGAAATCCATGGTTATCCTTTCCCACTTCCACTGAGGAATCTTCACAGGCTGAAGCAATCCTGACGGCAACTGATGTTCAGCCTTGACCTGCTGACAAGTCAGACACTTCCCAACAAACTCTGTCACCTCTTTCTTCAAGCCAGGCCACCAAAACTGCTCTCTAAGATCCCTATACATCTTGCTACCTCCAGGATGCATAGCATAAGGACTGCTATGTGCGTCCTGAAGAATCTTCTGCCTCAACCCAACATCTTTAGGCATACAAGCCTTACCCTGAAAACACAACACCTCATCACTAGACAAGCTGTAACCATCCACACCACCATTCTGCACTTGCAACCTTCGCGCACTTAGAATCTCATCCTCTAACTGATTCTCTCTGATCTGCTCAACCCAAGTAGGCTTAACCTGCAGTTCTGCCAGAATACTCCCGTCGTCATACAAACTCAAGTGGGCAAACATCGCTCTTAAGTCCGAAACAACCTTACGGCTCAACGCGTCTGCTACCACGTTAGCCTTGCCCGGATGATATTCAATCGAGCAGTCGTAATCTTTCAGCAACTCAACCCATCTGCGTTGCCTCAAATTCAAATCCTTCTGAGTCAGTAGATACTTCAGACTCTTATGATCTGTGTAGACTATCGATCTTTCTCCATACAAGTAGTGCCTCCAAATCTTTAAGGCGAAGACTACAGCCGCTAGCTCCAAATCGTGCGTCGGATAGTTGACCTCATGTGGCCTCAGCTGTCGAGAAGCGTAAGCCACAACCTTACCTTCTTGCATCAGCACACAACCCAAGCCCGTATGTGATGCATCGCAATAGACTGTGAATTCCTTACCAGCCTCAGGTTGAATTAAACCGGAGCCTCAGTCAAAATCTTCTTAAGCTTGTCGAAGCTTTCTTGCTGTTTCTCAGTCCATACAAACGGAACTTCTTTCCTCAACAACTTAGTCATCGGCGCTGCTATCAACGAGAAACCCTCAACAAACCTTCGGTAGTACCCGGCCAAACCCAGAAAACTCTGAATCTCAGCCACTGACCTAGGCGGCTTCCAATCCAAAACTGCCTCAATCTTATGAGGATCTATCCTAATCCCCTCAGCCGACACTACATGACCCAAGAAAGTCACTTCTCTAAGCCAGAACTCGCACTTACTGAATTGAGCATAAAGTTACTTTTCCCTCAGAATCTGCAGCACCACTCGCAAATGCGCATCATGCTCTTCCTCTGTCCTTGAGTACACTAAGATGTCGTCTATGAAAACCACCACGAACTGATCCAGATACTGCTGAAACACTCTATTCATCATATCCATAAACGCTGCCGGTGCGTTAGTCAACTCGAACGGCATTACCAAAAATTCGTAGTGCCCATACCGAGTCCGAAACGCTGTCTTATGGATATCAACCTCCTTCACCTTTAACTGGTGATACCCAGACCTCAAGTCGATCTTCGAGAATACCGCTGCACCCTTCAGCTGATCAAACAAGTCATCTATCCGTGGCAACGGATACTTGTTTTTAATCGTCAGCTTGTTCAACTGGCGGTAGTCTATGCACATCCGCATTGTACCATCCTTCTTCTTAACAAAGAGTACCGGCGCACCCCACGGCGAAACACTTGGCCTAATAAAACCCCTATCCAATAACTCCTGGATCTGAGCCTTAAGCTCCACCAACTCCTTTGGCGCCATCCTATACGGAGCAATAGACACTGGCGCAGTCCCGGGTAACAGGTCTATCCCGAACTCTACCTCACGATCTGGCGGCAAACCCGGAAGCTCCTCAAGAAACACATCAGCAAATTCCTTAACAGTACGAACCTTCTCTACAGCAGACTCTTTAGCCTCCAAGGCATACACATGAACTACATATGCTTCACAGCCCTTCCTAACCATCTTCTCCGCCTTCAGAGCAGATACCACATTTGATAAGTAATCTCTCCTATTACCTATCATAGCCACCTCATCACCCTCAACCGTCTTAAGAACCATGCGCTTAGCCGCGCAATCCAACCTCGCCTGGTACTTGACCAACCAATCCATCGCAAGAATCAGATCAAACTCCCCAAACGGCAGTTCCATCAGATCAGCAGCAAACACTACCCCTTGGAGTTCTAGGGGTACCTCTCTAAACAATTTATCTACTACTACAGAGTGACCTAGAGGGCTAATCACAGTCATCTACCTAGAAGATATCTCAGAGTCTAAATCCATGGTCTCTACTATACTACTGGCAACATAAGAGTGCGTCGAACCCACATCAATCAAAGCAGTATAAGGAGAACCAAAGATCAAGAACGTACCGGTTATGACGTTCGGTGCGTCGCCCTCCTCTCGGCGCCTCGCAGCATACACTAATCCAGGCTGTCTGGCATCAGAACTACCCGCACCTCTGCCCGGTGTTCCACGGCCCCGACCAGAACCATTACCACCTCTGCCATTACCACGGCCCCTCTGCGGTGGCGGTCCACTACTCCTGAACTGATTACGACCCTGACTCTCAGACTGAATCCTAGCCAACCTACGTGGACAGTCCCTCACACGGTGCTCCAGAGAACCACACTCGAAGCAACCTTTTCCTCCAGTCCAGCAGCCACCCCAATGAGATTTCCCACACTGACTGCACTGCGACGGTCCCTGCCTAGCAGCAACAAACCTAGCAGAATGATTCGGCCCACTCGGTCTAGCCCTCTTCTGCGGATTACCCGATGACCCAGAAGACCCAAAACTCCTCTTATGTCTATTTCTGTCCATGCCCTGCCTCACCGACTCTTTAATACCCTCAGCTACCTTAGCCTTCTCAACTAAGACAGCAAACTCGCGCTCCTGCTGAGGAGCAATCAGCAGTCTCAATTCGTCTCGCAGACCATCCTCGAAACGAACACACCTCTCATGCTCAGTGGCCACAATGCCCCTGGCATACCTGCTCAGCTTCAAGAACTCAGCCTCGTACTCAGCAACAGATTTACTCCCCTGAACAAGCCTCAGAAATGCCTTTCGCTGGGAGTCAATATAACTAGCTCCAATGTACTTCTTTTGATATGCAGCCCTGAAATAATCCCATGTCAAATCCTCTGCTGCCACACTGTCTCGAACCGTGAGCCACCACTGATATGACTCATCCCGAAGAAGCGATACGATGCCCTTCAGCTTCTCTTCAGCAGTCAGGTCCAGATCATCCATGATCCGCTCGGTTGCCTCCAGCCAATATTCAGCAGTGCTGGGAGCAACACCAGAAATACCTCGAAAGAATTCAGCCCCATTTGCCCGAAGTCGCTCAGGCACAGATTTCCTAACTCCTGCATTACCACCTACTCCAGCTACTCTTTCTAACACTCGCAGCATCGCCTGTGACACTGCGTCGTCCCCAGTCTGATCTTGGAACTCACCACCTCCAGCTGGTGGCGGAACCGGTATCTCATTTTCTGAACCCTGACCCGATCCTACGGGCTCAGAAACTGTCATCCTACCCCTACCTCTACCACGAGTATTACGACCACGTCCGCCTCGAGTGCTCATGTCCAATATCTCTACGTATCTGGTTTAAGAGTTTTATGCATCAGTATTTATTCCACTGTTTTAAGGCAAATCTTATGAATATTTAAGGAGATTTGTTCTCGCGAGTTCACAGAATCCTATCAGTTTTAATCTCTAAAGTAGCATACTATTGCTATTCATCAGATCATATCACATCCAATCAAATCACAAAGAATTGTTCGGGGTACTTACCTGGGCGAACTGGTGCCGGAGACTCGGTGCCATGCCTTTCCAACCATACTTTAAAAACAAAGACTAACAAAACAAACTTTTAAAACATTTTGGGCCTCGGGCCCACAGCCGAGCCTTTGAACTTGGCTCTGATACCACAATTGTAACACCCCAAACCCGGACAAGACACCACGTCCGAATCTAGTATGTTACGGGGAAAACGTTCTTGAGAGATCCGATTTTTCGTTTAAAAGCTGAGTGAAAACTTAGTGTACTTGAAGAAAATTGGAGTAGGCTTGTTTGATTAGATTTTGAAAACTTATCCAAAGTATATAGTTAAAAACGAGTTGATTTCATTTAGTAATTCCAATAGTTTCTTAGTGCTATTTTAAAACATTTTTGACCTAGTAGAAAATCGAGTTTGATTTGAAAATCATTTGAGTTTACTTTATAACAAAACATAGTGAGATACCCGATGGTACAGTTTAAAACACATTGCGTTATAGTTCTGAAAACATTATCTTTCCAAATTTTTAGTAAAATTCCATACCAAATTATTTTGTTAAGCATGTTAAGAATCTAATTAAAACATAACCATCATAAAACATAAATTAAAGGCCTTTTACAAATCCAAATTAAAACCCAAATAAAAATAAATAAACTAAAGTACCCAAAGTGAATAGTCTGAGCAAAAACTTTTATTAAAGCATGGCATGTGCACCCCGAGTTCACCCTGGCTCCATGTCCGCGTCTACGAGTCACCTGAAATGTCAAAGGAGAGGGTGAGTCGAATGACTCAGTGCATAAATCCCGCTCCCGATGAAACAACATGCTAACACACATCATACATAGCAACATAATTAATGCAACCCGATCCTAACCATCCGTATCGCCTTTTCTACCCCGTGTGGTACCAAACCACTGGTGGTGCCAAACCACTGGTGACATATAGTCACAATGTGTTACCAAAACACTGGTGTCCCAAAGACACAATATCCGTCAATGTGGTGCCAAACCACTGGTGTCCCAAAGACACGATTGTGATACCAAATCACTGGTGACCGAAGTCACAAATCAATTGATGGGGCCAACCCATCGTGTGATACCAAATCACTAGCAGACGATCCCATATCTCAAGTGGGGCCAACCCACGGTGGTGTCAAACCACAGGGACGAGTCGCAATGAGGTGCCAAACCTCTGGTGTCCCAAAGACACAAATGTGGTACCAAACCACTGGTGACCGTAGTCACAATAATCGAGTGATGGGGCCAACCCATCGTGTGATACCAAATCACTAGCAGACGATCCCATATCTCAAGTGGGGCCAACCCACGGTGGTGTCAAACCACAGGGACGAGTCGCAATGAGGTGCCAAACCTCTGGAGGTGCCAAACCTCTGGTGACCCAAAGTCAGAAAGTGTGTTACCAAAACATTGGTGCTCGTCAGCACAAAATATCACTGCCCCCTCCACTCATATCACCCATCATCATACCAACTCATGTGATCATGCATATCATACAAGTCATACATATCATGCTAATATGTTTTACATCATTATCCCATATCACAAACATCTATAGTCATGGTACCATATAGATCATCAGTAAGCTCAAACAACACTGACTTACCCGAGTCCAAGATCATACCCAAAAGGGTATCATATCAATCCATCAAACTGCCATGGTTTTAATAAGCAAACAGGTTTAATAACAATATCACTAAGTATGGGTGTGTTAGTTACACACCTGGTAATACGAGTCTAAAAAAATCCCAACGAATCGATCTAAGTCCCTCGATTATCTGGCTCCTATAATCGGCCAACATAGGGGTTAGTACACATAAACCATTCGGCCAAAGGCTTTATACCAAGAGGAGTCATTTCAAACCCTTACCTTCACTTCTTAACTTGGTTTCCAACCAACCCCGAACCACAATGGTCCTTCTAAGACAATCGGCCACCACCTTGAAAAGAATAACAGTTAATCCTTTATCATTCATGACTTAATCGAAACCAGACGATTAAACTAACAACAACCAATCACTTACCCCTTACTAATCAATTGACAGAAGAAAACGGCTCCTCTTGCTTGCTTCCACAATCCAATGACCCTATAACGAAGAGATTAGAATCCTTCCAAAATGACCATATTCGGCCCTTAATTAAACCAAAATCGATTGAGAAAAGAAAGAAAATAAATGACCATTCGGCCATGGTCTTACCAACCTCCAAACGGTTGAAGCAAGAAACCCAACACTCCACTGATATTTGGCCAAGGAAGACTACTAGGAGAAAGGGAGATATTTGGCTAAGTTGAAAACAATGGAAAGAAGAAATCGGCACTAGGTGTTTTAACACCTCTATTTTCGGTTTTGGGGGAAAAGACAATGTGAAAAAGAAACAGGGTTTCGGCAACAATGCTTAGGAAAAGAAAATAAAAGTTTGAGAACAAAATGGCTGTAGTTTCGGCACAAAAGAAATGAGGAGAACCAATGGGTGATTCGGCTATCACGGTTTCAAGAAGAGAAGAGAATTCGAGTAAGGAAGAAACAAGTTTCGGCTTACTAACACAAAAAGTAAACAATTTCGGCCAAAGAGAGCTTATGTTTCGGTTTGCAAAAGAAAAGATGAAGAGCTTACTAGGAATTTCGGCTTGACACCTAAGTGACCGAATATGCACCAAGTTACCAAAATGAAATTCGGCTACTAACTCCCCCACTCCAAGCCGTCACTTCCCCACTCCCAACACCCACAAATTCGGCCAACATCCCTCCATTCACTCACCACCACACCTTCAAACAACAAGACCAAGTCTTCCTCCTACAATTGCTCCCCACCAACCGTTTGAATGGTATGACCAAGTCCATGGTAGAATTCAAATTGCTCTCAACCTCTTCCTCCATGCCGTCCCAAAAAGAAGCCAAAATGGGGACTCTGCAGCTCGAACACTATACCTCCACCACATGTAGATGACGCCACACCAAGCTCCCCATGTAACGCATGCTTTGCCACTAAGCTAGCTCCTCTTTTGTGCAATAAAACACCAAAGAAAACCCTTATACCCCAGCTCCAACAGCTCCCCTGACTTAACACCCAAAAACCAAAATTTTCCCATTCACTCAAGCACACTCCTAGCCCACAATTAAGACCCTAAAACACCGAAATAGCAGCACAGCACACTAAACACATGCAATAACATGCAACAACAAAATAGCCCCTAACCCGGGATATTACAAGACTTCTGACGATCTGAAGCTGCTTTCAAATTGTCACGAATTACTTCCACTTTCTGTTCAGTCTCTTTTATTAGATCAACCCCGTGAATCTTATTCTCACTCAGCTCAGTCCAATACAATAGAGTTCGACACTTTCGACCATAAAGAGCCTCATATGGTGCCATTTTAATGCTAGATTGAAAACTATTGTTATACGTAAACTCAATCAATGATAAATGCTTTTCCCACGTACTTTCAAATTCAAGTATGCAACATCTCAGCATGTCTTCGAGAATTTGAATGATTCGTTCGGATTGACCATCTGATTGCGGATTAAAAGTAGTACTGAAATGCAATTTAGTGCCTAAAAAATCTTGCAATTTCTTCCAAAATCGTGAGGTAAATCTCAGATCTCTGTCAGGCACTATAGATAACGGTACTCCATGCAATCTCACAATCTCATCGATATACAGTTCAGCTAACTTATCTAAAGAATAATTGGTTCTCACCAGAACGAAATGAGCTGGTTTCGTCAATCTGTCCACTATCACCCAGATTGCATCTTTCTTACTCGGAGATAAGGGCAAATCTGACACAAAGTCCATTGTAATTCTCTCCCATTTCCACTCAGGAATCATAATCGGTTGTAACAAACCAGACAGAACTTGATGTTCAGCTTTAACTTGCTGACAAACTAAACATTTCGACACAAAGTCAGAAATGTCTCTTTTCATGCCATGCCACCAATAGAACTGTTTCAGATCATTATACATCTTTGTACTCCCCGAATGCACAGTTAAATTACTATTGTGAGCTTCATTCAAAATCATCAAAATCAACTTTGAATTTCTCGGAACACAAATTCGATCTCTAAATCTCAAACAATTATCACTACCAACTCGAAATTCTGATTCAGCATTCAATTCACATTGAGTTCGTTTAGCCATCATTTCAACATCATTTTTCTGAGCATCACAAATTTGCTGTACAAACACCGGCATTACTTTCAATTCAGCTACAACCGCTCTATCATCACATAGATCTATCTGATTACTCATAGCTCGCAAAGCATATAATGATTTTTGACTCAAGGCATCAGTTACAACATTAGCTTTACTCGGGTGGTAATCTATCACAAGTTCGTAGTCTTTCAATAATTCTAAGCATCTTCTCTGTCGCAAATTCAAGTCTTTCTGAGTCATCAAGTACTTTAAACTCTTATGATCAGTATAGATGTGACATTTTCCCCAAACAGATAGTGACGCCAAATCTTCAATGCGAAACAATCGCAGCCAATTCAAGATCATGCATTGGGTAATTCTTTTCATACAGTTTTAACTGTCTCGAAGCTTAAGCAATGACTTTCCCTTCTTGCATCAGCACACAGCCCAAACCATTTAATGATGCATCACTGTAAACTATGAACTCTTTGCCTGGTTCGGGTTGAATCAACACTAGTGCTTCCGTTAACAACACTTTCAACTGTTCAAAACTTTGTTGGCACTTTTCTGACCACTCGAATCTAACATCTTTCTGTAACAATTTTGTCAATGAAGTCGCAATCATCAAGAAGCCTTTCACAAACCGCCTATAATATCCCGCTAGTCCCAAAAAACTACGGACTTCAGACGCATTTCTTGGAGGCTTCCATTCCAAAATAGCAGAGATTTACTCGCATCAACTCTTATTTCGGCAGCTGATACAATATGTCCCAGAAACCCAACCTCACACAACCAAAATTCACATTTACTAAACTTTGCGTATAACTGCTTCTCACGTAGAGTTTGTAGCACGATTCTCAAATGCTCAGCATGCTACATCTCATCACACGAAAAGATCAAAATATCATCAATGAACACCACAACAAAGAGATCCAAATACGGTCTGAATATCCAATTCATTAGATCCACAAATACTGCAGGAGCATTTGTTAGTCTGAAAGACATCACTAAGACGGTCTGAAAACGGTCTTTCGTACATCAGATTCTTTAACTCTTAACTGATAGTAACCAGATCTCAAGTCTATCTTTGAAAACACTGTAGCTCCCTTCAATTGATCCAACAAATCATCAATACGAGGCAACGAATATTTATTCTTTATCGTCACTTTGTTTAACTGTCGATAATCGATACACATTCTCATAGTTCCATCTTTCTTTTTCACAAATAACACAGGAGCTCCCCAGGGTGAGAAACTCAGTCGTGCAAATCCTCTATCAGTTAATTCTTGCAACTGCGATATTAACTCTTTCAATTCTGTTGGTGCCATTCTATACGAAGCTATAGAAATGGGAGTGGTCCCCGGCACTAATTCAATACCAAATACCACTTTCCGAATTGGAGGTAATCCCGGCAGCTCTTCAGGAAACACATCTGGAAACTCACATACCACAGGCACAGATTCAACTTTCTTTTCTGACACTTTTGTATCAATCACATACGCCAAATAAGCTTCACACTCTTTTCTCACATAATTCATAACTTTCATCGTAGATACAATAGCTGGTAGTCCTTTCATATCATTGGATTCAATTCGAACTATCTCACCATTCTAACTTTTCAACTCAATTCTCTATCTTTTACAATTCACGATGGCATTATGCAGAGTAAGCCAATCCATACCCAGAGTTATGTCAAACTCATTGAATAGTAGTAACATCAAATTGGCCAGAAAACATATATCACGAAACATCAATGGGCAATTCTTGTATATTTTATCCACTAGGACACATTTGCCTAAGGGGTTCGACACTCTAACCACAAATTCAATAGACTCAACAGGTAGATTCTTATTCAATACTAAGTTCATATACACATAGGAATGAGTTGATCTTGGATCTATCAATGCAATGACATCAGTATCAAATAAAGTGAAAGTACCGATGATGACGTCTAGAGATGATGCTTCCTCTCGTGCACGTATAGCATAGGCTCGGGCAGGTGCTCTCGCTTCTTACCTCACAACTGTGTCAATTGTCCCCTTCTGACTTTCGCTCACATTTCTGTTGCTTTTGGGTGGTCTACCTCTAGCCGTCACATTACTTGGTCTTTCATTCTGAACATTTTCCTCTTCGACCATCTTCGGGCAATCTCGAATAAAATGATCTCGGGATCTACATTTCTAACAAACTCTATTGTTGTACTTGCCCCAGCACTCTCCCACATGTCGTCTTCCACACCGTCTGCACTCAGGTTTGCTACTCTTAATGCTACCAACAGTTGATTCATTCGGAGCTTGTATTCGTGAACCAGTACTTTATCTCGAATGATCTCTACTTGTATGTCCAAACGAAACATTTGAACGATTGCTTGCATCTCTATATCTCTTCGCTGAAGATTGAGAGAACTTATTCATCGATCTCTTTCTTTCATCAGAAGCCTCAGAATCGGCTTTCTTCTTTTCTTTACTGAGCTCTTCAAATTTACATGCTCTTTCAACTAACACAACAAATTCATTTATATCAAGTATCCCAACGAACAATTTAATGTCTTCATTCAATCCCTCTATGAAACGTTTGCACATAATAGTTTCGGTCAAAACACATTCTCTCGCATATTGACTCAATCTTACAAATTCCCGCTTGTACTCAGTAACGGGCAAACAACCTTGTTTCAACTCTAGAAACTCTTTACGTTTCTGAACAATGAAGCGCTGACTGATATACTTCTTTCTGAACTCAACTTGAAAGGAGTCCCAGGTGATTCTCTCTCTCGAAACCAAATGTTTTCCACCAGTTATAAGCCGTGTCTCTCAACAAGGAAACTGCACACTTAATGTACTCATCAGGATTCAAGGACATCTCATCGAATACTCTGATTGTATTCTCAAGCCAAAACTCGGCTCGCTCAGCATCGTCATCTGATGTGGCCCTGATAAACCGTAAAAGTAACATATTTTAATCCTACATTTATGATACTTTTTGATGATTTATTCCTTGATTTATATAAAAACGTGATTTTAATCCTTTCTTTTCATGTCTTATACCTAGGAAAGCAACCGAGGATGAAAAGAACATAAAACAGGCCTAAAACGGAGTAAATAGGCCTTAGCATGAAATTGACACGGCCTGGCCCAAAGCCCGCACGGCCGTGCCTCGACGAACACCTAGAGCATGACCTCAACTCCGCCTCACACGGCCGTACCTCAAATTAGAAATCCGAACACATGGCCGTGCCTCTGTCGCTGGAAAGAGCAACTTCAGTCAGAAAAAGATACTTAGGGAGAAAGAATCGCATTCCAAGAGCCTATATATATCCCCCAAGTACCACCTTTGAAGGGATCAAAAGCGAGGCCAAGGAGCCTAGCCGAGAAGGTCAGAGTTTGGGAATAACGCGAGGATAGCCAGTTGATCCATCCCAAGAAGCCGGAGTTATACTCAAGACGGCAGAATTCTCCTTCAATTCCTTCAGGGGGTTTTAGGGTTTTCTTATTTTTTGTTTTATCTTTTCTCTTGTGATGTTCTTTTTATTCATTATGAACTAAACCCCTCAGATACCTGAAGGGGATGAAACCTAAGTGAATTTTGTTATTTGATTTCTAAGTTATATGAAACTTACTTAGTTTGTTCTTAATTATGTTGCTTAATCCAAATCTAATGTGCTTAGGTGGAGGAGGAATAGACCCTACCTAAGAGAAGATCTAACATAATTAAGCGGAGTTGATCGAATGCCTAGAGATAGGGTTACGAGATTTTGTCGAATTAGGGTGAAACCTAATATGGGAGTCCATTGATCGATTTACTGCTATCCTAGGGGGTTATTATAAGCGAGCGAGAGTTCCACTAATTAACTTAGGGTTAGACATTATTCATCTCGAGAGAGGGTTTAATATAGGTTAGGGAGTCCTATGGATCAAGCTAAGTAAAGAAATCGTATAATTAAGGGTTAGATAACAAGTGAATTCTAGGTGGATTCTTCCTGAGGGTATCGTCACAATCAACTGAGTTTTTCTTCAAGTTATTTTCCAATTCATTCTTCTTGTCTTTGTGTCCTTAGTTTAAGTCTTCGACAATATAGTTTAAAACAATCTTCACTCTATTCTTAAGGCTAAATAATAAAATGAAAGTGAGTATTAGTACTTTTAGTTCCTTTTGGTTTGATAATCCAGTCTTGCCTAAGCTATACTACTGTTCGATAGGTACACTTGCCTTTAATCGTTGTCAGAGTTAGTCTCCAGGTTTGATCATTCTTTTATAAATTTTTAAAGCTCTAATTGTAGCGATCAAGTTTTTGGCGCCGTTGCCGGGGAATTAAAATATTAAGAAAACTCTTTTATTTTATTACTTTAGCCCTAATTTTTATTTTTCGCAATTTATTTTTCTTTTCGTTTCTATTTTTGTTTTTCTTTTTTTGCTGAAATTTTCTTTCTTTTCCAGCAGGTACCTCTAGTTTATGACTAGAAGGAACCCGAGAGGACCTTTGATATTCGATAGCGAAATCGAAGCTACCACTCGTAGGAATCGCAGGGAAACCAGGCGAGCCCTAGATTACACAGAGAGAGAGAGGAAGAAGATAGATCCAATCCTACTGAAGGGATGGACGAAAATAACCCACAACGACGCGATGTGGGGGAAAACAATGCTCCACGAACAATGTTTGATTATGCGAAACCGCATTTGACAGGAGCAGAATCGAGTATTGTTAGGCCTGCTATAGCCGCTAACAATTTTGAATTGAAGCCTAACACAATACAAATGATTCAACAGTTTGTTCAATTTGATGGTTTGTAGGACGAAGATCCAAACATGTATATAGCTAACTTTTTAGAGTTCTGTGATACCTTCAAAATAAATGGCATTTCTGATGATGCCATACGTCTTCGGTTATTTCCTTTTTCATTAAGAAATAAAGCTAAACAGTGGTTAAACTTGTTACAACGAGGGTCAGTCACTACATGGGATCAGATGACTGAAAAGTTTTTAATGAAATATTTTCCACCGGCCAAAACGGCCAAATTACGGAATGATATCTCTTCCTTTGTGCAGATGGATTTAGAAACACTATATGATGCATGGGAGAGATTCAAGGATCTCTTGAGGAGGTGCCCACACCATGGCTTACCCTTGTGGCTACAAGTCCAAACCTTCTATAACGGTGTAAATCCCTCAACGAGACAACTAATAGATTCAGCCATCGGTGGAACTCTAAACAACAAAACTCCTAAAGTAGCCTACGAGTTCATCGAGGAGATGTCACTAAATAATTACCAATGGCAGGCTTCAAGGACTAAACCGACGAAATCAGCAGGAGTTTTCAATGTCGACGCCATGACCATGCTATCAACGCAGATCGAAATGATGAACAAAAAGCTTGACAGTTTATGTTCTTCACAGGCACATCCAGTCATACAGTGCGACACATGTGGAAACGTGGTGAATCCTGAGTACCCACCTTACCAACCAGGAGCAGAGGACGAACAAATGAACTATATAGGTAATAATTTTCGATCCAATAATAATCCTTATAGTAATATTTACAATCCAGGTTGGAGGAACCACCCAAATGTTTCGTGGGAAGGTCAAGCCAATCAAGGAAATCAAAGGCAGCAACCTCCTCAAAACTTCCAAAATCAGTCATATCCACAAGAGAAGAAATGAACCCATGAGGAGGAATCGACAAATACAGAAAAACGCCTACAAGATATCGAAAGAACCCTTAAAGATCAACAAGCATCAATTGAAAAATTTACTGAGTCGTTTGGGGAACTCACTAAGACGGTTGGAGTGCTTACTAAGATGATCTGTTAGATACGAACTGAAATTTTTCCTAAAGGGACAGGACAGGTAAAAGCAGTCATACTAAGAAGTGGAAAGGAATTAGGTGAACCGAAGAAACAAACCCCAAACGAGAACAACAAGGCAAGTGATGAGGGGATTGAGGATGTAACTCCATTACGCAATGAGATCAAACCACCAATCCCATATCCAACAAAGTTAAAAAAGGAACGAATTGATGCCCAATACGTTAAGTTTCTTGAACTTTTCAAACAAATACATATTAACTTACTTTTTGTTGAAGCAATCTCATAGATGTCGAAGTACGCAAAATTTTTAAAGGAACTCTTGACGAATAAGAGGAAGCTTGAAGAAGTGTCAACAGTGGAACTTAATGAGGAGTGTTCAGCCATCCTCCAAAATAAGTTGCCAACCAAATTAAAAGATCCAGGAAGTTTTACTATCCCTTGTTTAATTGGTAGCTTGAATATTAAGAAAGCATTAGCTGATCTAGGTGCCAGTATTAATTTAATGCCTTACAAAATGTTTAGGCAACTAGATCTTAGGGAACCAAAACCCACTAGGATGAGTATTCAGTTAGCAGAGAGATCCATTAAATATCTTAGAGGAGTTATCGAAGATGTTTTGGTAAAAATTGATAAATTTATTTTCCTTGTTGATTTCATTGTATTAGACATGGATGAAGATATTAATGTTCCCTTAATCTTAGGGTGTCCTTTTTTAGCCACAGCTAGAGCTGTTATTGGTGTAGGAGATGGTAAACTCACACTAAGGATAGGAGATGAAGAAATCATTTTTCAAATTTATGACGCCATGCGATATTCTAAAAAGCAAGATGATTCTTGTTATTTTGTTGATACTACTGATCATATCATTCAAAATTCATTACAGGAAATCATACATGACGACATGAAGGAACCATGTCTGACCCAAAAAGAGGGGGAAAAAGATGAAGATGATGAGTTGAATCTGAATACATCGTCATCCAGACAAATGAAAGAAGAAAGCATTGAAAAAGATGACGAAATAAAACAGAAACCCTCCATCGAAGAGCCACCTAAACTGGAATTAAAACAGTTACCAAAACACTTAGAATACGCATTCCTCGGGGACAATTTTATGCTACCAGTAATCATCTCTTCAGAATTAGAACCCAAGGAAAAAGATGAGTTGATAAAGGTACTACGAGAATGCAAAAAAGCCATAGCTTGGAAAATTTCTGACATCAAGGGAATAAGCCCCGCATTCTGCACCCACAAAATTTTAATGGAAGAAGAATACAAGCCGTGTGTGCAACCCCAAAGACGGTTAAACCCCAACATGAAAGAAATGGTCAAAGCCAAGGTCATTAAACTTCTAGATGCATGAATAATTTATCCTATTTCTAACAGCACTTGGGTAAGTCCTGTGCAGGTAGTTCTAAAGAAAGGAGGAATGACGGTAGTGCCCAATGAAAAGAATGAGTTAATTCCCACAAGAACAGATATAGGTTGGAGAGTCTGTATAGACTATAGGAAGCTGAATGACGCCACCAGAAAAGATCACTTTCCTCTGCCCTTCATAGATCAAATGTTGGAAAGATTATCCGGGCATATGTACTACTGCTTCTTGGATGGACTCTCCAGTTACTTCCAAATCCCCATAGCTCCTGAAGATCAAGAAAAGACGACATTCACATGCCCATACGGTACGTTTTATTATCGTAGAATACCTTTTGGATTATGTAATGCTCCAGCTACTTTTCAGCGTTGCATGTTGGCAATCTTTGACAAACTCGTGGAAGACATCATGGAGGTATTTATGGATGATTTCTCGATATTCGGTAATTCTTTCCATCTTTGCCTTAAAAATTTAAAACGAGTTCTAAATAGATGTGAGGAAACAAATCTTGGTTTGAATTGGGAAAAATGTCACTTTATGGTTAGCGAAGGAATTGTGTTAGGACATAAGATTTCTAGTAATGGGATTGAGGTAGATAAAGCAAAGGTTGAATCTATAGAAAAACTACCTCCCCCTAGTTCTGTCAAGGCTATCAGAAGCTTTTTAGGACATGCAGGGTTTTATAGAAGATTTATTAAAAATTTTTCTAAAATAGCTAAGCCTTTGACAAAATTACTAGAAAAAAATGTTCCTTTAAATTTCAATTATGAATGTTTAGATGCATTTAATATCCTTAAGGATAAATTAATAAATGCGCCGATTATAATTGCACCAGATTGGAACCTACCCTTTGAACTAATGTGTGATGCAAGTGATTTTGCAGTAGGTGCAGTTTTGGGACAACGAAGAGACAAGCATTTTCAGCCAATCTACTACGCAAGCAGAACACTAACACCCGCACAAGAAAACTATACCACCACAGAGAAAGAATTGCTAGCCGTAGTTTTTTCCTTTGATAAATTTAGACAGTATCTAATACTGTCTAAAGTCGTCATTTACACTGACCATTCAGCTCTTCGTTATCTTTTAAACAAACCTGATGCAAAACCCAGACTCATACGATGGATTTTACTCTTATAAGAATTCGACTTGGAAATACAAGATAAGAAGGGAGCCGAGAATCTCGCAGCGGATCACCTTTCTATACTTTAAAATCCACACACCAAAGAGCTCAATGAAAGTGAAATAAATGATTCGTTTCCTGAAGAAAAACTCTTTTCTATAACACATTCTGAGGTACCATGGTTTGCAAATATTGCGAATTATTTAGCTGCTAACATCTTACCAAGAAAATTAACACATCACCAAAAGAAGCGATTCTTTGCTGATGTGAAAAATTATTTTTGGGAAGATCCCTTTCTTTTCCGCATTTGTGCAGATCAGGTAATTCGAAGATGCGTTACAAAGACAGAAGCAAACAAAATCTTAGAGCATTGCCATTCAGGACCATCAGGAGGACACTAAGACAGCACACAAAATACTCGAATCAGGTTTTTACTGGCCCGCTCTATTTAAAGATGCCAACAAGTATGTTACCTCGTGTAATATATGCCAAAGGATAGGTAATATTTCTAAACATGATGAAATGCCTCAAACATATATGTTATCATGTGAAATATTTGATGTATGGGGTATCGATTTCATGGGACCATTCCCTAGTTCGTTTGGAAACAAGTACATCCTAGTGGCAGTCGATTACATGTCAAAATGGGTAGAAGCGGAAGCTTTACCTACCAATGATGCTAGGGTAGTAGTCAAGTTCCTCAAGAAACTGTTTTCCCGATTTGGCACACCTAGAGCAATTATTAGTGATAGGGGTACTCACTTCTGCAATACTCAATTTGAAAAAGTTTTAAAAAAATATGGAGTATACCACATGACAGCAACCCCATATCATCCTCAAACCAGTGGGCAAGTTGAGGTAGCAAATTGAGAACTCAAGTGCATTCTAGGAAAAACAGTTGAATCAAATAGAAAAGATTGGGCAGTTAAAGTAGATGATGCTTTATGGGCCTATAGAACAGCATTTAAAACACCTTTAGGGACATCCCTCTACAAACTTGTATACAGGAAAAGCTGTCATCTACCATTCGAATTGGAACACAGCTTTTTGGGCAATAAAATTCCTGAACGAGCTGGACGAATGGAGAACAGAAGCTTATGAGAACTCAAAACTGTAAAAGGAAGCAACAAAGCAATGTCACGATGCTCGTCTCAAGAGATCAAAATAATTCGAAGTAGGAGACCTGGTCCTACTATACAATTCAAGGCTTACACTATTCCCGGGAAAGCTGAAATCAAGATGGTTAGGCCCATTCATGATCAAAACAATTTTTCCATACGGCACCATTGAGGTAACGCATCCCACTAAAGGCACATTCAAGTTAAATGGTCACCGACTTAAAATTTATAACGGTGCAGACCTCGGAGATATGAGAGAGGAGCTTCTGCTCCGTGAGCCTTCTTTTAGAACCGAAAACAGGGAGAGTCTAGCTTAAGACTATAAACAAGCGCTTCTCGGGAGGCAACCCGAGCACTAACACATTAACTTTGTTTTTATTTTTCTTATTTTTCTAACACTACCCTAAAATAGTCTAACAGAAAATGCAGGATTTCAAACACGGCCTTGAACACGGGCGTGTCAATGACCGTGTACAAAACAGGGGATGACCCACGGGTGTGCCACGAGCCGTGCCCAAACAAGGAAAAATTTCTATCGTCAACACGAGCTGCGATACCAAAACACGCTCGTGTGATCTAACCGTGTGAAGCTACTAACTTGCACACCACGGGCAGAACACGCTCGTGCGACCTAATCGTGTGAAGCTACTGACTTGCACACCACAGGCCACACACGGCCGTGCCTGACTCCTGTGCTGAGATACTAACTTGCCACACACGGGATATACACGCCCGTGCGAACCTACCGTGCCAACATACTGACTTGTCCAGCACGGATGTGCCCAATGAACACACGGCCATGCCAATAAACCTGAACGCGCCCAATCCTAAAAAACACGAAAAGCACGGGCGATTTCAAAATGACACGGGCGTGGCCATAGACCGTGCCCCCTCCCCTATAAATAAAATCTAACCGTCATCCCCCAAAAACCTAACCCTAAAATCAGTTTTACACCCCTTCTCCCCAAATCCGGCCACACCACCACTCATCTCCACTTTAAACCACCTTCCTTCACTGTTTCTCTCCAAAAACCACCAAAAATCATCCACACGCCCGCACCACAGCCATGCTACCCATCCACACGCCCACGCCACCGCCGTGTCCGTGCAGCAGAGCCAATGCCACCGCCGTGCTCCGCCCGTGTTGATCGTCTCCCTCATCCCTGGTTCCCTTTTTTTGACATAATCTTTCATCGCATTCCTCTTTATTTTCAAATTTTATTTAGATTTAGTCCTACAAAGCATGATTTTTGTTTAGGAAATTTGTTTTAGTACTCATAAAACTTTAGTTGTAGCTTTATTTTAATTTTGTTTAGTATTAACCCTGATTTTTAGTTAGAGATTATTCTCACAACATTCATGAATAATTTGATTTTGGTTGCTGATTGATTCCATTCTTAGGCATAAAATTGAACATCTTTCTTGATCAAAAGAATCAATGATATCGAATAATATTGATTATAGTTTGATATGAAATACATTGGTCATAATTTTGATTAAGGAACTTGTTCTTTTTATCTAATCATTTTTTTGGTTCCATGTCGTCATCACGAATCAAACGAGCCGGCCCAAGCAAGAAATGAAAGGGGCCCGGATCATCATTCGCAAGTGCCTCCATCGAACTTCGACACCCATTTCTCAGATCCCCTCAAGCAACTCAGGACGAAAGGTACAAAGCAATCCGGGGTAGACCCATAGGCACCGGTAGACAAATCAATTGGAACGCAGTGCGACAAGTTGGGTTCGCAACTGATATTCAAGCACTCCTCTCAACCGAACCGTGGGAGAACACATATATAGAGCTTACGTTAGAATTCTGCACCACCTTCACTTTGCAAGCGGTGACGACTCAGTTCGACGACCCAGGTGCTATTCAATTCTGTCTAGGGGGCTCAGTGCATTGATTAAGTGTACCACAGTTCAGCACGGCTCTCGGATTTTACACGCCGAAATTCATAGAAGAATACCCACTTGCCGGGTTAAACCGTAAGCTCCACTGCACTCCGCTCGAATGTTGGCACTACCTACGCCCCACTACAAGCAACTATAACCCCAGTCGCTCTAAGGCGACAGCACTTCCCTCGGCCCTTAGGTATATTCACGCCATTCTCGCGCACACCATCACAGGTCGCAGAGAGAGCACCAGCATCGTAAACAAGCAAGAGGTTTACTTCCTATCATGCATGTCTGAAGGACATGTTTTCGACTTGGCATATATTAATGCATGCGCGATTCAACATCAGACAGAGCAACATAGGAAGGGGATTTTTTCAATGGGGCCATACATTACAAGGTTAGCTCGGCACTTCAACCTCCTCAACTCTGACGACCAGATCACCTCCCTCACACTGACGGGCAACATGGTACCTCAAGGCATCCAGACGATGCTACATATGAGGATGATCAAACAACGTTGAGGGACCGACCCCCCGCAGTACAAACTAAAGACACCAACCAACGAGGAAGAGTACGAGGACATTCCTGACGATGTCCCACCACCATCAAAGGAGGCACCGAATCCGAGCCAGCATCCATACCAAACAGCAACATCATTAGCAGACATCTCTGCTCGACTTGATCGGTTCGAGATGCATTTCGCTGAAAACGCTTGGGGCTTTGACGGATTAGAGGCGACGCTCCAACAAATATGCCAGCACCTCCACATTTCATCATCAGCACCACCACCGGATGCAACCAACGATGAGGACTTCTAAGTCTTTTTAAATTGTTTTTCTTTAATTTTATTTCCTTCATTTTAAGACTTTATTTTATGTTGTTTAAATCGAACTCTTATTATCATTGCAAATTTTTTTATCATTGGCTATCCAATTAGGCAAGCATCCCTAACAACATATCCATTTCATCAAAAAGATCAATTAACAAGTGACTTTGCAGAATAAATCATATATTCCACCTACACAAAAGCACAACTAGGCGAAATACAAAAAGTCACCTGATGCCACACACTGTCCACATCCTCAAGGATCTCGTCAGTAAATCCAGGAAGTGACACTTTCTCCTTCTATCTTTTTGATTGATCACTAATTATCATTATTTATCTTTGTACATTGAGGGCAATATACATCTTAAGTGTGGGGGGGAGTAAAAGTGTCTAAATTTTGCATGATTCTCAAATTGTGCCTAAACCTTTTCCCAAATCCCTGATTTAGTCTTGTTTTTATGCAAAGTTGTCATATTACTAATTAGAATGAAATTTCTAATAATTTGTGATGATTATTGACATGTTTTAGAATAAGTCATAATTAATTGTGCATTGATGATTAAGTTTGAAGAATACTAGAGAATCGAGCATGATAAATCTAGTTTTCAAGAATTAAAAACTTTGCTATGTTGTTAACCTAAATTTGAATATTACCTTGAAATTTAAAATTCATAAGGACGATGTCAAAACACCCATAATTTTTGTGAGTATTTGAACCTTATAGAGCATACATTCTTTTTTGTGCTCATTCTTTGATTATGAGTGTGTCAACCATGAACTGTTATTCTAGAACTTGCCTCGTTTATACGTGTTGACACCACAGTTATGGTTTGATATACAGAGATGATAAAGGCACCTAGGTTTTAAGCCACTCACTTCACTAAATAGCCTACCTTTACAATTAACCCCTAGTGAACCCCGTTGATCTTAACAAACCCTTTTTATTGACTTACCTACTAATATTAACCCAAAGCCCTTTGTATTTGTTATCACCCTTTCTTTTGACTACCCCTTAATCGAGACTTGATTTGATCAGTTACCGAAGTTTATTATTCTGATATTTAAATTTATCTTGTATTATTTAGGTTGTTCTTAAAAAAATCCAAAGTATTCAATTTTAGTAGTTTGAAAAGAGAGCTTACACAATCAAAGTCTATTCTCGAAAGAAAAGCTCGTAGTAGTAAAAGCTCAGTTGATGATATTTCAGTATATTTAGGGAGGTACTTGTCAATTCAATCTCGATTCTAACCTTCTAATTTTAGCCTGTAACCACACCTTTTAACCTAACCCCGTTACAACCCTAACAAAGATCTTTTGATCTGTTTGTCATCTCATATTACAGTGGTGGAGATTTGATTTTCAGGTAAGCCCATGGGATAAACTTTTCAGGTTCGACTTAGGAGCGACCTTTTCCTAAACCTTAAACACTTTAGAGTGATTTGAGTGAATCTTTAGCGAGTATATCTATCCTTGTCAGTTTTGAATTAAAAAGGTAGTTATTTAAAAGAGGGGAGACACCTATGTTTTCAAGGTACAAAATCATGACTTATCTCGTTTGAATCTTTAGGAATCTTTGAATTGAATTGTCCATGTATGAATTATCTATGAATTGTGATAAGGCATTGTTGATAGGAATTATGAATCATGGAAAGTTCGTTTTAATTGTAAGTTGAGAATTTTGCTTGGGGACAAGCAAAAGCTTAAGTGTGGGGGTATTTGATAAACCATAAAAAACATATTTTAATCCCACATTTATGATGCTTTTTGATGATTTATTCCTTGATTTATATAAAAAGGTGCTTTTAATCCTTTCTTTTCATGTCTTATACCGAGGAAAGCAACCGAGGATGAAAAGAACACAAAACAGGCCTAAAACAAAGTAAATAGGCTTTAGCATGAAATTGACACGGCCTGGCCCAAAGCCCGCATGGCCGTGCCTCGACGAACACCTAGAGCACGGCCTAAACTCCGCCTCACACGGCCGTGCCTCAAATTAGAAATCCAAACACGGTCTGGTCTCGATACACACGGGCGTGTGCTATGGCCGTGCCTCTGCCGCTGGAAAGAGCAATTTCAGTCGAAAAAGGATACTTAGGGAGAAAGAATTGCATTCTAAGAGCCTATATATATCCCCCAAGTACCGCCTTTGAAGGGGATCGAAAGCGAGGCCAAGGAGCCTAGCCGAGAAGGTCAGAGTTAGGGAATAACGCGAGGATAGCCAGTTGATCCATCCCAAGAAGCTAGAGTTATACTCAAGATGGCGGAATTCTCCTTCAATTCTTTCAGGGGGTTTTAGGGTTTTCTTATGTTTTGTTTTATCTTTTCTCTTGTGATTTATTTTTATTCATTATGAACTAAACCCCTCAGATACCTGAAGGGGATGAAACCTAGATGGATTTTGTTATTTGATTTCTAAGTTATATGATAATTACTTAGTTAGTTCTTAACTATGTTGCTTAATCCAAATCTAATGTGCTTAGGTGGAGGAGGAATTGACCCTACCTAAGAGAAGATCTAACATAATTAAGCGGAGTTGATCGAACACCTAGAGATAAGGTTACCAGATTTTGTCGGATTAGGGTGAAACCTAATATAGGAGTCCATTGATCGATTTACTGCTATCCTAGGGGGTTATTATAAGCGAACGAGAGTTCCACTAATTAACTTAGGGTTAGACATTATTCACCTCGAGAGAGGGTTTAATATAGGTTAGGGAATCCTATGGATCAAGCTAAGTAAAGAAATCGTATAATTAAGGGTTAGATAACAAGTGAATTCTAGGTGGATTCTTCCTGAGGGTATCGTCGCAATCAACTGAGTTTTTCTTCAAGTTATTTTCCAATTCATTCTTCTTGTCTTTGTGTCCTTAGTTTAAGTCTTCGACAATATAGTTTAAAACAATCTTCACTCTATTCTTAAGGCTAAATAATAAAATGAAAGTGAGTATTAGTACTTTTAGTTCCTTTTGGTTTGATAATCCGGTCTTGCCTAAGCTATACTACTGTTCGATAGGTACACTTGCCTTTAATCGTTGTCAGAGTTAGTCTCCAGGTTTGATCATTCTTTTATAAATTTTTAAAGCTCTAATTGTAGCGATCAGGCCCTAAACTCCTCGGCCCCGTATTTTCGAATCTCGTCTACAGGTGGTTTATTCAATCTAATCGGGTCTACAACTTGTGGCACAATAGGTACTTGTGGGGGTGGAGGTTGTGGAACAGCCGGATTCGTTCAAACGAACTCCGTAAACCACTCACTCATCATTCGAAAGAAGGCTTGCTTGGCCTCTCCTCCCTCACCACTATCATTCGGCCTAGATGTAGCCGGCGCTGTCCCTTGAGCGGGAGTAGGTGCATTACTTTCTACATCGTCAGCAACTACTCGATCAGGATCCATTACTATATGAAAACACATTTTCAACTGTCAGAATTCATCACACTATCACAATTTTATTATATGGCATGTATAGCTAGACTCACACGCGCTACGTTAGTCCAAGAATCGACTAAACCGTAGCATACTAATAAAAATGTAACACCCCTAACCCGAGACCGTCGCCGGATTAGGGTTAAGAGGTATTACCAGACAATAGGATCATTTCACAACTCATTTACAACACAAAGTCAAACATGATCATAGTATATCAAAACATAATCAAATAGTCCCTTGTAGAGGTCTACAAAACCTTAAACACATGCAAGAAATGGGTCGGGACCCAACCGGAATACATATAGACAATTTCAGAAATTCAAAATTTTTTGAGGTTACAAGGGATACACGCCTATGGAGGCAGGTTGTGTGCCTCCCATGGCTGCTTGACACATCCGTGTGTCCTCCCTGTGGTCGAAACTGACTTAGCTCCAAGGCCACCAAACACGCCCGTGTACCTTGGCCCTGGTCTATCCTGACTTGGCTCCACGACCACCAAGCACGCCCGTGTACTTTAGCCGTGGTCGATCCTGTTGAAACAACACGGCTACCAGGCACGTCCATGTGCCATGGCCGTGTGCTCTTAGGCGATATACTAACTTACGCCCACGGTTAAATGACACACCCATGTCAAGGCCGTGTGCTAATAGACTACATATTGCCACTTTCCCACGGTCGATTAATCGAGCACTTTATCTTTACCTCGATCTCAATTCGAACCTCTCCTCTCTTGGTCTATACACATTCAAATATAATCCATTCAACCACTAATTTATTCAATTTAATCCACACACACATGTTTAGGGCATTTTACAAAATAGCCCTCACATTTTCACATTTCGACACTTTAGTCCCTATTTCACAAAATCATCAAATACACAAAATTTCAATACACATGTGCTTAGTCGAATTCTTCCCATGTTAATACAAGCTCATACATTTCATTTATTTCACAACTTAACCCTTTAATTTCACATTTTCTCAATTTAGCCCTAATTAGCTAAATTCATCAAAAATTCAAGAACAAAGTATGTTCATCTAGCTCAAATCTTTCATTTAACACCATAAATCATCACAAAGCTCAACATATCATCAATGGCATATCACACAAACATCATCAATTCACAAAATTGAGACATGGGCTTGATAGTAGACTATGCAACGATTGCAAAAACGTAGAAATTATCGAAAACTGACTAAAAACATACCTTGAATTTATGCTTGGAATGGCCGAATATAACCAAGCTAAACCCCTTTTCTTTTCTTACAAAATTTGGTCAAAAGATGAACTAAAATGGCCATTTTTCATGTTTGTTATTTTTATCAAATTAAAACATACATAATAATCCATTTACCTATTTAGCGTTTCATTAAACAAATAAAACAAACATTCATTAAGGGCACATTTGTCTTTTGTCCATCCACTATCTAAATAATGGCTTAATTGCCTCTTAAAGCCATCCTATTATGAAGACAACAACACTTAGGTACTTATAAATCAGCACATAGCTTTTACTCTTTATGCGATTAAGTCATTTCTCTTAATTCGGCACACAAACGATCAAATTATCACACAGAATTTTCACACAGACTATGACACAAACTATTCACACTGAAAATAATATTAAATTATCTTTTTGACCTCGAGTTTGTGGTCTCGAAACCACTTTTCTGACTAGGGTCTAAACTGGGCTATTATAACAAGCAAATGCTTAAGTGTGGGGGTATTTGATAAACCGTAATATGAACATATTTTAATCCCACAATTAGCATTCTTTTGGATGATGTAAGCCTTGAATTATGGAATTTGGTGCTCTTAATACTTTTTTTTCATGGTTTATACCTAGGAAAGCACCGGAGGATGAAAAGAATGAGAAACGGGCCTAAAACGGAGTAAATAGGCCATATCACGAAATCAACACGGCCTGGGCCCAAGACCACATGGTTGTGCCTCATTAATAGACCCGAACACGGCCTGGCCATAATTCACACGGGCGTGTGCCATGGGCGTGTCCCTGTCTTGTAATATCCGGGATTTAGGGGTTGTGCATTTTTGCTTAAATGTATATGAAGCATGCCTATGTGTTGTTTGAATGTGTTTTGGGAGTTTCGGGAACTTTAGAATGGAGGTGAATGCCTTAGGAAAATATTGTACTTTAAGTCTTGAAGTGGAGCTAAGCATGATAGGCCTTAAGAAAATTTGTCGGGGAAATTGGACATAAAAATCGGCTTGGTAAAGTGGCAGGGAGGCGCCACTTAAGGCCTTGGAAAGTGACGCCACAAGCAGTGTGCAGGGCTTAGGTTCGAGCAGCACAAGCAACATTTTGGGGCTTTTATTTTTTTCGGCAAAGAGGAGCAGTAGTGGACGGCACAGGGACTTTAAGTGGATGAGGATTAGACTTGGTCAAATCTTTTTAAAATTCGGCTAGGAGGGAGAGATAAGTGTGGAGTTATTCAAACACTTTTGAATGAAGGGGGAAGAGGAAAAATAGGAGAATAACAAGGGATTGAGTAGAGAGATGAAGAGTTGGCCGAATGGAAGGGTCTAGGTGTGGTATTTTCGGCCAAAGGGAGGGGAGTGAGGCCATTTTCTCTCTTTTCTTCTCAATTGTGCCTCTACCGAAATTCTTTTCTTCTCTTTTGACCAAAAATCGAAAGTGAAATTGTGTATCTTCTCTTCTTCTTTTATTTTGTCAAAGCCGAAAGCTTCTTCTTCTTTTTCCATTCTTGTCGAAACTTCCTTCATTTCTTTTTCTTAAAGCAAAAGCTGAATACCATTCATCTTTCTTCCATTCTCTCCTTTCACTTTGGCCGAATTTCTCATTAATCTAAGGGGGGCGTTGTCGAGCTTTTGGATACAAGCCTTTCAATCTGTTCTAATAGTGGGGTAAGGAATTCTTTGTCAATTGATCTTCTTTCCTATACCTTCAATTAAGTCGACACTAAGGAAACTGATCTCTTCTATTATTTTGGCCGAACTATGAAAGGGGTCTTTCGGGATTATTGTAGCTAACGTTTGGAGAAGTAATGATTCGGGATTTGAATATCCACGGTAAGTGAAGTGTGATTTAGGCCGAAGGCCATTTGCTTTGGTTCATTAAGAGTTAGAATCGACACTAACATAGGCCATGTAGGGATTTCGACATCTCCAAAGGACAAGTGGCATATTTCGGGATTTAGACAAGCAAGGTAAAGGAGTATTAATATTCGGCCAAGGCCATATTAAGTATTAATGTTGGCCGATTCTGACTATGGTTTTTAGGGAGGAGTACAACCTGTTTCGGTAGATATTCGGGATTCAGTAGTCGTGTTAGTACCAGGTGTGTAGCCCTACACTAATTCCTGCTAGATTAATGGTATTAATTTAATACATGTGTTAATGGACATATGAAAAATATGGCTAAAGGTACCATTCAATGGTACAGTGTAATCAGGTACGTTACCCTTAATGCTCTGTTAATAATGTTATGAACATTGAATATGACACGTATGTGAATTCGTTATGAATATAGAATAAGGTATATTGCATGATTTCTGCATGTTTTGTATGACGCATGGGTATATGGGTGATAATGAAAAGGGGAAGTGATCTGGTGATTTTTACCACATTATCTGGTGACTCATGTCACATAATCTGAATCTGGTGACTAATGTCACATATTATTATCTGGTGACTCTGTCACATTATCTGGTGGCTATGCCACGATTATAAGGGCGATGTGCAGTTGACTGCAGCGACTGCCTTCGATGGTGTGTAGCGGATGGAGGGTCGATTTAGTAATCCCCACGGTGTGATTGGCAGGTACGGGTGATGTGTAGAGGATGGTTATTTAGGTAGGTTTGGGATTGCATCATTGTTTATAATCGTTATATATGATTTGATATGCCTAAATCGTTTGGGAGTTTGTGTTGGTTGTTACACACTGAGTCCGTTGACTCACCCCTCGTGGGCTAACATTTTGCAGATGACACTCAGTAATTGGACCGGGTCGGCAGGGACTTAGTGGTGGCCATGCTCAGCTCAGTATTTATTTTATTTTGGGTTTTTATACTTAGTTTTAGATTTATTTCGGGCTTTGCTATTGTTGTAGTAAGGCCATTACTGTTAAACTATTTTATGCATGCGTTTTAGTTTTATTATGATACAATTAATATTAAACCAAAGGCTAAACAACTTTTCTTTAAAATAATTTCAAATGTGTTGACACCTAAACCCCAACGATTTTCCACTTAATGCTACGCCCTAAAATTTGGCATTTCTTTTAACTTACAGTTTTGAAGTATAAAAATAACGTTTTAATAAAATATAGACTTCAAAAATGACACCGTTTTCAATTTAATCACAACACAAATCTATTTTTCTTCAAAACTGCAAAAATTTTCCGAATTGACAAACAGATTTTTGAAATGTTTTACTCAATGAGCATGCCAGATCCGGTCGGGGCTCGTGGGCCGAGTTTGGGGTGTTTCAATTTGGTATCAGAGCCCAGTTTTAAACTCTCGGCCTTGGGTTTAAAGCCCACAACGTTTTCAAAATAGAGCCCAAATAAGTTTTTGTGAAAATTTTTGGAATTGAGCAGGTTTTCTGGCATGGCACCTAAGTCTTCGACCCGAAGTCCACCAGGTAAGTACCCCTAACTGTTGTATGATTTGTATTATTGTATGATTTGTATGGGGGTATTACGGGATCGTAGATCAGTACATTAGGAGTTAATGAACCCTAGGATTAGCTTACTCCAACACAGAATCACATAAAATTTAAGGCCTAATCAAACAAACCTGTGAGTGAGTCGCCGAGTTAAGGGTGTGGCAACCATTGTGCGCATGTCTAGGATTGGATTCAGGGAGAGCTTGGTATTTAAGCAGTCCTAGTGACTCACCTCCTCTTCGCTTGAATCCTACCTGGTGCGTAGTGACGGTTCACCCTAACCAAGAGGATTTATTCATGGGCTAAATTCAATAATTAAAACCCGAAAGGGACTAGCTACACTGTTTTATAAAAACCTTAGTTTTAAAGTCACCAAATTACCTCTTTGAGTTGTAGGAACTATTTTAGATTTTAAAAAAAAAAATTTCCGAAGTATTCCCGGCTTACAAAATTACCCAAATACCCCTGGTTTGTAAAATTACTAAAATACCCTTGGTTTATAAAATTGCCATACTACACTCAATTTTTACGAAGATATCCTTACTTTACAAAAATACCAAAAATCCCTAGTTTGCGAAATATCAGGATACCCCGATTTGGAAAAATTTACCAAAATACCCCTATAGGACAAAGTACGAAATACCCCTGGGATTGGAACGGACGAAAAGGTTCGAGTGGTGAATGTGTGTGGTAGATACTATTGAATGAATGTGTTTCTCTGAATTAGGGTAGAAGACTTGAAACGAAAACCCTGAAATGATCGAAAGAACTACTACTAAACTTCTTTACATAAAACATATTTGTGAGTAATCAGTGGAACAAGAACTAATGCATAAAACTTTTTAACCAGATTAGATCGCGATCGTAGATATGAGTTCTAGGGGACGTGGTCGTAATGTGCGAGGACGTGGTAGAGGCAGAATGACCGTATCGGAACCCGTTAGGTCTGGTCAAGGGTCCGAGAACGAGGTACCACCACCACCACCACCAGCTGCTGAGGTTGAACATCAAGATCAGACGGGGGATGATGCAGTATCGCAGGCGATGCTGCGGGTTCTTGAGAGGGTGGATGGAGCAGGTGGAAGTATGGGAGCTCGAAAATCTATACCCGAGTGACTCCGAGCCAATGGAGCTGAGGTATTCTGGGGTGTATCCGGTGTGACGCCCAATACGGCTGAGTATTGGTTGGAGGCGACGGAGCGAATCATGGATGAGCTGGATCTGACTGCTGAGGAGCAACTGAAAAGAGTGGTGTCGCTACTCCGCGATGAGTCATATCAATGGTGGCTCACAGTTCGAGATAATGCTATAGTTGAGGATCTCACTTGGGAGTATTTCAAGGCGGCGTATCAGAAGAAGTATGTTGGGACTAGCTATATTGATGCGCAGAGGAAGGCATTTCTGAGGCTGGTTCAGGGAAGTAAGTCCGTAGCAGAGTACGAGGTGGAATTCTTAAGGTTGAGCCGGTATGCTCGAGGAATCATGGCTACGGAGCATGAACGATGTGTCCGGTTTGAGGACGGACTGAGGGATGACCTGAGATTGTTGATAGCTCCATAGCAGGAGCGGGAGTTTGCCGTGTTGGTGGAGAAGGCTAAGGTAGCCGAAGGGGTTAAGGAATCTGTGAGACAGAATACGGATAGGAATAGGCAAAAGAGAGGTTTTGGATCATCAGGGTCATCCGAGAATGTTCAGAAGAGACATAGAGTGGATGGGCCGCGAGGTCAACAGGTTGTTATGGGAGGACAGTACCGTACTTGTGCTTAGTGTGGAAAGATGCACCTAGGAGAGTGTTGGAAGAAGACATGGGGATGTTTTAAGTGTGGGTCCAAGGATCACATGATTAGGGATTGTCCTATGAAAACAGACGGGAGCCGACCAACAAGTCAGGGTTTTAATCAAGCTGGAAGGGGTGGACAGCAGCCACCGTGGGGTCGTGGTCCAATTGGCAGAGGTAATGGTTCTGGAAGAGGACGAGGAACACCGGGTAGAGGTGTTGGTAATACAGAGGCAAGACAGCCGGGTCTGGTGTATGCAGTTCGCCGAAGGGAGGATGGTGACGCACCGGACGTCATAATCGGTACGTTCCTTATAGCTGATAAGCCTTACTTTGCTTTAATTGATGTTGGCTCGACCCACTCATATGTTGCATGTAGAGTAGTTGAAACGCTAGGTGTAGCATCTGAACTGTCTAATAGGAAGATGACTGTAGTGAGCCCGTTAGGTCAAACGGTAGTGGTGAATAGGATATTTTAGAGTGTACCTTTAGAGATTCAGGGAGTGGTATTCCCTGCTGACTTAATGGAACTACCTTTCGGAGAATTTGATCTCATTCTTGGCATGGATTGGCTAGTGGAACATCGGGCGAAATTGGATTGCGCAGCTAAGCGAATGGAGTTAAGGACCCCAGAGGATGAGGAGATAATTATGATAGGAGAAAGAAGAAACTATTTGTCTAACGTAGTCTCCGCATTCAAGGCTGATAAGCTGGTTCGGAAAGGGTGCAAGGCATTTTTGACCTTCGTTAGTGCGTTGGATGCAAAGGAAGAGGGAGTTAGTGGAGTTAGAACAGTAAGGGAATTTGTGGATGTTTTTCCGGAGGAGTTACCTAGGATACCCCCAGATAGGGAGGTGGAGTTCGGAATTGACTTACTGCCGGGTACAGCACCTGTGTCAATTGCTCCGTATAGAATGGCACCAAAGGAATTGGTTGAGCTCAAGGCTCAGATTCAGGAGTTGCTTGATCGTGGGTTTATCCGACCCAGTGTGTCTCCATGGGGAGCACCGGTTCTATTCGTGAAAAAAAAAGGACGGGACTATGCGCATGTGCATAGATTATCGTCAGTTGAATAAGCTGACCATCAAGAACAAGTATCCATTGCCGAGGATAGACGACTTGTTCGATCAGCTTAAGGGGGCCGCAGTATTTTCAAAGATAGATCTACGATCTGGATATCATCAGCTCAAGGTGAAGGAAGTGGATATCCATAAGACAGCTTTCCGGACAAGGTATGAGCACTTTGAGTTCTTAGTAATGCCGTTCGAATTGACGAACGCCCCAGCTGCGTTCATGGATATAATGAACCGGGTTTTTCAACCTTACTTGGATCAGTTCGTTGTTGTGTTCATAGACGACATCCTAGTTTATTCCAAGTCTGAGGTAAAACATGATAAACATCTCTGGATAGTGTTGCAAGTGTTAAGAGAGAAGAAGCTCTATGCCAAATTCAGCAAGTGTGAATTTTAGCTGAAGGAGGTAGCGTTTTTAGGGCATGTGGTGTCTGCAGAAGGGATAAGGGTGGATCCTCGGAAGATTGAGGCAGTATTAGATTGGAAACCACCTAAGTTTGTGGCTGAGGTTCACAGTTTCTTGGGGTTAGTAGGCTATTATAGAAGGTTCATAGAAGGGTTTTCGTCAATAGCGGCACCTTTGACGAAATTGCTAAGGAAGGAGGTACCTTTTGTATGGACAGATAAGCAGCATGAGAGTTTCGAGAGGCTTAAGAAAGTTTTGACAGAAGCTCCAGTTCTAATTCAGCCTGAGGCAGGGAAGGATTTCATGGTGTATTGTGATGCTTCTCACACAGGATTGGGATGTGTGCTAATGCAAGACAGGAAGGTAGTCGCTTATGCGTCCCGACAATTAAGGCCACATGAGGTTAATTACCCAACGCATGACTTAGAGTTGGCAGCGGTGGTCTTCGCTCTTAAGGTATGGAGGCATTATCGATATGGAGAAAAGTCAGTGATCTACACGGATCACAAGAGTCTTAAGTATCTGCTGACTTAGAAGGAGCTGAATTTGAGACAGCGAAGGTGGGTAGAATTACTAAAAGACTACGATTGTTCTATAGAGTATCACCCAGGTAAGGCAAATGTAGTGGCAGATGCCCTAAGTCGGAAGATAGTGTTGGATCTGAGGGCGATGTTTGCACAACTTAGTGTGTATGACGACAGAAGTTTGTTGGCGGAGTTGCAGGTAAAGCCGACATGGTTGGGTCAGGTGAAAGAGAGTCAGTTGGCAGATGAGGATCTAAGTGCTAAGTTATGGCAGGTGCAGAGTGGGGAATTGGATGACTATGATGTTAACAGTGAGGGAGTGTTGTGTTTTCATGGCAAGGTCTGTATGCCAAAGGATAAGGAGTTAAGGCAGAGAATTCTTCAGGAATCGCATAGTAGCCCTTATGCTATGCATCCTGGAGGTAGTAAGTTATACAGAGATCTACGGGAACAATTTTGGTGGCTTGGTCTTAAGCGGGAAGTTACAGAATTTATAGGAAAGTGCTTAACGTGTCAGCAAGTCAAGGCTGAACACCAAGTTCCGTCAGGATTGCTTCAGCCAATAAAGATTCCGCAGTGGAAGTGGGAGAGAATCACCATGGACTTCGTTAGTGGGTTTCCCCTTATGCCTACTAAGAAGGACACGGTATGGGTGATAGTGGATCGATTGACGAAGTCTGCACATTTCATTCCAGTGCGGGTTGATTATTCCTTGCAGAGGTTGGCGAAGTTGTATGTGGTAGAGATTGTGAGGTTGCATGGAGTTCCGGTGTCGATTATTTCGGATAGGGATCCGAGGTTTACGTCTCGGTTTTGGAAAGCACTACATCAGGCTCTGGGCACCAGATTAGATTGTAGTATGGCATTTCATTCGCAGTCAGACGGCCAGTCTGAGCGAGTGATCCAAGTGTTAGAGGATATGTTGAGGGGCTGTGTAATAGACTTCAGAGGAAGTTGGGAAGAACATTTGCCTTTAGCGGAATTTGCATATAATAACAGCTATTAAGCCAGTATTCAGATGGCACCGTATGAAGCGCTGTATGGACGGAAGTGTCGCACTCCTACGTGTTGGACGGAATTGGGGGAACGTCGAGTTTTGGGTCCAGAGATTGTGGCAGAATCCGAAGAGAAGGTTAAGGTAATTCAGGCACGGTTGAAAGAAGCATTTGATAGGCAAAAGTCGTACGCAGATCTTAAGCGGAAGGAAATAGAGTTTGCTGTGGGAGATCAGGTGTTTCTAAAAGTTTCGCCTTGGAAGAAGGTAATGAGATTTGGTCGCAAAGGGAAGTTAAGTCCCAGGTTTATAGAACCTTATCGGGTTTTGAAGCGGGTTGGACCAGTGGCATATCAGTTAGAGTTGCCTACGGAATTGAAGCAGATGCACGATGTGTTCCATGTTTTGATGCTACGTCGTTACCGATCAGATCCATCTCATGTAGTACCGGTTGAAGAGGTGGAGCTAAGACCAGATTTGTCTTATGAGGAGGAGCCGATTCAGATTTTGGAGTGTGATGTAAAGGTGTTGCAAAGGAAATCAGTTCCTCTAGTCAAAGTACTATGGAGTAATCATGGATCGGAAGAAGCTTCGTGGGAGCCGGAGGAAGCAATGCGACAACAATACCCTCACCTATTTTAGCCAGGTAATTTCGAGGTTGAAATTATTTTAAGGGGGTAGAACTGTAATATCCAGGATTTAGGGGTTGTGCATTTTTGCTTAAATGTATGGAAGCATGCCTATGTGTTGTTTGAATGTGTTTTAGGAGTTTCGAGAACTTTAGAATGTAGGTGAATGCCTTAGGAAAATATTGTACTTTAAGTCTTGAAGTGGAGCTAAGCATGATAGGTCTTAAGAAAATTTGTAGGGGAAATTGGACATAAAAATCGGCTTGGTAAAGTGGCAAGGAGGCGCCACTTAAGGCCTTGGAAAGTGACGCCACGAGCAGTGTGCAGGGCTTAGGTTCGAGCAGCACAAGCAACATTTTGGGGCTTTTATTTTTTACGGCAAAGAGGAGCAGTAGTGGACGGCACAGGTACTTTAAGTGGATGAGGATTAGACTTGGTCAAATCTTTTTAAAATTCGGCTAGGAGGGAGAGATAAATGTGGAGTTATTCAAACACTTTTGAATGAAGGGGGAAGAGGAAAAATAGGAGAATAACAAGGGATTGAGTAGAGAGATGAAGAGTTGGCCGAATGGAGGGGTCTAGGTGTGGTATTTTCGGCCAAAAGGAGGGAAGTGAGGCCATTTTCTTTCTTTTCTTTTCAATTGTGCCTCTGTCGAAATTCTTTTCTTCTCTTTTGACCAAAAACCGAAAGTGAAATTGTGTATCTTCTCTTCTTCTTTTATTTTGTCAAAGCCGAAAACTTCTTCTTCTTTTTCCATTCTTTTCGAAACTCCCTTCATTTCTTTTTTTTAAAGCAAAAGCCGAATACCATTCATCTTTCTTCCATTCTCTCCTTTCACTTTGGCCGAATTTCTCAGTAATCTAAGGGGGGCGTTATCGATCTTTTGGATACAAGCCTTTCAATCGGTTCTAATAGTGGGGTAAGGAATTCTTTGTCATTTGATCTTCTTTCTTATACCTTCAATTAAGTCGACACTAAGGAAACTGATCTCTTCTATTATTTTGGCCGAACTATGAAAGGGGTCATTCGGGATTATTGTAGCTAACGTTTGGAGAAGTAATCATTCGGGATTTGAATATCCACGGTAAGTGAAGTGTGATTTAGGTCAAAGGCCATTTGCTTTGGTTCATTAAGAGTTAGAATCGACACTAACATAGGCCATGTAGGGATTTCGACATCTCCAAAGGACAAGTGGCATATTTCGGGATTTAGACAAGCAAGGTAAAGGAGTATTAATAGTCGGCCAAGGCCATATTAAGTATTAATGTTGGCCGATTCTGACTATGGTTTTTAGGGAGGAGTACAACCTGTTTCGGTAGATTTTCAGGATTCAGTAGTCGTGTTAGTACCAGGTGTGTAGCCCTACACTAATTCCTGCTAGATTAATGGTATTAATTTAATACATGTGTTAATGGACATATGAAAAATGTGGCTAAAGGTACCATTCAATGGTACAGTGTAATCAGGTACGTTACCCTTAATGCTCTGTTAATAATGTTATGAACATTGAATATGACACGTATGTGAATTCGTTATGAATATGGAATAAGGTATATTGCATGATTTCTGCATGTTTTGTATGACGCATGGGCATATGGGTGATAATGAAAAGGGGAAGTGATCTGGTGATTTTTACCACATTTTCTGGTGACTCATGTCACATAATCTGAATCTGGTGACTAATGTCACATATTATTATCTGGTGACTCTGTCACATTATCTGGTGGCTATGCCACGATTATAAGGGCGATGTGCAGTTGACTGCAGCGACTGCCTTCGATGGTGTGTAGCAGATGGAGGGTCGATTTAGTAATCCCCACAGTGTGATTGGCAGGTACGGATGATGTGTAGAGGATGGTTATTTAGGTGGGTTTGGGATTGCATCATTGTTTATAATCGTTATATATGATTTGATATGCCTAAATCGTTTGGGAGTTTGTGTTGGTTGTTACACACTGAGTCTGTTGACTCACCCCTCGTGGGCTAACATTTTGCAGGTGACACTCAGTAATTGGACCGGGTCGGCAGGGACTTAGTGGTGGCCATGCTCAGCTCAGTATTTATTTTATTTTGGGTTTTTATACTATGTTTTGGATTTATTTCGGGCTTTGCTATTGTTGTAATAAGGCCATTACTGTTAAACTGTTTTATGCATGCGTTTTATGTTTTATTATGATACGATTAATATTAAACCAAAGGCTAAACAACTTTTCTTTAAAATAATTTCAAATGTGTTGACACCTAAACCCCAACGATTTTCCCACTTAATGCTACGCTCTAAAATTTGGCATTTTTTTTAACTTATAGTTTTGAAGTATGAAAATAACGTTTTAATAAATATAGACTTCAAAAATGACACCGTTTTCAATTTAATCACAACACAAATCAATTTTTCTTCAAAACTACAAAAATTTTCCGAATTGACAAACAGACTTTTGAAATGTTTTACTCAAGGAGCATGCCAGATCCGGTTGGGGCTCGTGGGCCGGGTTTGGGGTGTTTCATGTCTTGACAAAGAAGAGTTTCATTCGAATTAGGGTACTTAGAGGCAAAGAAAGCCATTCCAAAAGCCTATATAAACACCCTAGAAGCCAACCTTCAAGGGAGTCCAGTTAGGTGTCCAGTTAGGCCGAAGAGCCAAGCCAGAGAGGCAAGAATTGTGGGATTTACTCGATGAAAGCCAATTGATTCATCTCAAGAAGCCGGAGTTATACTCAAGACAGAGATCTTCCCTTCAATTTCCTTTAGGGGGTTTTAGGGTTTTTCTTATGAACTAAACCTTCAGATACCTGAGGGGGATGAAACCTAAGATGGATCTTGTTATTGTTTTTTAAACCATATGATAAATACTTGATTTGTTCTTAATTATGTGTTCTTAATTCTTGTTTTGATATTTCAAGATATTGATTCAAGTATTGATGTGCTTAGGCAGTGGTGCAAAAGTCCCTGTTTAAGAGTAGATCTAGCATAATTAAATGGAGTTGATCGCAACCCTAGAAATAAGATGACAAAAATCTGCCGAATTAGGGTCAAACCTAATATGGGAGTCCATAGATCTAGTTAATGCAATTTTAGGGGTTTTAATTAGGAAGAGATTTCAATTAATCAACCTAGGGTTTAGACGTTAGTAACGTTGAAAAAGGTATTAATATAAATTAGGGAATCCTACGGATCAAGTCAAGTGAATAAATCATCGGGTTCAGCGTTAAATAACAAATGAAGTCTAGGTGGATTCTTCCTCGGGTATTGTCTTGATCAATTGGTTTTTCCCACAAGTATTTTCCCAAATTCATCCTCTTTGTCTTTGCATCATTAGCTTAATAGTTAGTTAATTTTAGATTTAATAAATAATTCACTTTTATTCTTAGGCTAAATAATAGAAAGAAAGTTAGTATTAGTACTTTTAGTTCCTTTGGGTTCGACAATCCGGTCTTGCCACTAAGCTATACTACTGTTCGATAGGTGGGTGTGCTTGCCTCAATCATTGTTATAGTTAGTTTCTAGGCTCGATCATTCTTGTTATAAAATTTTAAGACCCTGACACACAATGAAATACAGAATATCCACCTTACAACGCAAGCGCTCAGAACGAGCAAGTTCACTATATGGGTAACAATTTTAAATCTCAAAATAACCCTTTTAGTAATACTTATAATCTAGGTTGGAGGAACCACCCCAATTTTTCATGGAGTGGTCAAGGAAACCAGAGACAACAACCCCTTCCAAAATTCTAACAACAGCCCTACCCACAGGAAAAGAAGCCAAACCTTGAAGAGATGCTGACAAAATTCATAGCGGTGTTAGAAACACGTTTTCAAAACACTGAGACAACACTCAAAAATCAACAAGCATCGGTTCAAGGGATCGAGAACCAATTAGGGCAACTCGCTAAGCTGATCTCTGAACGACCACAAGGCAGCTTGCCAAGCAACACTAAGACTAACCCAAAGGAGCAACTTCAAGCCATAACAGCTCAGGATAGTGTAGGGTTAGATGAGCCTAAATTAAGCCAAGAAAATTTGGTAGAGAACGGTAAGGTCAAGGTAAGTCACAAGAAGCCAAAACCAGTAATTAAAGAGTACCAACCTCGTATACCTTATCCTGATACGATGAGGAAGGACAACACAGACGAACAATTCGGTAAATTTCTTAAACTCTTAAATAAATTACATATTAACTTACCGTTTCTTGAAGCTCTTTCGTAGATGCCAGATTCAAGGAAATTTTTAAAAGAGCTTTTGAAAAACAAACGGAAGTTAGACGAGGAATCACATGTGGAATTAAATGCAGTGTACTCAGCAATATTGCAAAATAAACTACCACGAAAATTAAAAGATCCAGGGAGTTTTACAATTCCATGCTTAATTGGTAGTTTATCTGTTGATAATGGTTTAGCTGATTAGGGGCAAGCATCAATGTTATGCCTTATAAATTGTTTAAACAACTAGGTCTAGGGAAACCCAAACAAACTAGGATGAGCATTCAATTAGCTGATAAAACTATTAGAATTCCTAGGGGTATAATTGAATATGTTCTTGTGAAAATTGATAAATTCGTATTCCTAGTAGACTTCGTCGTTTTAGACATGGATGAGGACAATAGTATCCACTTAATTTTAGGAAGGCCCTTTTTAGCAACTGTCGGGACTAAAATTGATGTCAGCGCAGGTGAACTCATACTTTGTGTAGGTGACGAATTGGAAACACGAAAATTTATACACTTTTTCATGCCCTTTTTAACTCAAATTTATGCAGTTTCGATTAAATTCTTGTCGAAAAATAGTTAAATATTATCAAATAATTAAATTGTGCTAAAAATATGAACATGATGAATTTTAATTAATTTTATAGTTAATTTTGATTTATTTTGACTATTTTTGACAGATTCGCACAAAGGGTGAAAATTGACTCAGCAGACACTGCTCAAAGAATAAACCTGAGAAGCAATTTGAAGTATCAAGGTGAATTTATTTCCAGCCCAAGACGGTCCAATTATGAATATTTATTTATAATTTAATTAATTTTAATTTATTCCCAATTTAATTTGGGCTAAATAAATTAATCTTAATTAATTATGAAAAAGGCCCAGTTGAACCGCATCAGTTGAACCAAACCGGTTGAACCAAACCGAGCAAGGAGTTGGTAGCCCAAACCGTCCATATGCTGGCCCAAATCAGCTTATTAGCTGATCAATTAAGCTTGCAAAGAAGCCCTTGAAGACTTTTCAAAGTTGCATTCAAACCCCTCCAAATTTAGTGGCTTTGTAGATTTGCCCCATGCCGTAGTTAGCAAATTTGAAACCATCAACTTTGCCACATAGATGGCTAGCCAAGGGAGGTCTCTTTGGCTACTACTATTTGCTATTTTTAGCAGCCACAATCAGCTATAAATACCACTCCTTGCTGATCATTCAAACCATCCCTCAATCACCCCTCAATTCTTTATTTCTCATTCACTCTCTCATTCTCTCTTCTCTCCATTTCTCTCCTTTCCTCCACCAAAACCAAGCCTTCTTGTGCCGATTTCCACTCTTTCTCAGCCATTTGGAGCAGCAAGTGGAGTGTTCATAAGCCACCTTGATTGCCGAGGACAACAGAGAACAAAGAACGGAGCAATCAGTCAAGCCTCGGAGAAACACCGGATTTGCTTCTTGTTCCTTATCTGTTTAAATTTCGTTGTTGTTTTGACAAACATGTTAATGAATATTTATGCTATTGAAATGGTTATTTTAATCAGCTTAGCTTGAATTTAATTCGTGTTGGGTTGATTGCATTTCGTCCTCTTAAATTATTAAAATTGTGTTTATACTGTTATAGGCCTCGGTAAAATGTTTGATTAAGTAAAATCATGCTTAAGTTATTCTGGAATTATAATTGTTTAGATAACTAAAGAATTAATTATTTAAACGCATTGAAATTGTAATTAATGGACACAATACTTAATCTATGCATGTTTAATTCTTCTAAGGTAGCTGAAGATTAAATTAGCATTGTATTTGGCAATATGTAACAGTCCGAAAATGACCCTAATCGGAACGGTGGTTTCGGGTCCACGAATCCGAGTTCAAAAAATATTGAAATATTATTTTTTGCATTAATTATATGTGAATTAGCATGTGTGATAGTTTCGTATAGAAATTTGATTGTTTGAGTGATTAATAAAATAAAAAGGGCTTAATTGCATAAATTATAATCTTGATAGTTTAAAGTGTAAGAACTAAGTTGAAGTTGTCTTTTAAAATGGGAGCATTTAAAATGCAATAAACCCATTTTAAAGATAGTGGCCGGCCATGTACCATTATAACCTTATAGAATAATGTTGTTTAATTTATAAAGGAAGGTTAAATTAGTAATCCATTAATTAGTTAGTATATATGTTAATAAAACATAAAATAAACCATGTTTTTGTTCATCTCATTCATGACCGAATACATGCAAGAATAGAAAGAAAAAAAAACATCAAGCTTGGTTCAGCCATCTCTAAGCTTAAATTAAGGTATGTGGTTAGTTCGGTTTTTATTGATTTTTACATTTTAGTGATCGTTGCTTCGAATACAAGTCGACCCATGCTAGAATTTTTGAATTTGAGCATGTTTGATATTCGGCCATTGAGGGATGTTTGTGCTTTGTAATGTTTGATGGAAAAATATTAAAAGTATGTTTGGAATTTATATGTTTTGAATTGGTAATTTTGGTGAATTTAAGTATTTTGGTGTAACATCCCAAAGTTGGGCCTAGTAGGATTGGGCCTAATGGGCCTCAGGAGTAGTAGCGTTTGAAATTTTTGGGAGAACAGGAGATCGGCTTTAGTACAAGTTGGACTTATTAGATAAGTGATTTTGGAAGGTTAGAGGGCTTCTATGAAGTCCCGGGATCGAACATTAGCTTTGGGGAAATTTTGGTTTTAGGCGAAAAAAAACCCTGGAAGTTGGTAGGTAGGCCTTAAGAATAAAAAGTGGAGGAAAATGACACAAGTGGAGTGTGTGGTTTAGTGGCAAAGTGACGCCACATAAGACACAAGGGGGTGACGCCACAAGGAAGGAAGGAGGTCCAAGGTTCAAGTCTTGGCTTTTTCATTTTAGTTTCTTTTACTTGGATATTAGAATTTGGGCCATAGTTTATATTTAGTTGCGCATGGTTTAAGACACACGAAGAGCTTGTGGCCAAGTGGTTAGCGGCGTGGATTATGTTGCAAGGGAGCCTGGGTTCGAATTTCATGAGAAGCAAGGGAGTATTTATTTTGCGGATTGGACGGTAAAAGTTTCAGTTGAATTTAAACTCTACTGACGAAGGGATCCCACATCGGAAAGATACAAAGAAGGAAGGTAAAGAGCTAGCTATATAAAGAGCATTCCAGGAGGAGAGTTATCATACCTGGTTGGCGTTGGGCAAAGGAGTGCTTGGAGCGCGGTTTAGTAACTTTAGATTCCTATCAGGTGTGTAACTCTCTCTACTCTAGTTGTAGAGCGGCAAATGCCGAAGTGCCGGTCATGACAATAGTATCCACACGAGCGTGCGAGCGCACGTGTGGGGCTTTGACGCGATAGTTGAGGCCATCAATAGTATTCGTGTGGGTTGGGGCTGCTTGGGCCGCGATGGGCTGAAGTGGGCCCAGTGGCCCAATTGAGCAAAATGTATGATGGTATAGTATATAGTGAACTAGACTAGGTGGAACTAATATACGTGGCTAGATTTATGTTAGGTGGGCCACACGAGCGTGTGGGCCAGAATGGGTCGGAATCGAGTTTTAGGCCCAATAGTCCGGTAAAGACAGAATTAGTAGTCGAGTCACTCGGGGCGACATTGGGCCTTCAGAAAGGCCATTCTAGGTACGAAATTACTAAAATACCCTTAGTGGGTAAATTACCAAAATACCCCTAGAAGGTAAACTACTGTTATACCCTTAGAGGTTGATTGGCTTGATTATATCGTATTTGTTATTCTGATTATGATGGTAATTCATTTCATACGTTATCTGTGATATATGATTTGCATACATGTCATACTGCATACGAATTATTATGTCAGATTGCATGGGTATGATGAGAGGAGGGGGAAGATATGATTCTAGACTGTCACCAGTGGTTTTGACCACACAGTGGGTTGGCCCCGCTTTCTATATTATTTTTGTGACTAAGTCTCAGTGGTTTTGGCCACCAGTGGTTTTGACCACACCGATATTATTTGTGACTACGGTCACCAGTGGTTTTGACCACATGTTGCTATCTTTGTGACTCGTCCCAGTGGTTTGGTACCACAGTGGGTTGGCCCCACATATCGATATACGGGATTGTCATCAGTGGTTTTGACCACATTGTGGGTCGGCCCCACACATATTATTGTGACTACGGTCACTAGTGGTTTTGACCACACCGATATTATTTGTGACTACGGTCACCAGTGGTTTTGACCACACGGGGTAGATTTGGGAGTTTTGGATGTATAGGATGGATGGGTTGCATGACATGCATATTTGCACATAGATCTGTGTATGAGCTTAACATACTTTGGATAGGGATTTACACACTAAGTCTCGATGACTCACCCCTTAGTTAATTTTGCAGGTAATCGTTAGATCACGGATTTAGGAGCTGAGGCGAACTCGTGAAGGCCATACATTATTTTCTCGTAAACTTGTTCTCTTATTTCAACTTATTTTTAATTCGGGATTTTAAGTTGTAATAAGGCCGCTTTAATTGTATTTTTGGTATTTTATCTGGTTTAGTTTTTAATATGATTGCTGCCTATTGTTATCAAATGTTCAATACGGGAATGTCCTAAACCCTTAATAACCGTTTTCCAAAATGTTAACAAAAGGATATCAAGCGAATAAATATTTAAACTCGAAATTTTTAACAAATGCGTAGTTTTTAAACAACCCTTTTATGTGACATGCCAGATCTGGTCGTAATGTTTAGATCGGGTTTGGGGTGTTACAATTATGGTTTCAGAGCGTAGGTTCAAAAACTTGGCTATGGGTTTGGGTTCAAAAATGTTTTCAAAGGATGGTTTAGAAAAATATATATCTCTTTTCTAGAAGTATGGCACCCGAGTCTCCGGCACCAAATCCGTAAGTTTCCTTTTTACTATATTCTAGTGTATGCTGAATGATTGTATTTATTCTGCGATGTGTGGATGTGATGCTTGAATATAGGAATTGTATGTATGTGTGAAAAATATTTTTTTTCTTCGGTGTTATGTGAAGGGGTTCCAAGATTTAGTTAGAAAGTATATTAGTTTTATTAAGATCAGAGTGCGAAGCAAGAGCGTAGTGTGGTGGGTTAGGAGGTGTGACTATTAGTTAGTTGGAAATTTCGAGGACGAAATTTCTTTAAGGAGGGTAGATTTGTAACATCCCGAAGTTGGGCCTAGTAGGATTGGGCCCAATGGGCCTTAGGAGTAGTAGCGTTTAAAATTTTTGGGAGAACAGGAGATCGGCTTTAGTACAAGTTGGACTTATTAGATAAGTGATTTTGGAAGGTTAGAGGGCTTCTATGAAGTCCCAGGATCAAACAATAGTTTTGGGGAAATTTTGGTTATAGGCAAAAAAAAAAAACCCTGGAAGTTGGTAGGTAGGCCTTAAGAATAAAAAGTGGAGGAAATGACACAAGTGGAGTGTGTGGTGTAGTGGCAAAGTTACGCCACATAAGAGACAAGGGGGTGACGCCACAAGGAAGGAAGGAGGTCCAAGGTTCAAGTCTTGGCTTTTGCATTTTAGTTTCTTTTACTTGGATCTTAGAATTTGGGCAATAGTTTATATTTAGTTACACATGGTTTAAGACACAAGAAGATCTTGTGGCCAAGTGGTTAGCAGCGTGGATTATGTTGCAAGGGATCCTGGGTTCGAATCTCATGAGAAGCAAGGGAGTATTTATTTTGCGGATTGGACGGCAAGAGTTTCAGTTGAATTTAAACTCTACTGACGAAGGGATCCCACATCGGAAAGATACAAAGAAGCAAGGTGAAGAGCTAGCTATATAAAGAGCATTCCAGGAGGAGAGTTATCATACCTGGTTGGCGTTGGGTAAAGGAGTGCTCGGAGCGCGGTTTAGCAGCTTCAGATTCCTATCAGGTGTGTAACTCCATCTACTCTAGTTGTAGAGCGGCAAATGCCGAAGTGCCGGTCACAGCAATAGTAGCCACACGAGCGTGCGAGCGCACGTGTGGGGCTTCGATACGATAGTTGAGGCCATCAGTAGTATTCTTGTGGGTTGGGGCTGCTTGGGCCGCGATGGGTCGAAGTGGGCCCAATAGGCCCGTAGGCCCAATTGAGCAAAATGTATGATGGTATGGTATATAGTGAACTAGACTAGGTGGAACTTATATACGTGGCTAGATTTATGTTAGGTGGGCCACACGAGCGTGTGGGCCCGAATGGGCTGAAATCGAGTTTTAGGCCCAATAGTCCGGTAAAGACAGAATTGGTAGTCGAGTCGCTCGGGGCGACATTGGGCCTTCGAAAAGGCCATTCCAGGTACGAAATTACTAAAATACCCTTAGTGGGTAAATTACCAAAATACCTCTAGAAGGTAAATTACTGTTATACCCTAAGAGGTTGATTGGCTTGATAATGTCGTATTTGTTATTCTGATTATGATGGTAATTCGTTTCATACGTTATCTGTGATATATGATTTTCATACATGTCATACTGCATACGAATTATTATGTCATATTGCATGGGTATGATGAGAGGAGGGGGAAATATGATTCTAGACTGTCACCAGTGGTTTTGACCACACAGTGGGTTGGCCCCGCTTTCTATATTATTTTTGTGACTAAGTCTCAGTCGTTTTGACCACCAGTGGTTTTGACCACACCAATATTATTTGTGACTACGGTCACCAGTGGTTTTGACCACATGTTGCTATCTTTGTGACTCGTCCAAGTGGTTTGGTACCACAGTGGGTTGGCCCCACATATCGATATACGGGATTTTCATTAGTGGTTTTGACCACATTGTGGGTTGGCCCTACACATATTATTGTGACTACGGTCACCAGTGGTTTTGACCACACCGATATTATTTGTGACTACGGTCACCAGTGGTTTTGACCACCAATGGTTTTGACCACACGGGGTAGATTTGGGAGTTTCGGATGGATAGGATAGATGGGTTGCATGACATGCATATTTGCACATGGATCTGTGTATGAGCTTAACATACTTTGGATGGGGATTTACACACTGAGTCTCGATGACTCACCCCTTAGTTAATTTTGCAGGTAATCGTTAGATCGCGGATTTGGGAGCTGAGGCGGACTCGTGAAGGCCATACATTATTTTCTCGTAAACTTGTTCTCTTATTTCAACTTATTTTTAATTTGGAATTTTAAGTTGTGATAAGGCCGCTTTAACTGTATTTTTGGTATTTTATCTGGTTTAGCTTTTAATATGATTGCTGCCTATTGTTATCAAATTTTCAATACAGGAATGTCCTAAACCCTTAATAACCGTTTTCCAAAATGTTAAAAAAAGGATATCAAGCAAATAAATATTTAAACTCGAAATTTTTAAAAAACGCGCAGTTTTCAAGCAGTCCTTTTATGTGACATGCTAGATACGGTCGTAATGTTTAGGCCGGGTTTGGGGTGTTACATTTGGGCTAAATTGTAAAAGCAAAGTTTTGAAGGGTTAAATTGCAAAACAAATGAAATGTGTGGACTTGTATGGTTATGTGGAAGATTCGGCCCTAAAGGATTGAATTCAAATTATGTGTATTTTGTGTTTTGTGCAATAGGGACTAAATTGTAAAAGTCGTAAATGTCAGGGGTAAAATGGTAATTTGCTTATTTATGTGTTTTTGGGACTAAATTGAAATGAAATGTGCTTGAATGAGCTTAATTTGAATATGTTTAGATCAAGAACAAAGAAAAACGGACTTGGATCGGGGAAAAGCGAAAGTTATCGAATAACCGGTTCTTGTCGTCCGACGATACTCGAGGTAAGTCTTTAAGCAAGTTAATACTTTAAATATTATTCATAACCTAGTTTACATGCTGAATTTTGAATTATTGGATTGAAATGTTGATAAAGCCGAATGTGACATATTAATTCAACAATGAAAGTTAGTTAAATCTAATTGAATTCATTATGTGAAAGTGATATGAATTATTTATTGTATACATGATTTTGCTAATATGTAATGTGTATGAGATGGTTGAATAATATTAATTCAGGCTTTGAGCCTAGCAGGCCTTGTGCCGGTGAACTATATCGGGCTTATTGCCTAGCAGGCCTTGTGCTGGTGAATTATATCGGGCTTATTGCCTAGCAGGCTAAATGCCGGTGTTTAAATTTTAGACCTCGGGTCTAGCAGGCCTAGTGCCGGTGTGTGATTCAGGCTGATGCCTAGCAGGTTTTATACCAGTGATTTACAATTCCGAGCTTAGACTACGAAATGATTAAGATATGGAATAAATCGAGTAAGCTTAAACTTATGCAAATGAATGTTGTTAATTCGATCGTAAGGTATGTATTTTCATACTTATATGTTATATGTGATGTCAATGAGCAAATAAAACGATGAAATAATTGTGTTGTACATTTGGTTGATGGGATATGTGGATAAATTATGTTATGTGGATGTTGTTTACTTGAAAACATGAGAGTTGTTTAAAGATGTTCATGTATGTATATCTATATACACAGATATGTATATATATATTCGGTTAGATGAGATAATTTGTATATTCATCGGGTCATGTGGAATATATGTATATGTGTGTTATCGAATATGTGGGATTGCATTTAGATACTTTCGGTTATAGGGGCTTACTTTATATGTACAAGGAAGATGCCATTCGGTTATGTATAGAAATATATATATATAACTTTTATGTGATGTGTATTTGATGAGTTCTACTTTTAAGTAGATGGTGATAAATATTTTGCTATATATATACGGACATTGATATCTGGCTTTGATAGCATATAAATGTCATATTAATTATTTATGTTAAGAATTCGTTCGATTTAACTTGATTGAATAATTAGCTGAATTGTTAATTTTGCTTAAGACTTACTAAGCTAAGATAGCTTACTCTATGTGTTTGCTATTTGTTTTATAGATTTGATCAAGCTACGAGCTCAGGGGATCGTCAGTGAAGTCAACCACACTATCATCTTATTTTGGTACTTATAAGCTTAGTTTTTGAACCAAAGGCATGTATAGGTTAGACTAAGTTTTTAAACCAATGAGTTTTGTTTTGTATATAAATATAGCCATGCGAAAATGGCTAAGCTAATATACTTTGATCTTGGATGTTTATGGCAATGATGCATGATCATTATGCAGTATAATCGGCAATATGTGTTTGCATGAATGGATGTATAGTTAAATTTAGCATATATGTGAATGTTTTTGATTCATTGATTTATAAATGTTATAATGCATATGGCATATTCGGTCAAAATGAGGAAGCTTAGTTTTGAAATTATGAAACGGTATAAATAGGTATATGTCTTGAAATTTGATGGTTAATTTGGTTAGTTTTAAGTTAAATTTTAATTATGAGTATAATGTGATAGACGTATTAATAATAGTATAGCTTCATTATTAAGGTTAGTTGTTAGTAAAAAATTTCTATGTCTAGGTAATGCGTTCGGTTATAAAATAGTATGATCTTGTTGACCACAAGAGTATGTTATAAGCATATATATATATATATATATATATATATATATATATGCGGTTAATTATTAGTGTTTGAGTAGTGCATGAAATAGGCATAACATTTATATGGTTTACTTTGAAATAGTCAAATACACAGAAGATTTTAGTGACTTATATATATATATATATATATATATATATATATGTGCTTAATCATAATGTGGAGTTGAAAATGTCGTATTTGCTTATGAACATTAAATTATGTATGAGTATGCTAAGAATTATGAATCAAAATGTTTAATTGTGTTAGGTAATACCTTGTGACCCCAATCCGGTGACGGATACAGGTTAGGGGTGTTACACAATACATATGCCTTGCATGACTTGCAAGATTTTTGTGATTAAATTGTTTCAAGGTAAGGATACTTCGTCACTTCACATGATCTTTTATATGCTTATTATGTTGGATTAATCGGTTGAATCACGTAGGAATATGCGAGAGATTGTTTAATTTTATAAGTATGTATGTGCAATAACATGAAAATATGTTCATAAGTTAGCAAATTACCGAGTTGCCGTTGTAACACCCCAAACCCGGCCTAAACATTACGACCGGATCTGGCATGTCACATAAAAGGGTTGTTTAAAAACTGCGCGTTTGTTAAAAATTTCGAGTTTAAATATTTATTCGCTTGATATCCTTTTGTTAACATTTTGGAAAACGGTCAATAAGGGTTTAGGACATTCCCGTATTGAACATTTGATAACAATAGGCAGCAATCATATTAAAAGCTAAACCAGATAAAATACCAAAAAATACAGTTAAAGCGGCCTTGTTACAACTTAAAATCCCGAATTAAAAATAAGTTGAAATAAGAGAACAAGTTTACGAGAAAATAATGTATGGCCTTCACGAGTCTGCCTCAGCTCCCAAATCCGCGATCTAACGATTACCTGCAAAATTAACTAAGGGGTGAGTCATCGAAACTCAGTGTGTAAATCACCATCCAAAGTATGTTAAGCTCATACACAGATCCATGTGCAAATATGCATGTCATGCAACCCATCCATCCTATCCATCCGAAACTCCCAAATCTACCCCGTGTGGTCAAAACCACTGGTGGTCAAAACCACTGGTGACCGTAGTCACAAATAATATCGGTGTGGTCAAAACCACTGGTGACCGTAGTCACAATAATATGTGTGGGGCCAACCCACAATGTGGTCAAAACCACTGATGACAATCCCGTATATCGATATGTGGGGCCAACCCACTGTGGTACCAAACCACTGGGACAAGTCACAAAGATAGCAATATGTGGTCAAAACCATTGGTGACCGTAGTCACAAATAATATCGGTGTGGTCAAACCACTGGTGGTCAAAACCACTGAGACTTAGTCACAAAAATAATATAGAAAGCGGGGCCAACCCACTGTGAGGTCAAAACCACTGGTGACAGTCTAGAATCATATCTTCCCCCTCCTCTCATCATACCCTATGCAATATGACATAATAATTCGTATGCAGTATGACATGTATGCAAATCATATATCACAGATAACGTATGAAACAAATTACCATCATAATCAGAATAACAAATACGACATAATCAAGCCAATTAACCTCTAAAGGTATAACGGTAATTTACCTTCTAAGGGTATTTTGGTAATTTACCCACTAAGGGTATTTCAGTAATTTTGTACCTGGAATGGCTTTTCCGAAGGCCCAATGTCGCCTCGAGTGACTCAACTACCAATTCTGTCGAAATGGACTATTGGGCCTAAAACCTGATTTTGGCCCATTCGAGCCCACATGCTCGTGTGGCCCACCTAACACAAATCTAGCCACGTATATAAGTTCCACCTAGTCTAATTCGCTATATACTACATCATTACACAATTCATTCAATTGGGCCTACAGGCCCACTTCGGCCCATCGCGGCCCAAGTAGCCTCAACCCACAAGAATACTACTGATGGCCTCAACTATCGCGTCGAAGCCCCACACGTGCGCTCGCACACTCGTGTGGCTACTATTGCCGTGACCGGCACTTCGGCATTTGCCGCTCTACAACTAGAGTAGAGAGAGTTACACACCTGATAGGAATCTGAACCTGCTAAACCGCGCTCCGAGCACTTCTTTGCCCAACGCCAACCAGGTAGATAACTCTCCTCCTGGAATGCTCTTTGTATAGCTAGCTCTTCACCTTCCTTCTTTGTATCTTTCCGATGTGGGATCCCTTCCTCAGTAGAGTTTAAATTCAACTGAAACTCTTACCGTCCAATCCGCAAAATAAATACTCCCTTGCTTCTCATGAGATTCGAACCCAGGCTCCCTTGTAGCATAATCCATGCTGCTAACCACTTGGCCACAAGCTCCTCTTGTGCCTTAAACCATGCGCAACTAAATATAAACTATGGCCCAAATTCTAAGATCCAAGTAAAAGAAACTAAAATGCAAAAGCCAAGACTTGAACCTTGGACCTCCTTCCTTCCTTGTGGCGTCACCCCCATGTCTCTTATGTGGCGTCACTTTGCCACTACACCACACACTCCACTTGTGTCATATTCCTCCAATTTTTATTCTTAAGGCCTACCTGCCAACTTCCAGGGTTTTTTTCGCCTAAAACCAAAATTTCCCCAAAGCTAATGGTCGATCCCGAGACTTCATAGAAGCCCTCTAACTGTCCAAAATCACTTATCTAATAAGTCCAACTTGTACTAAAGCTGATCTCCTGATCTCCCAAAAATTTTAAACGCTACTACTCCTAAGGCCCATTGGGCCCAATCCTACTAGGCCCAACTTCGGGATGTTACAAATCTACCCTCCTTAAAGAAATTTCGTCCTCGAAATTTCCAACTAACTAACAGTCACACCTTCTAACCCACCACACTACGCTCTTGCTGCGCACACTGATCTTAATAAAACTAATATACTTTCTAACTAAATCTTGGAACCCCTTCACATAACCAACTATCTAACACCGAAGAAAACAAATATTTTTCACACATACATACAATTCCTATATTCAAGCATCACATCCACACATCGCAGAATAAATACAATCATTCAGCATACACTAGAATATAGTAAAAAGGAAACTTACGGATTTGGTGCCGGAGACTCGGGTGCCATACTTCCAGAAAAGAGATATATATTTTTCTAAACCATTTTCTAAACCATCCTTTGAAAACATTTTTGAACCCAAACCCACAGCCGAGTTTTTGAACCTAGGCTCTGATACCACAATTGTAACACCCCAAACCCGGCCTAAACATTACGACCGGATCTGGCATGTCACATAAAAGGGTTGTTTAAAAACTGCGCGTTTGTTAAAAATTTCGAGTTTAAATATTTATTCGCTTGATATCCTTTTGTTAAAATTTTGGAAAACGGTCAATAAGGGTTTAGGACATTCCCGTATTGAACATTTGATAACAATAGGCAGCAATCATATTAAAAGCTAAACCAGATAAAATACCAAAAAATACAGTTAAAGCGACCTTGTTACAACTTAAAATCCCGAATTAAAAATAAGTTGAAATAAGAGAACAAGTTTACGAGAAAATAATGTATGGCCTTCACGAGTCCGCCTCAGCTCCCAAATCTGCGATCTAACGATTACCTGCAAAATTAACTAAGGGGTAAGTCATCGAGACTCAGTGTGTAAATCCCCATCCAAAGTATGTTAAGCTCATACACAGATCCATGTGCAAATATGCATGTCATGCAACCCATCCATCCTATCCATCCGAAACTCCCAAATCTACCCCGTGTGGTCAAAACCACTGGTGGTCAAAACCACTGGTGACCGTAGTCACAAATAATATCGGTGTGGTCAAAACCACTATTGACCGTAGTCACAAATAATATCGGTGTGGTCAAAACCACTGGTGACCGTAGTCACAATAATATGTGTGGGGCCAACCCACAATGTGGTCAAAACCACTGATGACAATCCCGTATATCGATATGTGGGGCCAACCCACTGTGGTACCAAACCAGGATGAGTCACAAAGATAGCAATATGTGGTCAAAACCACTGGTGACCGTAGTCACAAATAATATCGGTGTGGTCAAACCACTGGTGGTCAAAACCACTGAGACTTAGTCACAAAAATAATATAGAAAGCGGGGCCAACCCACTGTGTGGTCAAAACCCCTGGTGACAGTCTAGAATCATATCTTCCCCCTCCTCTCATCATACCCTATGCAATATGACATAATAATTCGTATGCAGTATGACATCTATGAAAATCATATATCACAGATAACGTATGAAACGAATTACCATCATAATCAGAATAACAAATACGACATAATCAAGCCAATTAACCTCTAAGGGTATAACAGTAATTTACCTTCTAGGGGTATTTTGGTAATTTTCCCACTAAGGGTATTTCAGTAATTTCGTACCTGGAATGGCCTTTCCGAAGGCCCAATGTCGCCTCGAGTGACTCGACTACCAATTCTGTCGAAATGGACTATTGGGCCTAAAACCTGATTTTGGCCCATTCGAGCCCACACGCTCGTGTGGCCCACCTAACACAAATCTGGCCACGTATATAAGTTCTACCAAGTCTAGTTCGCTATATACTACATCATCACACAATTCATTCAATTGGGCCCACGGGCCCATTGGGCCCATTTCGGCCCATCGCGGCCCAAGCAGCCTCAACCCACAAGAATACTACTGATGGCCTCAACTATCGCGTCGAAGCCCCACACGTGCGCTCGCACACTCGTGTGGCTACTATTGCCGTGACCGGCACTTCGGCATTTGCCGCTCTACAACTAGAGTAGAGAGAGTTACACACCTGATAGGAATCTGAAGCTGCTAAACCGTGCTCCGAGCACTTCTTTGCCCAACGCCAACCAGGTATGATAACTCTCCTCCTGGAATGCTCTTTATATAGCTAGCTCTTCACCTTCCTTCTTTGTATCTTTCCGATGTGGGATCCCTTCCTCAGTAGAGTTTAAATTCAACTGAAACTCTTACCGTCCAATCCGCAAAATAAATACTCCCTTGCTTCTCATGAGATTCGAACCCAGGCTCCCTTGTAGCATAATCCACGCTACTAACCACTTGGCCACAAGCTCCTCTTGTGCCTTAAACCATGCGCAACTAAATATAAACTATGGCCCAAATTCTATGATCCAAGTAAAAGAAACTAAAATGCAAAAGCCAAGACTTGAACCTTGGACCTCCTTCCTTCCTTGTGGCGTCACCCCCATGTCTCTTATGTGGCGTCACTTTGCCACTACACCACACAACCTCCTTCCTTCCTTGTGGCGTCACCCCCATGTCTCTTATGTGGCGTCACTTTGCCACTACACCACACACTCCACTTGTGTCATATTCCTCCACTTTTTATTCTTAAGGCCTACCTGCCAACTTCCAGGGTTTTTTTCGCCTAAAACCAAAATTTCCCCAAAGCTAATGCTCGATCTCGGGACTTCATAGAAGCCCTCTAACTGTCCAAAATCACTTATCTAATAAGTCCAACTTGTACTAAAGCCGATCTCCTGTTCTCCCAAAAATTTTAAACGCTACTACTCCTAAGGCCCATTGGGCCCAATCCTACTAGGCCCAACTTCGGGATGTTACAGCCGTGATTTATTCGTAATGAGTATAAGCATAAGTTTAATAATTCTAAGGTAAGAAATGTAATTAATCCAACACAATTATATCATCTTGATTAAAATCAGCTTTTGAAATCGTGCACTAGAACTTTGTTTTATTTTATTTTACTTTGTTTTTTTTAGCTTTTAAAAATTTCTTAAATCCAAATATTTTTCTTTCACCAAAGTGTTTAAAATCATTTTCATAAATAATTCTTTTACAGTCGCTATGGTACGATAACTCGGCATTTACTTGTCACTTTATTACTTGTTACGATTATGTACAGTTGCACATTTCCACCGTTCCAAGTTTTTGGCGCCGTTGCCGGGGACTGTTTTTCAAAGCCATTATTTGTGAATCTGTTTTGCATTTTGGTTTATTTATTTTACGTATTTTTACTTACTCATTTTTCTGTGATTATTTCAGGTGTTTATGAGTATTGACCAAATTATTGACTTACTCCCTGTGTACCTTGAAATAGAACGAACCTTTCGACAACGAAGAAGACAAGCAAACCAGAGAAGGACCGAAGGAATGAATTTTGAGAATATGAACCAAGGAAACGGAGCAAACCCTGCTCAGAATCCTATCCTTATTGCTGATGATAGGGAAGAGCCTTAACACAATACGCCGTGCCAGTATTTAACGATCTTAATCCGGGTATTAGGAGACCCGAAATCAAGGCACAATAATTCGAGCTGAAGCTAGTCATGTTCCAGATGCTTCAGACAGTGGGCCAATTCAGTGGAATGCCTACTGAAGATCCTTATCTTCACTTAAGACTATTTATGGAAGTGAGCGATTCTTTCAAGTTAGCCGGAGTACTCGAAGATGCCTTACGATTGAAGTTGTTCCCATATTCATTAAGGGACAGAGCTCGTGCCTGGTTGAATTCATTGCCACCGAACTCCATTTCTACATGGCAAGAGTTAGCCGAGAGATTCCTCATGAAGTATTTTCCACCAAGCAAGAATGCTAAGCTGAGGAACGAGATCACTGCTTTCCACCAAATGGATGATGAGTCCTTGTATGAGGCATGGGAAAGATTTAAAAAGTTATTACGAAAATGCCCTCATCATGTAATCCCTCATTGCATTCAACTTAAGACATTCTATAATGGTCTCAACGCTCATACAAGGATGGTAGTGAATGCCTCTGCTAATGGTGCTCTCATTTGTAAGTCTTATAACGAGGCTTATGAAATTATTAAAAGGATTGCCAGCAACAACTATCAATGGCCAACCAGTCGTTCAGCGTCAGGAAGACGAGTCGCTGGAATTCATAAAGTAGACGCTCTTACTTCACTCGCATCTCAGGTATCATCAATATCCTCAATGCTTAAAAATCTTACTACTAACGGGTCTAATAGTTTTGCAGCACAATCGCCTAATCAATTTGAGAATATAGCCTGTGCTTATTGTGGGGAGGGACATTTGTTTGAAGAATGTCTGTCGAACCCAGAATCTATATACTACATGGGTAATCAGAACCAAAACCGAGGAAGGCAAGGGTTGCAATCAAATATTTATAACCCATCGTGGAGAAACCACCCAAATTTCTCCTGGAGTAACCAAGGGGCTGGAACCAGTACCACTTACACCCAATCCAGACCAACCCAGCTGCCTAATTTTCTGCAACAAGTTCAGAAACCAGTTCAAGCTGAAGCGTCTAATAGCTTGGAGAGTTTGCTAAAGACATACATGGCAAAGAATGATGCCTTAATCCAGAGCCAAGCAGCTACATTTAAGAATTTGGAGAACCAAGTGGGCCAGCTTGCTACTAAACTCAAGAACCGACCACAAGGTGTTTTACCCAGTGATATGGAAAACCCGAGAAATCTGGGGAAGGAACATTGAAAAGCGTTGACATTGAGGAGCGAAAAGATCGCAGAGCCCAACACTGTCGAAGTTGAAAAGGAGCGAGCTGATGCTCAAGACTCAGAAGAAGTTCAACCAGTGTTGAAACCCCAGTTTCACTAGAACCAAAATCTGCAAAACCCGACAAAGTAACCTCAGGACCAATCAATTCTGATCAACCAACAATTTCATTAGAGGCAGAATTGCTGCCAAAAGCGAATCAACCAGAACCAGTTCTGGTAATGAAACCACCACCACCCTACCCTCAAAGACTTCAGAAGCCGAAACAAGAGATTCAATTCAAGAAGTTCCTTAACGTACTCAAGCAACTTTACATCAACATCCCGTTGGTCGAAGCACTTGAGCAAATGTCGAACTACGTCAAGTTCATGAAAGATATCTTGTCAAAGAAACGAATACTTGGAGAATTTGAGATGGTAGCTCTGACGAAGGAATGCAGTGCATATCTTCAGGACAAACTACCCCCAAAATTGAAGGATCCTGGATGTTTTACCATACCGTGCAACATCAGAGCAACATATTATGGTAAGGCATTATGTGACTAAGGTGTAAGTATCAACTTGATGCCTATGTCAATATTTAGGAAGTTGGGGATAGGAGAAGTTAGACCAACTACGGTTACACTTCAACTAGTAGATCGATCCTTAGAGCATCCAGAAGGAAAAATTGAAGACGTATTGGTACGTGTAGATAAATTTATCTTTCCTGCTGACTTTGTAATTCTAGACTTTGAAGCAGACAAAGAAGTGTCAATTATCCTAGGAAGACCATTCTTAGCAACTAGAAGGACCCTGATTGATGTGCAGGGCGAGCTGATTATGCGTGTTCAGGATGATCAGGTAACATTTAATGTTTTTAAGTCAATGCAATTTCCTGACACAATGGATGATTGTTCTGCATTATCCGATTTAGAGGAATTAATAGTAGAGAAGGAACTTAACTATGTTTATGACCCACTGGAAAGAATTTTGACAATGGATCCTCTAAATGATGAAGAGGAGGATGAATACTTAGCTTTGCTAGAAGCTAATCAAAAGGGATTTAATCCGCAATCCCGTTTTGAATCTTTGGAATTAGAGAAAAGAGATTACAGCCAGGCAAAAGCATCAATCGAGGAGCCACCTAAGTTAGAACTCAACGTATTACCTTCACACTTAAAATATGTTTATTTAGGTAATGCCTCTACTCTGCCTGTGATTGTTTCAGCAGAATTAACTACTGAACAAGAAGAGAAACTTATCATAGTTTTGAAACAATTCAAGAAGGCTATTGGATGGACCATAGCCGATATTCACGGTATTAGCCCATTTGTGTGTATGCACAAGATCATATTAGAAGATGGCGAGAGAGGAATGATTTATGGACAACGAAAACTGAACCCCATCATGAAAGATGTCGTGAAGAAGGAAATTATCAAGTGGTTGGATGCGGGTATAATTTAACCTATCTCAGACAGTTCATGGGTGAGTCCAGTCTAGTGCATGCCTAAGAAAGGAGGTATCACGATCGTGGAGAACGAGAACAATGAGTTAATACCAACAAGAACAGTTACGGGATGGAGAATCTACATCGATTACTGGAAGTTGAACAAAGCGACTAGGAAAGATCACTTTCCTCTGCCGTTTTTGGACCAGATGCTGGATAGACTCGCAGGACGAGATTACTACTATTTTCTCGACGGATTCAAGGTATAATCAGATTACAGTAGCACCGGAAGATCAACACAAAACGACATTCACCTGCCCGTACGGTACATTTGCATTCAGACGCATGCCATTTGGTTTATGTAATGCACCAGCTACATTTCAAAGATGTATGATGTCTATTTTCACTGACATGGTTGAAAAGTGCTTGGAAGTTTTCATGGATGATTTCTCAGTATTCAGAGATACTTACGAGGATTGCTTAGCCAATCTAGCTAAGGTACTGAGGCGATGCGAAGAAACGAATCTCGTACTCAACTTGGAAAAATGCCATTTTATGGTACGAGAAGGAATTGTTCTGGGGCATCAGATAACGAGACATGGGATCGAGGTGGACAAAGCAAAAGTAGACGTTATTGAGAAACTCCCACCTTCAACATCTGTAAAAGGTGTTAGGAGCTTTTTGGGTCACATTGGTTTTTATCGAAGATTTATCAAGGACTTCTCCAAAGTGGCTAAACCCTTATGCAAGCTATTGGAGAAAGACTCAGTATTCAAGTTTGATGAGGAATGCTTAAAAGCCTTCGACGATCTGAAGAGTCGATTAGTCACGGCACCCATAATCGGCACACCAGACTGGGATTCGCCATTCGTGTTGATGTGTGATGCAAGTGACTTCGCCATTGGAGCTGTCTTGGGCCAGCGAAGGAACAAAGTTTTTCATCCCATCTACTACACAAGTAGAACTCTAACCGGAGCTCAACTGAACTAACGGTAACAGAAAAAGAGCTACTTGCTATTGTGTTTACTTTCGACAAGTTTCGATCTTATCTTGTAGGTACCAAAGTGATTGTCTATACGGACCACTCCGCAATTAAGTACATATTAGCCAAGAAAGATCCTAAGCCGAAATTGATCCGGTGGGTGCTTCTACTTCAAGAGTTCGATCTAGAAATTCAAGATCAAAGGGGAGTAGAAAACCAAGTAGCAGATCACTTATCCAGATTGGAGCCGCAAGAGGGAAATTCTCCACTTGTACCGATCCAGGAGACATTTCTAGATGAACATTTACTGAAGGTAAATCATCTCCATAATATTCCTTGGTTTGCTGATTTTGCTAACTATTTAGCTTGTGGTTTGATGTCGATTGATAAAACGTATCAGCAAAGGAAAAAGTTTCTTCACGATGTGAAGTACTATTTCTGGGAAGAGCCATATTTGTTTAAAAAGTTTGCAGATCAGATGATTAGGAGATGTGTGACAGAAGATGAAATACCGAAGATTTTATACCACTGTTATTCAGATCTGAGTGGGGGACACTTCGGAGGTATTCGTACAGCGGCCAAAGTATTACAAGCCGAATTCTTTTGGCCAACACTATTCAAGGATGCATACGCTTATGTAAAGAGTTGTGATCGATGCCAGAGGGTTGGAAAAGTTACTAACAGAAATGAGATGCCTCGAACAAATATCATTGAGGTAGAATTGTTCGATGTTTGGGGTATTGACTTTCTTGGTCCTTTCCCTCCGTCTTTTGGTCACAAGTACATATTGGTAGCAATAGATTATGTGTCCAAGTGGGTCGAGGCTAAAGCTTATCCGACGAACGATGCCAAGGTTATGATGAAGTTTTTGCAGAAACATGTGTTCACAAGGTTCAGAACCCCAAGAGCTATTATCAGTGATGAAGGGACCCATTTTGTGAACAAGTGGTTAAAATGGTTGCTAGATAAACATAGAGTGAAACATAAGGTTGCTACAGCTTACCATCCGTAAACAAATGGGCAAGCTGAGCTAGCGAATAAGGAGATCAAAGGCATACTTGAGAAGGTAGTTTACCCAAACCGATGAGATTGGTCCAAGAGACTAGATGATGCTTTATGGGCTTACAGAACAGCATGCAAGGCACCCTTAAGAATGTCACCCTATAGGTTGGTCTTTGGGAAAACCTGTCATCTACCTCTGGAGTTAGAGCACAGAGCTTACTGGGCTCTTCGACAACTCAATTTGGATCTCAAGCTGGCTAAAGAGAAACGAATGCTCCAACTCAACGAGCTAGAGGAATTTTGAATATTCTCATACGAAAACGCCAAATTACTTAAAGAAAGACTTAAGAAATGGCATGACAAGCATATTCGAGTTCGAGAGTTTGAAGCAGGTCAGTAAGTCTTGTTATTTAATTCAAGATTGAAGTTCTTCCTAGTTAAGTTAAAATCACATTAGTCCGGTTCATTTACGATTCATCGCGTCTATCCATACGGAGTTGTTGAACTCCAAGGTAAGGGAGGTAATTTTCAAGTCAATGCTCAGCGTTTGAAACATTACTACGGAGAAAGACCTGAACCGAATCAAATCTTGTTCGGTTTATCTGATCTTTAGATTTTCTTGTTTTCAATAAATTATTTAGGGTATATTTTCGGGTTTATTATGTTTAAATAAATTCTATCTAGGAGATTGGAACTTAAGCGGGACCGCTTGTGGCCCCTCCAATCTTTCCTGGGAATTGATTTCTACATAATTTTCCAAGAAATTAGCCCCTAAATGACAAAATAAAAATTTTTTTTTTCAAATAAAAAGGTCAATTTTGACCCAAGTCTTAAATTGCAACTCAATTTCAAATTTTCATTAAGTCTAGGACTAAATTGAATTAGTTTTAAAATTTGGTTGCTATTTTTGTAAATAATAAAAATTAGTTGCCTCTCTTTGTAAATATTTTTAAAAGGCATCTAGAATAAGTACTTTTACTTAATACCATATTTATAAATCATTGATAAACTTTAATATATAATTATATTCATTATAATTTATATATTAATATTTATCAATTTAACTTAGCTTAGGATTAATTTTATTTTATGTTTATCTTAATAATTTAATAGCAATTGATAATTTCATATGTGTATATTTAATTATTAATTGTTGTTAATCTTGGGTAAAATTAGAATTGGACTCTTATTTTTAATTCTTTTATTGTTCTAAGAGTTCTACTCTAATTCCTACTTCTCCCTCTATAAATTGCACCCTTGTTCTCCCCATTCATTCATCACCTAAAACCCCAAACACCAACCCTTCAAAGTGCTGCAAGCCCCTAGCCACAACAAGCATTCGACTAGCAGCTCCAGCGCATGTCGCACGCCCCAGCTCCAGCAGCTGCCCAGGTTTTGGCCTCACGCTTGCTGCCTCCAGCTCACGTTGCTTGTGCGCACCATCTCCTCGCACACCCGACCAGCCCGTGGCCTACCTGCCGCAATGCCTTGCGCGCCACCTGCTTGTAGCCCCCTCGTGCGTTGCTACTCACTCCAGCTCCATTAGCTGTGCGCCTTGCTGCCTTGTGTGTTTAGGCGACACTCTTCCTTCACCCAACCCAAGCCACAAGCCTTCAACCTTTCTTTTTAATTTTCCATCTTTTGTTCATTAGTATATTTTATTTTAAGATTTCTTAATTTTTACAAGAAAGGTGGTAAGAACAATTTTATTTTCCTTAAGTTTTAATTTTTATTCAATTATTTAATTTTTCAATCTATTGAAATATTAATAATTTTTACTAATTAAATTTTTGAGAAAATATTTTTTTCCATCTTATATTCAGGTTAATCATGCCTCGCAAGAGAACTCGTGCCTCCGCCCAAATTGACGAAGCACAAAATAGATTTCACTGTGAAGAAGCCAAAGAAAGATACAAAAGTATCTTCAAAAATCAACAGATGCATCCAAAGAAAGGCTTCACATCGAAGGAAAGCAACTACAGAGACTTTATGGCACGTATTCGTCAAGTTGCTGAAGCCCTCAATTGGGAATTGTTTTGTGAAAAGAGACCAAGTGTGGATGAGGAACCAGTTTGAGAATTCTACGCGAACTTAACCTCAAGCGAATTGACTGAAGTTCTAGTCCGCAAAATCAAGGTACCAATAAATTCGAATGCTATTAATGAATTCTTTGAATTACCTAATTTCGACAACGATGAATATTCTTCTCCGTTGAGCGACATTAAGCCTGAAAATTTGCAAGAGAATCTCGAGGAACTTACAGTTCCAGGTTCTAAGTGGACTGTGCCAAAGCAAGGAATCCACACGTGTCAAAGAGAGTATTTGACACCACTTGCGAAGGTATGGTTCTATTTCATTCGTTTCAGCCTTATGCCTAGTTCGCATGGGACTACAATTTCATTAGAGAAAATGGTCTTATTATACTCGATTCTAACTGGAAAGACCATTGATGCGGGCAAAATCATCCTGAGAGAAATGCGAAATTGTGCGGTTAGATGTTCTGGCCCTGCCTATTTCCCTTTTACAATAAAAATTCTATGCTTAAAAGCAAAACTCCTTGCGGACGTGAAGGGGACAGAGTATAGTCAAGGCACAATCATCGATTGGGACCTCTACCGATTAGCCGGGGATTCTGTTCTATAGCAACAAGTTGAAGAGAGCGAGTGAAACACCCCCAAACCCGGCCCACGAGCCTTAACCGGATCTGGTATGTTCCTTGAGTAAAACATTTCAAAAACTTGTTTGTTACTTTAGAAAAATTTGAGTGATTTTGAAGAAAATTTGATTTATTTTGAGTTCAAATTGAAAACGATGTTATTCTTGAAGTCTAGATTTTAATAAAACTTAATTTTAGTACTGGAAAACAATAAGTTAAAAGTATTCAATTTATTTTTGAGAAATGTTACTTAAACCTTGATTTAATAATAATCATATCATAATGAAATCAAATAAAATGCATGCATAAAACAGTTCAATAGTAATGGCCTTATTACAACTGAAAAATACCAAATAAATCTCGAAAATAAAATAATAGAAAACGTAAGTTCAACTGTTTGAAGTCCCGAAAATATTCAGCATGGCCACCACATAGTCTCCGCTGACCCGGTCCAAGTCACTGCATGTCACCTGAAAAGATATCCCACAACAGGGTGAGTCAAATAGACTCAGTGTGTAACAGTCAACACAAAGTCCCAACTGATTTAGGTATATCAAATCATACATATATATATATATATAGCAAATAGAGATAATGATGCAATCCCGAACCCAAACCTAAATATCCATCCTTTACACATCACCCGTACCAATCAATCACACCGTGGGGATTACTAAATCGACCCTCCATCCGCTACACACCATCGAAGGCAGTCGCTGCAGACGACTTGCACATCACCCTTATAAATTGTGGCATAGCCACCAGATAATGTGACAAAGTCACCAGATAAAAATATGTGACATAAGTCACCACATTCAGATTATGTGACATGAGTCACTAGATATTATGGTAAAAACCACCAGATCACTTCCCCTTCACATATCACCCATATGCCCATATGTCATACAAAACATGTAAAATCATGCCATATATCTTATTCCATGTTCATAACGAATTCACTTATATGTCATATTCAATCTTCATAACACTATTAACATAGTATTAAAAGCGAACGTACCTGGGTACTCTGTACCATCGTATGGTACCTTTAGCCATATCTTTCATATTTTCATTAACACATATATTAAATTAATACCGTAAATCTATTAGGAAACAATGTAAGGTTACACACCTGATAATAGTGATTACGATACTATCGATACCAACGCTCTCGCTAACAAGAATAATAATGAAATGTTTATCCCTATCGAACTGCCCCTAAAAGATCATAATCAAAATCGGTCAACCTAAAAAAAATAATATGGATACCATTAATAGAAATCCTTACCTTACACTATGAACCAAGTCTTGGTGATTCACGAAGATTACGAACACTTCTGAGTTTTCGACTTTTCTTTATTTCTCTATTAAGACAAAATATATAATCTAAGGTAGAGGACGATATTTTCAATCAAAAGACCTTCCCAAACATAAGTAGATTCGGAAAAAGGAAATAAGAAATTAAGGGATCAAAGAGGTTTCTTACCAATTGTTCAAAACAAATGCAAAGAAATTGATTGATAAGAAAATATGTGAGAAGAGGGAGATTCGGCTATGAAGAGATGATCAATAACATTCGGCCATGGTGAAAATATTAGGGAGGGAGTGATGTTTGAGAGTTTTTGCAAGAAGAAAAGAAGAAGAAAAGAAATAGGAGGTAAAGTGTTTATGTTTCGGTTTTTATGAATGAAAAATGAACAAAGGAAAAGTCTTGAAGTTGATGTGCATTCGGCAAAGAGGAAGAAAAGAAAAGAAAAGATAGTCTTCAAGTTTTTGGTGTTTTCGGCAATAGGGAAAAATAACTTGAGAGGTTAAGCAAATTAAGACCAAATGGTCAAAATGAAAATGACCCAAAAGAAGAAAAACAAAAGATGCTCACAAATGCTCAATGTGCATTCGGCTAGGGAGAGAAAAGATGGAGAGAAAATGCTTTGATAGAAAACAAAATGACCAAAAAGAAATGTGCCCAACAAGCACCTATCCTTACCCAAAATTCTTCAAAAATTCGGCCACCCCCTAGCCCCAAAAACCGTCCAAGTACATGGACACAAAGTCAAAGTTTTTACCACACAAAACTTTCCAAAACATTCACCTTACATCAAGCCTTGTGTTCCCTCATCATTCCTTAATCAAAATGATTCCTTTCCCCAAGTTCAAGCTTACCTAAACTATTAGTCATCTTACCGTAAAAAAAATTAAAGTCCAACATACCAAATATAAAGCTTGGCCGACACTTGATGTAAATGTGCAGAAAAATAAAGTCTCCAAAATGCACTCCATGATATTCGAACCACTCCCCTCAAGCAACCATTCATGCGCCATTTCCACCAAGCCACTAACTCTTCTTGTGCTAATTTAAGACACTTAAATTAACTTAAGCATCATAATCACTTGATCCACTTCACTAAATTCTCCATACTAAAAATTATTCTAAATCCAATTTAATTCCAAACCTTCACAAGACTATATTAGGCACACAATAAAATCATATCCGAGCTAACACAATCAACAAGATGATACTCAAATTTTAGGATGTTACAACTCTACCCTCCTAAAAAAAATTTCGTCCTCGAAATTACCTGGCTAGAACAAGTGAGGGTATTGCTGCCGCATTGCCTCTTCCGACTCCCACGAAGCCTCATCCGATCCATGGTTACGCCATAACACTTTGACGAGAGGAACTGATTTCCTCCGTAACACCTTCACATCCCGTTCCAGAATCTGAATCGGCTCCTCCTCGTAAGACAAATCTGGTCTTAGTTCCACCTCCTCAACTGGCACTACATGAGATGGATCCGATCAGTAACGACGTAGCATCGAAACATGGAACACATTGTGCATCAGCTTCAATTTCGAAGGCAATTCTAACTGATATGCCACTGGTCCAACCCTTTTCAAGACCCGATAAGGTCCTATAAACCTGGGACTTAACTTTCCCTTACGACCAAATCTCATCACCTTCTTCCAAGGTGAAACCTTTAGAAACACTTGATCTCCCACAACAAACTCTATCTCCTTCCGCTTAAGATCTGCGTACGACTTTTGCCTATCAAATGCCTCATTCAACCGAGCCCGAATTACCTTAACCTTTTCTTCAGATTCTGCCACAATCTCCGGACCCAAAACTCGACGTTCCCCCAGTTCTGTCCAACACGTAGGAGTGCGACACTTCCGTCCATACAACGCTTCATACGGTGCCATCTGAATACTGGCCTGATAGCTGTTATTATACGCAAATTCCGCTAGAGGCAAATATTCTTCCCAACTTCCTCTCAAATCTATCACACAGCCCCTCAACATATCTTCTAACACTTGGATCACTCGCTCAGACTGGCCGTCCGACTGCGGATGAAATGCCGTACTGAAATCTAATCTGGTGCCTAAAGCCTGATGTAGTGCTTTCTAAAACCGAGACGTAAACCTTGGATCCGTATCCGAAATAATCGACACCGACACTCCATGCAACCTCACAATTTCCGTCACATACAACTTCGCCAACCTCTGCAACGAATAATCAACCCGTACTGGAATGAAATGTGCAGACTTCGTTAATCGATCCACTATTACCCATACCGAGTCCTTCTTAGTAGGCGTAAGACGAAACCCACTAACGAAGTCCATGCTGATTCTCTCCCACTTCCACTGCGGAATCTTTATTGGCTGAAGCAATCCTGACTGAACTTGGTGTTCAGCCTTGACTTGCTGACACGTCAAGCACTTCCCTACAAATTCTGTAACTTCCCGCTTAAGACCAGGCCACCAAAACTGTTCCCTAAGATCTATGTATAACTTACTACCTCTAGGATGCATAGCATAAGGGCTACCATGCGATTCCTGAAGAATTCTCTGCCTTAACTCATTATCCTTAGGCATACAGACCTTACCCTTGAAGCACAATACTCCATCGCCATTAATACTATAATCCTCCAACTCCCCCTTCTGCACTTGCCGCAACTTAGCACTTAAATCATCGTCTACCAACTGACTTTCTTTTACCTCAATCAACCATGTCGGCTTGACTTGCAACTCTGCCAACAAACTTCCGTCGTCATACAAGCTAAGATGTGCAAACATCACCCTCAGTTCCGACACTACTTTCCGACTTAAGGCATCTGCCACTACATTCTCCTTGCCCGGGTGATACTCTATGGAATAGTCGTAATCTTTCAACAACTCCACCCACCTTCGCTGTCTCAGATTCAGCTCCTTCTGAGTCAGCAGATACTTAAGACTTTTGTGGTCTGTGTAGATCACTGACTTTTCTCCATATAGATAGTGCCTCCATACCTTAAGGGCAAAAACCACCGCCGCCAACTCCAAGTCATGCGTCGGATAATTAACCTCATGAGGCCTCAATTGTCGGGACGCATAAGCGACTACTTTCCCTTCCTGCATCAGAACACATCCCAATCCTGTATGAGAAGCGTCACAGTACACCACAAAATCCTTCCCTACCTCAGGCTGAATCAAAACCGGAGCTTCAGTCAAAACCCTCTTAAGCTTCTCAAAGCTCACCTGTTGCTTATCCGTCCATACGAAAGGTACTTCTTTTCTCAACAACTTTGTCAAAGGTGCGGCTAAGGATGAGAACCCTTCTACGAATCTTTTGTAATAGCCTGCTAAACCCAAGAAACTACGAACCTCAGCTACAGACTTAGGTGGTTTCCAATCTAACACTGCCTCAATCTTCCTAGGATCCACCCTTATCCCTTCTGCAGACACCACATGCCCTAAGAACGCAACTTCCTTAAGCCAAAATTCACACTTGCTGAATTTGGCATATAGCTTCTTTTCCCTTAACACTTGCAACACTATCCGGAAATGCTCATCATGCTCTTCCTCGGACTTGGAATATACTAGGATGTCGTCGATGAACACAACAACGAACCGATCCAAATAAGGTTGAAAGATCCGGTTCATCATATCCATGAACGCAGCTGGGGCGTTCGTCAATCCGAACGGCATTACTAAGAACTCATAATGCCCGTATCTTGTTCAGAAAGCTATCTTATGGATATCCACTTCCTTCACCTTAAGCTGATGATATCCCGACCTTAAATCTATTTTTGAAAATAGCGTCGCTCCCTTAAGCTAATCGAACAAGTCGTCTATCCTAGGCAAAGGGTACTTGTTCTTGATGGTCAGCTTATTCAACTGACGATAATCTATGCACATCGCATAGTTCTGTCCTTCTTCTTCACAAACAAAACCGGTGCTCCCCATGGAGACACACTGGGTCGGATAAACCCACGGTCAAGCAACTCTTGGATCTGAGCCTTGAGCTCACCCAACTCCTTTGGTGCCATTCTATACGGAGCGATTGACACAGGAGCTGTACCAAGTAGCAAATCGATTCCGAACTCCACCTCCCTGTCCGGGGGTATTCCAGGTAGCTCTTCCAGAAAAATATCCACGAAATCCCTTACTGTTCTAACTCCACTAACTCCCTCTTCCTTCGCATCCAGCGCACTAACGAAGGCCAAGTATGCCTTGCACCCTTTTCGAACCATCTTATCAGCCTTTAATGCGGAGACTACGTTAGACAAATAGTTTCTCCTTTCTCCTATCATAATTATTTCCTCATCCTCCGAGGTCCTTAACTCCATTCGCTTAGCTGCGCAATCCAATATAGCCCGATGTTCCACTAGCCAATCCATGCCAAGAATGAGATCAAATTCTCAGAAAGGTAGTTCCATCAAGTTGGCAGTGAATACCACTCCCTGAATCTCTAGAGGTACACTCCGAAATATCTTATTCACCACCACAGTTTATCCTAACGGGCTTACTACAGTCTTCTCCCTATTAGACAGTTCAGAGGCTATACCTAGTGTTTCAACTACTCTACATGCAACATAAGAATGGGTCGAGCCAACATCAATTAAAGCAAAGTAAGGCTTGCCAGCTATAAGGAACGTACCGGTTATGACGTCCGGTGCGTCTCCATCTTCCCTCCGGCGAACTGCATACACCAGACCCGACTGTCTTGCCTCTGTATTGCCAACACCTCTGCCCGGTGTTCCCCGTCCTCTTCCAGTACCATTACCTCTGCCATTCGCACCTCGACCCCGCTGAGGCAGCTGTCCACCTCTTCCAGCCTGATTAAAACCCTGACCTGCTGGTCGATTCCCATCTGGCTTCATAGGACAGTCCTTAATCATGTGATCCTTGGATCCACACTTAAAACAGCCCTCTGTCTTCTTCCAACACTCCCCTAGATGCATCTTTCCACACTGAGCACAAGTACGGTATTGCCCTCCTGCAACAACCTGCTGTCCTCGCGGCCCATCAACTCTAGGCCTCTTTTGCACGTTCTCAGATGACCCTGACGATCCAAAACTTCTCTTTTGCTTATTTCGATCCGTGTTCTGCCTTACAGAGTCCTTAATCCCTTCAGCCACCTTAGCCTTTTCTACCAACACGGCAAACTCCCGTTCCTGCTGTGGAGCTATCAACAACCTTAGATCATCCCTCAGTCCGTCCTCAAACCGGACACATCGTTCATGCTCCGTAGCAATGATCCCTCGAGCATATCGGCTCAACCTTAAGAATTCAGCCTCGTACTCCGCTACGGACTTGTTCCCTTGAACCAGCCCCAGAAATGCCTTCCTCTGCGCATCAACATAATTAGTTCCAACATACTTCTTCCGATACGCCGCCTTAACATACTCCCAATTGAGATCCTCAGCTGTAGCACCATCTCGAACTGTGAGCCACCACTGATATGACTCATCACGAAGAAGCGACACCATTCCTTTCAGTTTCTCCTCAGCAGTCAGATCCAGCTCGTCCATGATTCGATCTGTCGTCTCCAACCAATACTCAACCGTACTGGGCACCACACCGGATATACCACGGAATACCTCAGCTCCATTGGCTCGGAGTCGCTCGGGTACAGATTTCCGAGCTCCCATACCTCCACCTGCTCTAGCCACCATTTCAAGAACCCGCAGCATCGCCTGTGATACTGCATCATCCCCCGTCTGATCCTGATGCTCAACTCCAACCGCTGGTGGTGGGGGTGGTGGTACCTCATTTTCGGACACTTGACCAGACCTAACAGGTTCCGATGCAGCCATTCTGCCTCTACCACGTCCTCGCACATTACGTCCACGTCCCCTAGAATTTATGTCCACGATCGTGATTTAATCTGATTTAAGAAATTTTATGCATTAGTCTTTGTTCCGCTGATTACCCGCGAAGAAATTTTATGAAAAGAAGTTTAGTAGCAGTTCTTTCGATCATTTCAGAGTTTTCGTTTCAAGTTTTCTACCCTAATTCAGAGAAAACACATTCATTCGATAGTACCAACTACACACACATTTACCACTCAAGCATTTTCGTTCATTCTAATCCCAGGGGTATTTTCGTAATTTATCCTATAGGGGTATTTTGGTAATTTTCCAAATCGGGGTATTTTGATATTTTGCAAATTAGAGGTTTTGGTATTTTTGTAAAGTAAGAATATTTTAACAAAAGTCAAGGGTATTATGGTAATTTTATAATCCAAGGGTGTTTTAGTAATTTTTACAAACTAGGGGTATTTGGGTAATTTTGTAAATCGGGAATATTTTGGAAAAATTTTCAAAAAAATAATTTTCCTACAAATCAAAGGGGTAATTTGGTGAATTTAAAACTAAGGTTTTTTATAAAACCGTGTAGCTAGTCCCTTTCGGGTTTTAATTATCGAGTTTAGTCCCGTGAATAAGTCCTCTTGGTTAGGGTGAACCGTCACTACGCACCAGGTAGGATTCGAGTGGAGAGGAGGTGAGTCACTAGGACTGCTTAAATACCAAGCTCCCACCGAAACCAATCCTAGACATGCGCACAATGGTTGCCACACCCTAGCTCAGCGACTCACTCACAGGTTTGTTTAATTAGGCTTTAAGTTTTATGTAATTCTGTGTTGGAGTAAACTAATCCTAGGGTTCAATAGTTCCTAGTGTACTAATCTACGTTCCCTTATACCTACATACAAACCATACAATAAGTCATACAACAGTTAGGGGTACTTACCTGGTGGACTTCGGGTCGGAGACTTAGGTGCCATGCCAGAAAACCTGCTCATTTCCAAAAAATTTTTCACAAAATCTTAATTGGGCTTTATTTTGAAAATGTTGTGGGCTTTAAACCCAAGGCCGAGAGTTTAAAACCTGGCTCTGATACCAAACTGAAACACCCCCAAACCCGGCCCACGAGCCTTAACCGGATCTGGTATGTTCCTTGAGTAAAACATTTCAAAAACTTGTTTGTTACTTTGGAAAAATTTGAGTGGTTTTGAAGAAAATTTGATTTGTTTTGAGTTCAAATTGAAAACGATGTTATTCTTGAAGTCTAGATTTTAATAAAACTTAATTTTAGTACTGGAAAATAATAAGTTAAAAGTATTCAATTTATTTTTGAGAAATGTTACTTAAACCTTGATTTAATAATAATCATATCATAATGAAATCAAATAAAATGCATGCATAAAACAGTTCAATAGTAATGGCCTTATTGCAACTGTAAAATACCAAATAAATCTCGAAAATAAAATAATAGAAAACGCAAGTTCAACTATTTGAAGTCCCGAAAATATTCAGCATGGCCACCACATAGTCTCCGCTGACCCGGTCCAAGTCACTGCGTGTCACCTGAAAAGATATCCCACAACAGGGTGAGTCAAACAGACTCAGTGTGTAACAGTCAACACAAAGTCCCAACTGATTTAGGCATATCAAATCATACATATATATAGCAAATAGAGATAATGATGCAATCCCGAACCCAAACCTAAATATCCATCCTCTACACATCACCCGTACCAACCAATCACACCATGGGGATTACTAAATCGACCCTCCATCCGCTACACACCATCGAAGGCAGTCGCTGCAGACGACTTGCACATCGCCCTTATAAATTGTGGTATAGCCACCAGATAATGTGACAAAGTCACCAGATAACAATATGTGACATAAGTCACCACATTCAGATTATGTGACATGAGTCACCAGATATTGTGGTAAAAACCACCAGATCACTTCCCCTTCACATATCACCCATATGCCCATATGTCATACAAAACATGTAAAATCATGCCATATATCTTATTCCATGTTCATAACAAATTCACTTATATGTCATATTCAATCTTCATAACACTATTAACATAGTATTAAAAGCGAACGTACCTGGGTACTCTGTACCATCGTATGGTACCTTTAGCCATATCTTTCATATTTTCATTAACACATATATTAAATTAATACCGTAAATCTATTAGGAAACAATGTAAGGTTACACACCTGATAATAGTGATTACGATACTATCGATACCAACGCTCTCGCTAACAAGAATAATAATGAAATGTTTATCCCTATCGAACTGCCCCTAAAAGATCATAATCAAAATCGGTCAACCTAAAAAAAATAAGATGGATACCATTAATAGAAATCCTTACCTTATACTATGAACCAAGTCTTGGTGATTCACGAAGATTACGAACACTTCTGAGTTTTCGACTTTTCTTTATTTCTCTATTAAGACAAAATATATCATCTAAGGTAGAGGACGATATTTTCAATCAAAAGACCTTCCCAAACATAAGTAGATTCGGAAAAAGGAAATAAGAAATTAAGGGATCGAAGAGGTTTCTTACCGATTGTTCAAAACAAATGCAAAGAAATTGATTGATAAGAAAATATGTGAGAAGAGGGAGATTCGGCTATGAAGAGATGATCAATAACATTCGGCCATGGTGAAAATTTTAGGGAGGGAGTGATGTTTGAGAGTTTTTACAAGAAGAAAAGAAGAAGAAAAGAAATAGGAGGTAAAGTGTTTATGTTTCGGTTTTTATGAATGAAAAATGAACAAAGGAAAAATCTTGAAGTTGATGTGCATTCGGCAAAGAGGAAGAAAAGAAAAGAAAAGATAGTCTTCAAGGTTTTTGGTGTTTTCGGCAATAGGGAAAAATGACTTGAGAGGTTAGGCAAATTAAGACCAAATGGTCAAAATGAAAATGACCCAAAAGAAGAAAAACAAAAGATGCTCACAAATGCTCAATGTGCATTCGGCTAGGGAGAGAAAAGATGGAGAGAAAATGCTTTGATAGAAAACAAAATGACCAAAAAGAAATGTGCCCAACAAGCACCTATCCTTACGCAAAATTCTTCAAAAATTCGGCCACCCCCTAGCCCCAAAAACCGTCCAAGTACATAGACACAAAGTCAAAGTTTTTACCACACAAAACTTTCCAAAACATTCACCTTACATCAAGCCTTGTGTTCCCTCATCATTCCTTAATCAAAATGATTCATTTCCCCAAGTTCAAGCTTACCTAAACTATTAGTAATCTTACCATAAAAAAAATTAAAGTCCAACATACCAAATATAAAGCTTGGCCGACACTTGATGTAAATGTGCAGAAAAATAAAGTCTCCAAAATGCACTCCATGATATTCGAACCACTCCCCTCAAGCAACCATTCATGCATCATTTCCACCATGCCACTAAGTCTTCTTGTGCTAATTTAAGACACTTAAATTAACTTAAGCATCATAATCACTTGATCCACTTCACTAAATTCTCCATACTAAAAATTATTCTAAATCCAATTTAATTCCAAACCTTCACAAGACTATGTTAGGCACACAATAAAATCATATCCGAGCTGGCACAATCAACAAGATGACACTCAAATTTTAGGATGTTACAGCGAGGATCCCGAAGAAGTAGAAGATGATCCCACAGAAATCCCGCCAGAGCAATCAACTGAAGTCCCTAATGAGGCAGAATCAATGGAACCAGAAGCTGAACCTGATATTGAAACCTCAATGTTTGGAGCTCCACCGCCTAGCCCAGATCTTCGTGATGAGCTGCTAAAGCTGATGGACTTAATGTAACACATGTAATGGTAGAAACAAGCTTACTGGAGATACTCAAAAATAAGAGATGACTCAATGAGGAGTGCCCTCAAGAAAATTTATAATGACCCATTTATTTTTGTGCCTGAGTTTCCAGATTTCATATTTGAACCATGGACGTCATAATTAAAGGAGGAGCAAGGCGATTCCTGTAAAGGCAATACTAATGGAGCAAAAGATGAGTCGAATTCGGAAAGATCGGCAAACAAATAAAAAAGGGGAGGACTTCAACTTTAGTTTATTTTTATTTTTAAGTTATTTTAGGATTAGCTTATTTAGGAATTTTTATTTGTGCACAATAAAACAAGAGATAGGAATCATGAATAAAATCTGAACAAGTCACAAAGGCTAAAGTGTGGCAATAGATATATACATGTCTAGGATTGGATTTTAGAGAGAGCCTGGTACTTAAGCAGTCAATTTGACTCACCTCCTCTTTTCCAAAAATCCTACCTGGTGTATAGTATCTATTCACTTTAAACAATGAGGACATTGTTCACTTTAAGTAGGGGGGACCGAAAATTTGAATTAATTCCACTCAGAGTAAAATTTTCTTTTAATTATGATTAGGATATATTTTGTTCAATAATTTGAAATTTTGTTAAGTATGTTGAACTTCAGTATTAATAAAGTTCTATTATTTCAATAAGTTATTATGTTAGCTTAATAATGATATGAATGTACATTAAATAAAGCATGCAAATTCGTACCATAAAATTTTTAGTTCCCTACGACAAAATTAGGCATGCATGAAAGTTTAAGTCTTTAGAATTGACTTAGTAATTTCTTGAGGCGAAATCCTAGGAAGCATGGAATATTGAAAATGATTTAGGCAACTATTGTTTGGACTGTTTGAGCCTTTCAAGCCGACCCTGATAAAATTATCCTTTGAAACCCAAACTTTGAGATTATATGGCCTAATTTTATTTAGACCTATGCAATATTTAGCCATCAATTTTCTCTTTATTACTCTTAAAATTGTCCCAAACACTAGACTCAGTATTATTCAAAATATCGTTTGAAAATAAGTTTGGGGGAGTTGAAAAGAAGTATCAATTGCTCGGAAAATTGTAGTACATGAAGCAAGTGCTTGAATTTGAGTTTGAAAAAAAAAACATGTACTCGAAATAAATGGTTGAAAGAGCAAAAGTTGGTGTATCAAGGGTGAGTCAATTTTAAGCTGAGTCTAGGGTTTTTAAGCCAAAAATTTGTTTATCTTTTACCTACCCCTAAGCCCAGCCACGTTACAACCTTACTAAAGACCTATTGATTCAAAGATCCAATGTTACCTACATTAGTGGAGAGAAATTGCTCTGTTCAACATATGAAGGCACCAGTTAAGCTTAATGATTGTAGTTTAATTTTGAATAAGGAATTAAAATCAGCTTGGTAGTGAGTAACATGTCTTTATTAAGAAACATTTAGTCTAATTTTGCTAGTATAATAATTGTTGGAGGTAATTTGAACGATACGTATACTTAAGTAGAATAACTATCAAATTTCTTATTTTTGAGCATGAGTATATTACATTCATAATTTTAAGAAGAAAGTTGTTCTGAAGGAGTTTTTCAAAGGTGTTTCCGAGAAAATTCTTTTCAAATTTGTGCATTACTTGGGACGAGCAATGATTAAGTTTGGGGGTGTGGAAACACAAAAATTTATAAACTTTTTCATGCCATTTTTAACTCAAATTTATGCAGTTTTGATTAAATTCTTGTCGAAAAATAGTTAAATCTTATAAAATAATTAAATTGTGCTAAAAATATGAACATGATGAATTTTAATTAATTTTATAGTTAATTTTGATTTATTTTGACTTTTTTGACAGATTCGCACAAATGGCGAAAATTGGCTCAGCAGACACTGCTCGAAGAATAAACCCGAGAAGTAATTTGAAGTATCAAGCCGGATTTATTTCCAGCCCAAGACGGTCCAATTATGAATATTTATTTATAATTTAATTAATTTTAATTTATTCCCAATTTAATTTGGGCTAAATAAATTAATCTTAATTAATTATGAAAAAGGCCCAGTTGAATTGTATCAGTTGAACCAAACCGGTTGAACCGAACCGAGCAAGGAGTTGGGCAGCCCAAACCGTCCATATGCTGGCCCAAATCAACTTATTAGCTGATTAATTAAGCTTGCAAAGAAGCCCTTGAAGACTTTTCAAAGTTGCATTCAAACCCCTCCAAATTTAGTGGCTTTGTAGATTTGCCCCATGCCATATTTAGCAAAGTTGAAACCATCAACTTTGCCACATAGATGGCCGGCCAAGGGAGGTCTCTTTGGTTGCTACTATTTTCCATTTTTAGCAGCCACAATCAGCTATAAATACCACCCTTTGTTGATCATTCAAACCATCGCTCAATCATCCCTAAATCCTTCATTTCTCATTCACTCTCTCAGTCTCTCTTCTCTCCATTTCTCACCTTTTCTCCACCAAAACCAAGCCATCTTGTGCCAATTTCCCCTCTTGGAAAAGAGGTGTTTTCTCAGCTATTTGGAATGATAAACCGTAAAAGTAACATATTTTAAGCCCACATTTAGTATGCTTTTGGATGAATTAAGCCTCGATTTATGTAAAAAGCTGCTCTTAATCCTTTGTTTTCATGCTTTATACCCAGAAAAGCACCCGAAAATGAAAAAAACGTAAAACGGGCCCAAAACGGAGTAAATGGGCCATATCACAAAATCCACACAGCCTGGGCCCAAGACCACACGACCGTGCCTCATTTATCTACTAGAACACAGCCTGGGCCCAAGACCACACGGCCGTGCCTCATTATCTACTAGAACACGGCCTGCTCACGATTTACACGGCCATGCCCCATTCAACAGGTTTAAACACGGCCTTAAGACGATTCACACGGGGGTGTGCCATGGGCGTGTCCCTGCCACGGCCAAGAGGAGTTTTACTCAGATTTGGATACTTAAAGGCAAAGAAACACATTCCAAAGCCTATTCAAACACCCTAGTAGGAATTCTACTTGAATTAGGATACTTAGGAACCAAGTAAGGCATCTCAAAGTCTATATAAACACCCAAGGGGGCAACTTGAAGAGGAGTTCGGTAGAAGCTGGAACGGGCGGTTAGCTAGGCTAAGGAGCCGAGCCGAAAAGGTCAGATTTGTGGAGAACCATTCGAAGATAGCCGGTTGATCCATCTCAAGAAGCCGGAATTATACTCAAGACGGCAAATCTCTCTTTCAATTCCTTCAGGGAGTTTTAGGGATTTTTTATGTTTTGTTTTATCTTTTCTTTTGAGATGTTTTCTTTTATTACTATGAACTAAACCCTTCAGATACCTGAAGGGGATGAAACCTAAGACAGATCTTATTATTGTTTTCTGAACTATATGATAAATATTTGTCTTGTTCTTAAATATGTGTGCTTAATTCTTGTGTTAATATTTCCGGGATATTGATTTAAGTATGATGTGCTTAGTTGGAGGAGCAAAAGTCCCTGCCTAAGAGTAGATCCAACATAATTAAGCGGAGTTGATCGCGCGCCTAGAGATAGGGTGACGAGATTTTGCCGGATTAGGGTGAAACCTAATATGGGAGTCCATAGATCGAGTTAATGCGATTCTAGGGGTTTTAATTAGAAAGAGATTTCAATTAATCAACCTAGGGTTAGACGTTATTCACTTCGAGAGAGGGTTTAATATAACTTAGGGAATTTTATGGATCAAGTGAAGTGATTACATCGTCTGGTTCAATGTTAGATAACGAGTGAAGTCTAGGTGGATTCTTCCTAAGGGTATCGTCTTAATCAATTGGTTTTTCTTCCAAGTTATTCGTCCCTAATTCCTTCTTTTTGTATTTGCGTCTTTAGTTTAGTTGATAGTTAAATTTAGATTAGATAATCATTCACTTAATTCTTAGGCTAAATAATAGAAAGAGAGTTAGTATTAGTACTTTTGGTTCCTTTGGGATTCGATATTCCGATCTTGCCTAAACTATACTACTGTTCGATAGGTGAGCTTGCCTTAAAATCGTTGTCAGAGTTAGTTTCCAGGTGTGATCATTCTCATTATAAATTTTAAAGCTCTGATTTCGACGATCAAGTTTTTGGCGCCATTGCCGGGGGACTAAAATATTAAGAAAGCTTAATTTTTGTTACTTTAGCCATATTTATTTTTATTTTTGCAATTAAATTTTATTTTTGTTTTTCTAAATTTTCTTTCTTCTTTCTTTTGTCCCTTTCAGGTACCTCTAGTTTATGACTAGAAGGAATCCGACAGGACCTCTACTTTACGATAGTGATATTAAAGGTACCGTTCATAGAAATCACAGAGAAATAAGGCGAAGCCTAAACTACATAAACGAAGAGCAAGAAGTCGAAATAAATACCATAGAAGAGATGGCAGAGAATAATCCGCCACCTCTAGAGATGACCGAACATCATGCTCTACGTACTGTGTATGATTATGCTAAACCTAGTTTAACAGGAACTGAGTCTAGTATTGTTAGGCCTACTATTACTACAAATAATTTTGAACTAAAACCTAACACTATACAGATTATACAACAGTTTGTTCAATTTGATGGTTTGCAGGATGAGGATCCTAACACACACTTAGCAAATTTCCTAGAATTTTGCGACACCTTCAAGATAAATGGCATTTTTGATGATGCCATCCGTCTTCGATAATTTCCCTTTTCCCTGAGAAATAAAGCCAAACAGTGGTTACATTCTCTTCCACGAGGCTCAATCACTACATGTGATCAAATGACCAAAAAAATTTTATTAAAATATTTTCCACCGGCCAAAACGGCCAAATTAAGGAATGATATCTCTTCTTTTGTGCAAATAGATTCCAAAACACTATACGATGCATGGGAGAGATACAAAGATTTGTTAAGGAGGTGTGCAACACCCCAAACCCGGCCCAAACACCACGACCGGATCTGGCATGACACTGAGAAGATTTATTAAAACATGTCACATCTTTGGAAAATCATTTGTTGAGTTTATACATTTTAACCGGAAAAATTTTGTAATTTGATAATGTACTCAAAATATAAATTTTATACAAAGCCTTTATGAATTAAAAACCGAAATTTAGTATATGCTTTAGTCTCAATTTTTATCGAATAATTCAAGCGTCTAAAAATAAAGCCCAAAACCCAAAAAAAATATAAAATGAATAGCCCGTGGCCTTATTACAATGAAATAAAAACCCAACTAATCCAAAATATTAAAGATAAATAAATAAAATAATGTCTTTTGCAGTATCCAAAATAATCTCATGCATGGCCACCTTGCATTCCTCTCCAGCCCGGTCCGATGCTCTACATGTCTTCTGAAAAATGTTAAACAATGGGGTGAGTCACGAGACTCAGTGTGCAACCTTCGTGCACCATCAGACTGGGCCTTAGCCCCATAGAACAGATAAAAAATAAAATATATTAGGAATTATGCAAAGCCCAACCCAATCCTAGGTTTTCCATCCGCTACACGCCACCCTTACCTGCCAATCACACCATTGGGGATTTCTACAATCAACCCACACCGCTACATACCATCGATGGCAGTCATGCCGCAGTTAGCTGCTCATCATCAGATCATGGCAATAGCCACTACAACAGATCATGGCAAAAGCCATTACAACAGATCATGGCAAAAGCCACTACAACAGATCATGGCAAAAGCCACTATAACAGATCATGACAAAAGCCACTACAACAGAACACTTCCCCTTTCATCAATCACCCAACCCCATGCATACATAGAAACCGGCATACATATATATAACATATCATATCAACAGAACCATTCACTGTAGAATGACAGAGATCACTAACCTGGTGATTCACCTTTTACCCTCATCGGGTTTTCAATAGCCATGCTGGTATTTTGGCATTTAACAGAATATAAACAAATTTATATACACATACTAACAGACAATCTAAATGGTGTGAGAAGTTACACACCTGATTAATGCGTAGAACTATTCTCTATGTTGATACCTTCACTAATCAGATCTACTGCCCTTTGTCTACAGCTTTGCTCAAAAGCCGAAAGAACGCGAAGATAGGGCCTCTCCTATATTCGGCCAAGGGTTAGTGTTTTACCCGATTTCTATGTTTAAACTAACAGATCTCCTTACCTTGAAATCCCAAAAGTGATACGATCCAAGAGCTACTGAACTCTGGCTTAGAAATCTAAGCGATTGAATCCACTTCAAATCCCAGAATGCCGCAAATGAAAGAAAACACGAGATTAATCAACCATGTAGTCATTCGGCTATGGTTTCTAAAAGCTGGAATAGATTGAAAGATTAACATATTCGACACTTACCTCCTCAGAAGATTTCGGCTACCTCTTGCAGAAAAATTCGACAAACACAAGAGAAGAGATCTAGGAATTTTGGCTTTTAAGAAAATCCCAGAAAAGTATGAACAAGAGAAGGCTGATGTGTTTTTCGGCTTTTAGCATAATTCAATGGGGAGTTTCGGCTTTTAGTGAATGGGAGAAGAATAACAATGGAGATCAGAAGATTCGGCTAAAAGGAAATTTCAAAGAAAAAGAAAGAAAATGTGAGAAAACAATGGTGATTTTCGGCTTTTGGAAGAGAAAAGATGAGAAAAGAAAACAAGTGAGATGGTCTTCAAATTTTCGGCACAGGAAGAGAAGAAAGAGTAGGGTTCAAATGCCAGAATTGATTAGCTATCCCCCCTATTTATAGAAATTTCGGCACTTACCTAACATTGCAGATAAATCCTATCTTTTATCTTTTATCTTAATCTACTAACTCATCTAAAAGAGACTTAATTAGCTCCAACTCCTCCCTCCTTTATCAGTATAATATCTACATATTTTAAACATTAAAAATTCCTAAAATTTTTTCTTGTTGCTGTCCCCTTATTGCTCCCTTTTAAGTGTCGAATTTGGCCCTGTAACTTGGGCTCCAAGTAGCCAAAATTTGAGCCCTCCTCATGCACTAGTGACGCCACTTATAGCTTCCCCCTTGCTGCGCCCCTTGTTTTGGGTCGCGAGCCCAACTTGATATTTTTAAACACAGATACAATATTTTTTTTCCGAACGTCAAAATCCATTCACTCGACACAACAAACCTATTTATTCTAGGCCCAAATTCAGGGTGTTACAAGGTGCCCACACCACGAACTACCATTGTGGCTACAGGTCCAAACTTTTTATAATGGTGTGAACCCTTCAACAAGGCAACTAATCAATTCAGCTGCTGGTGGAACCCTGAACAACAAAACTCCTGAAGTAGCCTACGAGTTTATAGAGGAGATGTCACTGAATAACTATCAGTGGCAAGTTACAAGGACAAGGCCAGCTAAAGCAGTCGGAGTTTACAACATTGATGCAGTGATCGCGCTATCAAATCAGGTAGAATTGTTACATAAAAAATTTGATAGTTTCTATGGTTCTTCGCAGGCACATTCAGTTATGCAGTGCGATACAAGTGAAGGAGTGGTGAATCCTGAGTACCCACCCTACGGACAAGGCATGGAGAGCGAGCAGATGAACTATATGGGTAATAATTTCTGGTCTAACAATAACCCTTATAGTAATACTTATAATCCAGGTTGGAAGAACCACCCCAATTTCTCATATGGCGGTCAAAGAAATCAAAGATCACAACCATCCCAAAACTTCCAACAACAGCCCTACCCACAGGAAAAGAAGCCGAACCTTGAAGAGGTGCTAAAAAACTTCATAACAGCCTCAGACATACGTTTCCAGAAGATAGAAACAAAACTTGAGGCATTGTCACAAGAATTCAAGGATCAATTCGGGCAACTTGCTAAGTAGATTTCTGAGAGACCACAGGGAAGACTATCGAGCAACACCGAGACTAACCCAAGGGAGCAAGTTCAAGCCATAACAACTCAAGATAGTGAAGGGTTAGACGCGCCTAATTCAGAACAAAAGAAGGTGGTAGAAGAAGATATGGTTGAGGACAATAAAAAACCGAAACCGGTAATCAAAGAATACAAACCTCGCATACCATATCCCCAAGCAATAAAGAGAGACGATAGAGAGGAACAGTTCGGTAAGTTTCTTAAACTTCTAAAGAAAGTACATATTAACTTACCTCTTCTTGAAGCTCTTTTTTAGATGTCGAATTCGAGGAAATTTTTAAAACAGCTCCTGACGAACAAGCGTAAATTAGACGAGGAGCCACATGTGGAATTAAACGCAGTATGCTCAGCAATGTTACAGAATAGAATACCAAGGAAGCTAAAAGATCCAGGGAGTTTTACAATTCCCTGTTTGATTGGTAGTTTAACTATTGATAATGTGTTAGCTGATTTAGGGGCAAGCATAAATGCCATGCCTTATAAATTGTTTAAACAACTAGGTCTAGGGAAACCCAAACAAACTAGGATGAGCATTCAATTAGCTGATAAAACTGTTAGAATTCCTAGGGGTATTATCAAAGATGTTCTTGTAAAAATTGACAAATTCGTTTTCCCAGTAGACTTTGTCGTTTTAGACATGGATGAGGACAATACGATCCCCCTAATTTTAGGATGAACATTTTTAGCAACTGCCAGAACTAAAATTGATGTTGACGCAGGAGAACTCATACTCTGTGTAGGTGATGAGACAGTCACTCTTCAAGCCCTCGATTCAGCTAGGACATTGAATAGCCAAGGTGAGAAGGTAAATTCTATTGATAACCATTCAGTTAACCTTTCTTTTCAGAAAGCACCACAAAAAGACACGATTGAACCCGATTCTAGACCCTGTGACAACAAAGATATAACTCACGAAGAACAAGGGATACAGATCGATGAAATAAAAGAAGGGAAGACGCATCTTAAAAAAGAACTAGGAATACCCAAACCAGAACCAAAGCCACCCTACGAGGCACACGAGCTCAAAATTGGAGACCAGGTACTTCTAGATAAAGTAGATCCACGAGTGTCCCCTCCTGATCCTAACATCAGCAAGGAAATCCCTTCCAAGGTAATCAATGTTTTTCCATACAGAACAATCGAGGTAAGTAACCATATTTTTGGCACTTTAAGAATAAATGCTACTCATCTTAAACTCTATAATGATAAAGGAACTGCCAGTACAAGGAAGGACTTTCAACTCCTCAAACCACCATGAACACACAAACGAGAGGAGAGTCTAGCTTTAAGACTATAAACGAGCACTTCTCAGGAGGCAACCCGAGTACTAACCCCATTGACTTTTACATTTTTATTATTTATTATGTTTTATTCTTTCTTTTATCTTCCTTTTTAGCACTTAATTTTAAACTAACCGAGGGTGCAGATTTCCAGCCCACACGGCCTTGCACACGGCCGTGACCGTATGTACCTCAAGAATCTTTGTACCAACATGGCAGAGGCGGTACAAATCAGAATCAACTAATTTTTGAAGTTCACGGACCCAACCACTCCAACACGGGCACCGACAAAAGCCCACGGCAATGCGACGTGGCCGTGGATGACACTGACTTATCAAGAACTGGAGTGGCTATCTGAAAAACGGGCATGGAGAATCAACACGCCTAGACAGACGACCGTGTGAAACGACATGCCCTCGGTCCACGGCGTGAGAAAGTACCAAAATTAATCCTCTATTTAAACACCAACCCCCTCCTCATCCTTCTCATCCACTTCCCACTTCATTTCTCATCCCCTCTTCTCACATTCTCCTCTCCATAACAAGTCTCTAAACCCTTGAGTCACACCAAATCCATGACAAAGAAGCGGAAGAAAGCAAACATAGTCTCCTTAGGGAGATCGATATACATAAGCTCATGCCAGCCACTTTATCCAAACAACAAGCCAAGGGTCTTTGAGACCATTTAGTTTCTATTTTTCTTTTCTCTTTTGCTTCAATTTCCTTCTCTTTGACAATCTTATGCTTAATTTAGTTTAATATATTTTAGTTTCGTAGTGTCAGGTTCAAAAGGCTGCTAGGGAATCACCACGACCACGACCATAACCACGCCACTTCTGCCACCGCAGCACCTCTGCAGCCTTAGAGGTCACACCCACCTCGCGAACCATCCAACAATAAGGACTCCTCGGTTCATCCACCTTTTCTTTTAAATTTATTTTACTTTCTATTTTCCTTCTCTTTAGTTTTCTTGTCTTTATTTATATATTTAGTTTATTTTAAATGTGTCTTAATAACTCCTGGCTAATTCTCTACGAGCTCCCCAATTTCTTCATCTAGCACAGAGCTCGGTAGCAGCCACCACCCCTATCGACTTCCAACTCCGGGAAACCATCCAAATTCAGGAAGTTTCACCTCTCCCTCTCTCTTAAATTGAATATCTATCTTTGTACATTGAGGGCAATATACATCTTAAGTGTGGGGGGTGAATAGTTATTTCGAGAAAGTGCCTAACTTTTTGCATTATTCTCAAATCCCTGAATTTAGTCTATTTTTAAGTAATTTTCTCATATTATGATTAGAATGAAATTTCCTATGATTTATGATTTTTATTGACATGTTTTTTAGTAAGTCATAGTCAATTGTGCATTGATGATTGAAATTTTTAAGATACTAGAGAAGCAAGCATGATAAGTCTATTTTTCAGAATTAAAATTTTTGCTAGGTTGTTAAACCTAAATCTGAATATTACTTTGAAGTTTGAAATTTACGAGGTTGACATCAAAATACCCAAAATGTTCTGTGAGATTTTTGAGCCCTTGAGAGCATACATTTTTTCGTGCTCACTTTTTGATTATAAGTGTGTCAACTTTGAATTTTTATTCTAGAACTTGCCTCGTTCATACATATCGAGACCACACCTTTGATTTGATATACAGAGATGATTAAGGTACCTAGGTTTTAACCCACTTACTCCACTAAAAGCCTACCTTCACAATTAACCCTTAGTTAACCTCGTTGATCCTAATAACCCTTTTTATTGACTCACCCACTAATATTAACCCAAAACCCTTTGTATTTGTTATCACCATCCTTCTTGACTCCCTTTTTGTCGAGATTTGATTTTGAACAGTTGCCTAATTATGTTCTATATTTCAGTTGTAAAAGTTCTTTCCAAATATTTGACTTGTTCTTAAAAAAACGAAGTATATTCATCATTAGTTATGTGATTAAGTGGGCTTATGCATTAAATTCCAAATCTTGAAGAAAAAGCTCTTATTATTAGTTTTCAATTGATGTAATTATTTAGGATTAGTTCATTTTTCTAGTTAGGTAAATTGTCAGGTCAATCTCGATTATAACCTTCTAATTCAGCCTTTTTCCACACCTTTAACTCTAGCCCCGTTACAACCCTGTTAAAGACCTTTTGATCTGTTTATCATCTCAATTTACAGTGGTGGAGATATGATTTTTAGGCAAGACTATGGGATTAACTTTTTAGGTTCGACTTTTGAGTGCTTAATTTTGAACCTTAAACACTTTGAGTGATTTGAGTGAATCTTTAGTGAGGATGTCAATCCTTGTTGATTTTGGATCAGAGGTAATTATTTAGATAAAGGGGGACATCTATGTTTTCGAGCTACAAAACGTATGACTTAGATTGTTTGAATCTTTAGGACTCTTTGAGTTAAATTATCCATGTATAAATTATCTATGAATTATGATGGGACATTGTCAGTAGGAATTATGAATTATGGAAAGTTCGTTTTAATTGTAAGTTGAGAATTTTGCTTGAGGACAAGCAAAAGCTTAAGTGTGCGGGTATTTGAAAAACCGTAAAAGTAGCATATTTTAAGCCCACATTTAGTATGCTTTTGGACGAATTAAGCCTCAATTTATGTAAAAAGGTGCTCTTAATCCTTTGTTTTCATGTTTTGTACCCAGGAAAGCACCCGAGGATGAAAAGAACGTAAAACGGGCCAAAACAGAGTAAATGGGCCATATCACGAAATCCACACGACCTGGGCCCAAGGCCACAATACCGTGACTCATTTATCTACTAGAACACAGCCTGCTCACGATTTACACGGCCGCGCCCCATTCAACAGGTTCAAACACGGCCTTAAGACGATTCACATGGGCGTGTGCCATTGGCGTGTCCCTGCCGTGGCCAAGAGGAGTTTTACTCAGATTTGGATACTTAGAGGCAAAGAAACACATTCCAAAGCCTATTCGAACACTCTAGTAGGAATTCTACTTAAATTAGGATACTTAGGGACCAAGTAAGGCATCTCAAAGTATATATAAACACCCAAGGGGGCAACTTGAAGGGGAGTTCGGTAGAAGTCAGAACTGGCGGTTAGCTAGGCCAAGGAGCCAAGCTGAAAAGGTCAGATTTGTGGAGAATCACTCGAAGATAGCCAGTTGATCCATCTCAATAAGCTGGAATTATACTCAAGACGGTGGATCTCTCCTTCAATTCCTTCAGGGAGTTTTAGGGATTTCTTATGTTTTGTTTTATCTTTTCTTTTGAGATGTTTTCTTTTATTAATATGAACTAAACCCTTCAGATACCTGAAGGGGATGAAACCTAAGACAGATCTTGTTATTGTTTTCTAAACTATATGATAAATATTTGACTTGTTCTTAATTATGTGTGCTTAATTCTTGCGTTAATATTTTCGGGATATTGATTCAAGTATGATGTGCTTAGGTGGAAGAGCAAAAGTCCCTCCCTAAGAGTAGATATAGCATAATTAAGCGGAGTTGATCGCACGCCTAGAGATAGGGTGACGAGATTTTGTCGGATTAGGGTGAAACCTAATATGGGAGTCCATAGATCGAGTTAATGCGATTCTAGGTGTTTTAATTAGAAAGAGATTTCAATTAATCAACCTAGGGTTCGCTTCGAGAGAGGGTTTAATATAACTTAGGGAATCTTACGAATCAAGTCAAGTGAATACATCGTCTGGTTTAGAGTTAGATAACAAGTGAAGTCTAGGTGGATTCTTCCTAAGGGTATCATCTTAATCAATTGGTTTCTCTTCCAAGTTATTCTTCCCTAATTCCTTGTTTTTGTCTTTGCGTCTTTAGTTTAGTTGATAGTTAAATTTAGATTAGATAATTATTCACTTAATTCTTAGGCTAAATAATAGAAAGAGAGTTAGTATTAGTACTTTTGGTTCCTTTGGGATTCGATATTCCGGTCTTGCCTAAACTATACTACTGTCCGATAGGTGCGCTTGCCTTAAAATCGTTGTCAGAGTTAGTTTCCAGGTTCTATCATTCTCATTATAAATTTTAAAGCTCTGATTTCGACGATCATGGAGCAGCAAGTGGAGTGTTCATAAGCCACCTTGATCACCGAGGACAACGGAGAACGAAGAACGGAGCAATCAGTCAAGCCACGAAGAAACACTGGATTTGCTTCATGTTCCTTATCTCTTTAAATTTCGTTGTTGTTTTGACAAACATGTTTATGAATATTTATGCTATTGAAATGGTTATTTTAATCAGCTTAGCTTGAATTTAATTCTTGTTGGGTTAATTGCATTTCGTCCTCTTAAATTATTAAAATTGTGTTTATGCTGTTATAGGCCTCGGTAAAATGTTTGATTAAGTAAAATCATGCTTAAGTTATTATGGCATTATAATTGTTTAGATAACTAAAGAATTAATTATTTAAACATATTGAAATTGTAACTAATGGACACAATACTTAATTTGTGCATGTTTAATTCTTCTAAGGTAGCTGAAGATTAAATTAGCATTGTATTTGGCAATACATATGCCTTGCATAACTTGCAAGATTTTTGTGATTAAATTGTTTCAAGGTAAGGATACTTTGTTACTTCACATGATCTTTTATATGCTTACTATGTTGAATTAATCGGTTGAATCACATAGGAATATGCGAGAGATTGTTTAATTTAATAAGTATGTATGTGCAATAACATGTAAATATGTTCATAAGTTAGCAAATTACCGAGTTGCCGTGATTTCTTCGTAACGAGTATAAGCATAAGTTTAATAATTCTAAGGTAAGAAATGTAATTAATCCAACACAATTACATCATCTTGATTAAAATCAGCTTTTGAAATCGTGCTTTAAAACTTTGTTTTATTTTATTTTACTTTATTTTTTTTAGTTTTTAAATATTTCTTAAATCCAAATATTTTTCTTTCACCAAAGTGTTTAAAATCATTTTCATAAATAATTCTTTTACAGTCCCTGTGGGTACGATAACTCGACATTTACTTGTCACTTTATTACTTGTTACAATTGTGTACACTTGCACATTTCCACCGTTCCACAAATCAATCAGTCTTCAGGCTCTTGACTCGGCAAGGACATCGAGTAATCAAGGTGAGAACATACAGTCTATTAATAACCATTCGGTTAAACCTTCTTTTTAGGAAGCACCATGGAACTACACAATTGAGACAGATCCTAGGTCTCATGCCAACAAGGAAATAACTCATGAGGAACGAAGGCTTCAGTTCGATGAACTAGACGAGTGGAAGACACACGTCAAGGAGAAATTAGGAATACTCAAAGCAGAACTAACACCATTCCGTGGGACAAACGAATTTATGATCGAAGATCAGGTATTGTTAAATAAAGTAGACCCTAGAATATCTCCTCCTGACCCCAATACAAACGAAGAAATCTATTTTAGGGTGCTCAAGGTTTTCCCATATGGAACAGTCGAGGTAAGTAATCCTATATTCGACACTTTTAAAGTAAACGCTACTCGACTCGAATTACATACTGATAATAGGACTGATAGCATGAGGAAGGATTTTCAACTTCTTAAACCACCATGATTATGCAAATGAGAGGTAAGTCTAGCTTAAGACTTTAAACGAGTGCTTCTCGGGAGGCAACCCGAGCACAACCCTGTAACGACCCGAACTTGGGCCTAGTAGAATTGGGCCCATTGGGCCTTAGGCATGGGAGCATTTAAAATTTTTGAGAACATGAGAACGGCATTTATGCAAGTTGGACCTGTTAGGTGAGTGATTTTGGAAGGTTAAAGGGCTTCTATGAAGTCCCGGGATCAAACTTGGGCTTTAGGAAAATTTTGGTTTTAGGTGAATAAAACCCTGGTAGTTAGTAGGTAGGCTTTAAGAATAAAATGTGGAGAAAAATGACACAAAAGGAGTTCTGGTCTAGTGGCAAATGGCGCCACATGGGAGACAAGGAGGTGACACCACACAATGAAGCAAGGGGTCCAAGGTTCAAGCCTTGGCGTTGGCATTTCATTTTGATTTATTTTTAAGTGAACTTGGACTTTGGCCCATAGATTTATATTTAGTTGCGCATTATGTTAGACACAAGAGGAGCGGGTGGCTTAGTGGCTAGTGGCGTGAATTGGCTGATGGGCGAGCCTAGGTTCGTATCTCATGACAAGCAAGGGAGTATTTATTTTGCGGATTGGACGGCTAGAGTTTATGTTGGATTTAAACTTTACTAAAGGAGGGATCCCACATTGGAAAGCTAGCAAGAGGGAAGGTGAGAAGCTGGCTATATATAGAGTTGTCTATGAAGAGAGGAAGCATACCTTGGTGGGCGTTTAGGCATAGAAGCATTCGGAGCGCAGATTACCTTTCGACTCCTATCAGGTGTGTATTTCGTCCTACTCTAGCTGTAGAGCGGCAAATGCCGACATGCCGGTCACACGGCAATGGTAGCGACACGAGCGTGCGAGCGCACGTGTGGGAGCTTCGACGTGATAGTCGAGGCCACCATGAGTATTCTTGTGGGTTGATGCTGTTTGGGCCACGATGGGCTGAAAGTGGCCAAGTGAGCCCAATGGGCCTATGGGCCCATATGAATAAATTGTATGATTGTGTAGTAGATAGTGAAATGGTCTGTGTGAATGTCATATCTGTGGCTAGATTTGGGCTAAATGGGCTACACGAACGTGTGGGTCCATTTGGGCCAAGAATGGGCCTTAGGCCCATTCACATCGTTATCTCTATTTAGAATACCTTGGTTTATAAAATTACTAAAATACCCCCAATTTGCAAAATTACCAAAATACCCTCAGTTTGGAAAATTACCGAAATACCCCTGATTTGCAAAATTACTAAAATACTCCCGATTTGTAAAATTACCAAAATACCCCTTATTTACGAAATTACTAAAATAACCTCTATGGGTAAAGTTATTGAAATACCCTTTATAGGTAAAGTTACCGAAATACCCTCGACGGTAAAAATACCGAGATGCCCTTACGGGGCAAAATGACCGTCTTACCCCTAACCGATTAAATCGTTGTACCCTTGTGGTAGTACTAGTGTTGTATGTGTTAATTGTATGATTGATTATGTTTGAGATGCACTGCATACATGGATTAGTTATGAGTAGAAATACCGAATTACCCTTGTAGGGTAGGATTACTGAAATACCCTTATAGGGTAAAATGACTATTTTGCCCATGAGGGTAAAAGATTGATTTTGGTGCCATTATTTAACTGTGATTGTATGACTGTGGATTAATCGACTTGACTGTAGGCTTGTGTCTAGTTTGCTGTTAATATGTGTTGAAATGACTGTTACTAAGCAGGCCATTTTGCATACACGTATAATGATTGAGCATGACATACACGACATACTGCATTGGGTTGGGTTATGCTTATGGAGGAAGTACTGTACTGGTGGCTATGCCATGTTATACTGATTCAGTGGCTCTGCCACGATATACTGGTTTTAGTGGCTCAGCCACGTATACCATTTTTAGCAGCTTGGCTGTATTATTGGAGAGCTTGGCTCTGTGCCATCTTGAATATGGCTTTGTGCCAATCGTATTTACCCGTGGCTTTGTGCCTAATAGATATTGATGACTTTGTGTCGATCCTATTTACCCAAGGTTGTGTGCTGATTATATTACCGTCGCTGATGGCTATGTGTCGATTATGATTCTGGTGGCTATGCCACAATATACTGATTTCAGTGGCTCAGCCACATATATAGATACTGGCAGCTTTGCTGCGTTTATACTGGCAGCTTGACTGCATTCTTGGAGTGTAGGGTTGGGTGGGTTGACTTGGTCCCCACATGGAGTGAAGGGCTGGTACGGGTGGAGTGTAGCGGATGGACTATTAGGTTGGGCAGCATTTTCTGTTTGCATACTCTGGTTGCATTATCATATTTTTAGGGCTTCGGCCCAATCTACTTCTATATGGGTTTCGACCCAGTCTGCTACTGTATGGGCTCAGGCCCAGTTAATGACCGATTAGGGGATTACACACTGAGTTCTCGTAACTCACCCTCTTTTACTTTAACCTTGCAGGTGATCCCCAGCGTTAGAGGATTTGGAGCTACGGAGGACTCGGAGGTGGCCATACTTAGGATTTGCTTCATACATTCGATTTTAACTTATCTTTATTCTGTTTTCTTTAGTTTGGGTAAATATTTTTTAATAAGGCCATTGGATTTCATTTTTCTTTTAAACTTTTGTTTCAGTTATATTCAAACTATAAATGATTAAACTTTGGGTTTTTCTAAAAATTTAATAACCGTTTTTTCAAAATATCACGTTTCCGCAACTACGCAAATTACTGTATCTGATTTCTATGCAAAACAAAGTTTCACAAATAATAGTAATAATGTTTCTACAAGAAACCCATAAAAGCAAATCTAAATTTCACAAACATCAAAGCTCGAAGTTTTAAAAAGAATACGAAGTTTTTAACGTACGCGCAGTTTTTAAACAACCCTTTTTATATGACATGCCAGATCTGATCATAACGTCTAGGCTGGGTTTGGGGTGTTACAAACCCCATTAATTTTTACATTTTTATTGTTTCTTTAAGTTTTTCTTTTTAGCACCTAACTATAAACTAACCAAGTGCAGATTACCATACCACACGTCCTCACCGTAGCCGTGTGGATACTACTAATTTTCGTACTGACATGGAAGAGATAGTACGAAACAGAACGAAAAATATCTTCAAGACACGGCCCTCAACTGAACACCACGGCCATGCGATGCGGCCATGGCCAACACTTTTTTAGAAGCACGGGCATGGCGACCTGCACATAGACATGGGAGAAACGAACGAAGCATAACACGGCCGTGGGACATGGTTGTGTGACACAACACACCCACTGTACACAGGCGTGGGGATGTACCAAGCTTGAAATTTCTATTTAAACCACCCTTCTCCCCTTCTCACCTACTCCCCATTCTTCTTATTCTTCCATAACCCTTAACACTCTTAACTCTTCATTTTCATTTTTCTTAATTCGCCTAACTCAAGATCTAACCATTCCCATGTCAAAAAAGTGGAAGGATCCTATCATAGTCTCCCTCTGTGAGACTGATCTCCATAAGTTCATGTCGGCGGCTTCATTAACTCGACAAGAAAATGAACTTTGAGTCCATTTAACTTTTCTTTTTATTTTCCCTTTTCCTTTATTTTCCTTTTCTTTAGTTTTCTTTTACTTAGTTTAATCCATTTTATTTCATTTTCTTTGATGTAGGTTCTAAAGGCTGCTTGGGAATCACACACCACGGCCTTAGAAATCACACCCACCTCGCTAACCATCTAACAATAAGGACTCTTCAGTCCATTAATCTTTTCTTTTAATTTTATTTTACTTTCTATTTTCTTTCTCTTTATCTTTCTTGTCTTTAAATATATATTTAGTATATTTTGAATTATTATCATTATTTCCTGGATAATTCTTGACGAGCTTCCCAATTTCTTCATCTAACGCAGAGATTGTCGGTGGGCACCACACCACGACACTCCTAACTCAAGGAAGCCATCCAAATTCAGGAAGTTTCACCTCTCCCTATCTCTTAAATTTCATATATATCTTTGTACATTGAGGGCAATGTACACCTTAAGTGTGGGGGTGAATATTTATTTCGAAAAAGTGCTTAACTTTTTGCATTATTCTCAAATCCCTAAATTATGCCTTGAATTATACCTTTTTCTTAAGTAATTTTCTCATATTATGATTAGAATAGAATTTCCTTTGGATCATGATTTTTATTGATATGTTTTGGATTAAGTCATTGATAATTGTGCAGTGATGATTTACACTTTAGGAGACTAGAGAATCAAGCATGATGAGCCTATTTTCAAAAATTAAAATTTTGATTAGATTGTCTACCTGAATCTAATTATTACTTTGAAGTTTGAAATTTACAAGGTTGATATAAAAAACCCATAATTTTTGTGATATTTTGAGCCTTTTAAAGCATACATTCTTTCGTGCTCACTTTTTGATTATGAGTATGTCAACATTGATTTCTTATTCTAGAACTTACTTTGACTAACATGTCAAGACCACATTATTTGTAACATCCTAAAAGTTAGAGTATTATCTTATTATTTGTGTTGGCTCGGGTATGAATTTTGTGTTTAGCATAGTCTTGTGAAGGCTTGATTTTATTTAGGAAGCTAGAATAATTCTTAGTATTGTAAATTTAGTGAAGTGGATTAGGTGAACCTGACACTTAAGTTAATTTAAGTGTTAAATTCTAGCACATGAGGAGTTAGTGGCAAGGTGGTTAAGATGCATGAGTGATTGCTTGAGGGAAGAGGTTTGAGTAGCATGGATTGCATTTGGAAGATTTTATTTTTATGTACCCTAACATTAAGTGTCAGCCAAGCTCTAATTATGGTAGGTTGGACTTTCAATTTTTATGGCAAGTTGAATATTAGTTTAAGAAAGCTTGTATTTTGGGATAAGAATCTTAAGATTTATGGAAAATAGGGGTACAAAGGGCTTGGATGATGGGGAGTGTTTTGGAAACTATTCTAAGGCCATTAGTTCATGAATGTTGACGGCATGTGTGGCTAAGGGGGGTGGCCAAATGTTGATAGGAAGTTGGGGGGGATTGGTTGGCCAATTTTAGCATTTTGTGCACCATTTGGCATTTCTTCTTTTCCTCTCCAAAATTTTCTTCCTTAGCCGAATGTACCTTAGGCATTAGGTGCAATTTTGCTTTTGGGTTAGCTCTCATTTTTGTTGGAACCAAATTCTATTTTCTTTCTTTCATTTTTTCCTTTTGAAATCGAAACCACACTTAGCACTTTGTGTACTTTTCTTTTTCGGCAAACAAGGTGTTTGGCCGAACCTCTTTCTCCCATCTCTCTCTTTTCTTTCTTTTGAAATTTGCTCAAAACCACATTTCCTTTTTACTTTCTCTTGGCCGAATCTTCCTCCTTCCCAAATCCCATTTCTTTCACTTTTGCTCAAAGTTAAAAACATCCATCCTCATTCTATTTTCTCCTTCCATTTTCTTCTTTCTTTTATTTTCGAATCCTCCTTCTCCTATTTCATTTTCACTTTTATTTTCCTTTCTTTTTCTCCACCATAGCCGAATCTTCTTTCTCTCTTTTGGTGTTATCTTGGCCGAAAATCATCAAGGGTAGGTCTTCATTTGGGTTCATCTATAACCGGTTTTGAAGATAAGTAAGTGTTCATGGTCGTATTTCCTTTATTTCTTTTCTCTTTTCTATGTCATTTTCTTGAGGGCAAAGGCCGAACTTTTGGGCATTTGTTTGCAAGGTTCTAACTATTATTAGGAACCGATTATTCTTTTAGGCTCCTTGGGACTTTGGAAGCAATCGATCTAAGCCTTATTTTTCTCTAGCAATCAAAGTTGGTAAGTCAAGTGGTAAGGACTCATGTCGATTCATCATTCTTTTAATGGTTGAAAAGCCAAAGACTTTTGGGATTAAGGTGATGTTGGCCGAATGGTTTTGCTTATAGATTTGTGGTTTGGCCGGATGTAGGACAAGGTGATCTAGTGCGGTAGATCGGGTCTTTGGATTTTAGTACTTGCGGTAGTGACAGGTGTGTACCTTACACACTTTATAACTTGGTTTATGTATATATTTATAAATAACTAATCATGTTATAAAAGTGGAAAACTATGAGATTTTGATATGATACCTTGATGGGTATGAGCAAGGATTTGGGTAAGTCCGTTTCGATATGATGTTGTTATATGATATCATGATCTACGATATATATATCTCTTATATGTTCATATCAAGTATGATGGCATGATTTATATTCGTAATACATTGGTTTGGGTGATATGAGTGGAGGGGGAAGGATTTGATATCCGTGTCTTTGGGACACCAGAGGTTTGGCACCTCATAGCGACTCATCCCAGTGGCTTAATACCACCGTGGGTTGGCCCCACTTTTGATGTATTGGGATCGTCGCCAGTGATTTGGTATCACACGTGGGTTGGCCCCACAACTTGATTATTCGTGACTTTGGGTCACCAGTGGTTTGGAACCACATTACTGGATATCGTGACTTTGGGTCACCAGTGGTTTGGCACCACCAGTGGTTTGGTACCACACGGGGTAGAAAAGGAGTTAGGGATGGCTAGGTTGGGTGCATTATATGTATATTGCTTGGTTATAAATTGTGTAAGTATGTTGTATCAATCGGGGGAAGGATTTATGCACTGAGTCTTGGTGACTCACCTTCTCCTTTATCTTTTCAGGTGATTCGTAAAATTGCAGATGAGGAGCCGGATGAACTCGAGGAGGCCATGCAATAAAAATTCGGTTTTATAAGAACTTCGATTTGGTACTTTATTTTATCTTTATTTGGACTTGTAATAAGGCCTTTTTAATTATGTTTTTGGATCATTATATGTTTTGGACTTATTTTAAATATGGCTTAGAAATTACATGGTTGATATATTAATTTGAGCACAAAGTTTTCTAAACTACAAAACGAAATGGTTTTCAAAACGTTACCATCGGGTAAAGTAAATCATTTGATAAAATTTAACAACTTAAGTGTTTTTCGATAACTCAAACGATTTGCCAAAACTTAAGTTTCCAAATTTCAATTAGAAACGGTTTTCAAACTAATCGCTTGGGTTTCCTTTAAATTTATAATTAGTTTTCTAATCTATGGATTTGCAACTAAGTTCTAAAAATTTATTTACGGAATTTCAAATTAAATTATCAGTTTTTAACTTATTATACACCTGTTATCTACAAATATAGAACAACAAAGAGTTTTTCACTAAAATTTTATCGTTAACTCGAATTTCTTCAAAACGTTTTTCCTCTGTGGCATATCAGATTCGGTCATGGCGTATTGACCGGGTTTGGGGTGTTACATTATTGATTTGATATACAAAGATGATAAAGGCACTTAGGATTTAACCCACTCACTCCACTAAAAAGCTTACCCTCACAATCAACCCCTAGTGAACCCCTTTGATCCTAACAACCCTTTTTATTGACTCACCCACTAAAATTAACCTAAAACCCATTTTGTATTTGTTATTACCATTCATTGACTCCCTTTTTGTCAAGATTTCATTTTGAACAGTTTCCTAACTATGTTCTACATTTCAGTTGTTAAAGTTCTTTCTTATTATTGTAATGATTTGTTCTTAAAAAAAACAACAACGAAGTATATTCAATATTAGCTCTATGTGATTGAGCTTATACGTTTAAATTCCACATCTTGAGAAGAAGCTCATGTTATTAGTATTTCATGTTTTCAATTGATGTAATTATTCAAGATTAGTTCATTTTTCTAGTTAGGTAAATTGTCAATTCAATCTCGATTCTAACCCTCTAACTCAGCCGTTATCCACACCTTTAACCCGAACCCCATTGCAACCCTTTTTAAAGACCTTTTGATTTGTGTATCATCTTATTTTACAGTGGTAGAGATTTGATTTTCATGCAAGCTTATGGGATTAACTTTTCATGATCGAATTTTGAGTGCTTAATTGTGAACCTTAGACACTTTGAGAGATTTGAGTCAATCTTTAGTGAGGATGTCAACTCTTGTTGATTTTGAATTAAATGTGATTATTTAGGTAAGGAGAAACACCTATATTTTCATGCTACAAAAACTATGACTTTGATTGTTTGAATCTTTAGGATCCTTCTATTTAAATTATCAATTTATGAATTATCTTTGAATTATGATGGAACATCATTGATGAATATTATGAATTTAGGAAGTCCATTTTAATTGTGAGTTGAGGATTATCATTGAGGACAAGCAAATGCTGAAGTGTGGGGGTATTTGATAAACTGTAATATATACATTTAGCATACTTTTGGATGATTTATTCCTTGAATTGTGGAATTTGGTGCTCCTAATCCTTTAATTTCATGTTTTATACTTAGGAAATCACCGAAGGATGAAAATAACGAGAAATGGGCCTAAAATTGAGTAAATGGGCAACTTACAAAATCGACACGGCCTGGGCCCAAGACCACACGGCCGTGCCTCCTTAATAGACCTGAACACGGCATGGCCACAATTCACATGGGCATGCAGTTAGGCCGAAGAGCCAAGCCAGAGAGGCCAGAATTGTGGAATTTACTCGAAGAAAGCCAGTTGATTCATCTCAAGAAGCCGGAGTTATACTCTAGACGGAGGATCTTCCCATCATTTTCCTTCAGGGGGTTTTAGGGTTTTTCTTATGTTTTGTTTTATATTTTCTTCTGAGATGTATTATTTTATAATTATGAACTAAACCCCTCAAATACCTGAGGGGGATGAAACCTAAGACGGATCTTGTTATTGTTTTCTGAACTATATGATAAATACTTGATTTGTTCTTAATTATGTATTCTTAATTCTTTCTTTGATATTTCAGGATATTGATTCAAGTATCGATCTGCTTAGGCAATGGAACAAAAGTTCCTATTTAAGAGTAGATCTAGAATAATTAAGCGAAGTTGATCGCAACTGTAGAAATAGGATGACGAAAATCTGCGTGATTAGGGTCAAACCTAATATGAGAGTCCAGATATCGAGTTACTGCAATTCTAGTGGTCTTGATTAGAAAGAGATTTCAACTAATCAACCTAGACGTTAGTAGCCTTGAAAGAGGTATTAATATAAATTAAGGAATCATACGGATCAAGTCAAGTGAATAAATCGTCCGGTTCAGAGTCAAATAACAAGTGAAGTCTAGCTGGATTCTTCCACGGGTATTGTCTTAATCAATTGGTTTTTCTGACAAGTATTTTTCCCAATTCATTCTATTTGTCTTAGCATCATTAGCTTAATAGTTAGTTAATTTTAGATTAATTAATAATTCCCTTAATTTTTAGGCTAAATAATAGAGAGAAAGTTAGTATTAATACTTTTAGTTCCTTTGGGTTTGACAATCCGGTCTTGCCACTTAACAATACCACTGTTCGATAGGTGCACTTGCCTCAATCGTTGTCACAGTTAGTTTCTAGGCTCGATCATTCTTTATATAAATTTTTAAGACTCTGACATATGATCAACTACATCCTTAATCAACCCTCTAATGAGATCTGTTGTTATACAATGAGCGGTCAATCAGCAATTGTGGGAGTCTAGACAAGCGATTTAAAGGTTAAAGGCTATACTCTTGTTTACCAAGGTTAGTGGTAAAGGCAGTGTAGAGATTCAGGGTTGTGAATCTTATGATCGATTTGAGGACTGATTGAAATCTTTTGGTTTGAATCTAGGTTGGTGCTGTTGGAATTTTACAAGTGGTCGCTAAATGGTGTGTAATCATACACCTAGTATTGTTACCGTTAAAACGATGGACAATGGTGTGTATTCACACCCCTGTGTTACTGTGAATCGGTAAAAGCCGAAAAGCCGAAACTTCGTCATATGAGGGTTTACAAGCGTGCAAACGCTCGTATGGTAAACCGAGCCCACAAATCGTCGGTGATAGACTGTAGAGGCCACCACGAACATTTTCATGGGCTTAGGTCGTAATGGGCCTCGTTGGGCCGAGATGGGCCATGTGGGCCCAATGGGCTCATGGGCCCTAATGGGTAAAATCCACGATAAGTGAATATTAATGGATTGGGCTGTGAAGTTCGTATAGCCGTGGTAGAATTTAGCCTGAACCGGCCACACGAGCGTGTGGGCCCACTTGAACCGAGTAATGGACCTTGGTCCCAATTACACAGTGTTGGGCCATATAGGTTATTCGAGTCGCTCGAGGAGACTGTAGGCTATTGGAAAGGTTGTTAACTATACCGAGACCCCTAGGGAGTAACATGACTGAAATACCCCTAATAAGTAAAATAACCGAAATACCCTTGAGGGGTGAAATTACCGTTTTACCCCTAACCGATGAAATGACCATTATACCCCTAGTGGTAGTTTAGTTGATGTGTGTATGATATCGATATGACTAGTTATGAATATGACATACTGCATACACATAATATTTATGACAAGACAATCTGCATTGGGGTTGGGATTCTAATTTGGAGGAAGTACTGTACTAGTGGCTCTGCCACGTTTTTACTGTTCTAGTGGCTTCGCCACGTATTCTTATTTTAGTGGCTGGGCCACATTTACTGTTGCTAGCAGCTTGGCTACCTTACTATTAGTAGCTATGCTACGATATTGGTGTGTTGGCTGGGTGGGTCGACTTAGTCTCCACATGGTGTGTTGGTTGGTACGGGTGGTGTGTTGGCTAGACTGGGTTGAGTTGCATCTCTGTTCTGTACTGTCATTATTTTGGGCTTGGACCCATACTGTTACTGTATAGGGCTAAAGCCTAGACTGATCTGTTAATGTATAGGGCCTAGGCCCAGTCTGTTTCTGCTTGCACCGAGTGTTATTTGACTAATAGGGGTTTACACACTGAGTTTTCACAAACTCACCCTTTATTTTAATTGTACATGTAATCCCCAGCCTTAATCAATTTGGAGTTGCGAGGGACCCGAAGGTGGCCACGTGAACACTGATTTTTCGCTTGAGACTTAAATATTTCTAATTTACGCTTGGCTTTGTTTATGTAATAAGGCCATTTGAGGTGTAACTTTTATTTGCTTTTAACTCCTTATTTCTACCTGCTAGATTATGAAAAAAGGGGTTTTTCAAAATAATAATTGTTTCCAAAGAAAGTCACGTATTTCAAATTTAAAGGGGTTTTTTATTCAGATTAATAAACTTGAAACAAATGATATGACCAATAATTGGTAAACATGTTTTGATTTTGTAACACCAACGTTTTCCATTGCATTATTTAAAAAAAGATTTAAAATTTAGTCACGAACTTTCGTTGACAAGATCAGTTTTCAAATCAACACTTCGATGTGACACGTCAGATCCGATCAAACATCTAGGCCGGGTAAGGGATGTTACATTTAGTGGTATTAGAGTCAAGTTGCAAAACTTGGCTGTGGAATGGGTTCTTGAAAATTTTCTAAAATTGTCTAAATTTTGGTTTTGAAAAGAAAATTGAAAGGTTGTTACTGAAAGTGTGGCACCCTGAGTCTCCAGTGCCAAATCTATAAGTTCTCTAACACTGTATACCGTTATAGATTGAAATGTTATACGGAGAAACTACTATAGATAGTAGTACTTTGCTAAAACTCTGTTGTTAGGGTAAACTGAGACTGTAGAAGACTGAAAACTGTAGTGAGATATCTCGATCTGCGAAAACAAAAACTTTAAATACTGATTGTCATAAAACATCCGTTAATAAATACTGATTGTCATAAGATTTTTTAAACTGATAATATGATATATCAATATGAGCACAAGAGATACTCGCAGAAAGGGTACACGAGGCCGCGGTAGAGGCCGAGGTACAAGGGCTAGGTCTTCAGCATCGGGTCACATGCCCGCTAGGGAGGCACCAGCCTCACCAGTAACTGAGACGGGGTCTTATGACCGAGCAGTTGGGGATGATGCTCTATCCCAAGCAATGCTACTGTTCTTGAAAGGGTTGCTGGAGCGAGTACTGGGTCAGTGGGCCGGGGGTCAATTTTTGAGCGACTCTAGTCTAATGGAGTTGAAATCTTTAGGGGTGTTTCTGGTGTAGCCCCGAATGTGACAGAGTATGGGTTAGAGGCTACCGAGTGGATAATGGATGACCTTAACTGTACTGTAAGGGAACAATGTGCTTATTGCGAGACGAGGCGTACCAATGGTGGCTCACTGTAAGAGAGGGTACGCAGGCCAACCGCTTGACGTGGGATTTTTTCAAAATGGTCTTTCAAGGGAAGTATGTAGGCGCAAGTTATGTGGACGCCCGAAAAAATGAATTTCTGAGCCTGACGCAGGGGAATAAGACAGTGGCAGTATATGAGGCAGAATTCTTACGGTTGAGTCGTTATGCACGCGAAATAGTCACAACTGAGTTTGAACATTGTGTACGGTTCGAGGATGGCCTCTTGGATGAATTACGTGTGCTAATAGCTCTGCAGAGGGAGCGAGACTTTGCTGCCCTTGTTGAGAAAGAAAAAAGTACAGAGGATGTGAAGCGCTCTGAGCGCCAGAATTGCGAGAAAGATAAGGGTAGATTTAAAAGGGATTTAGGGCCCTCGAGTTCCTCTGGAAGGCCTATAAAGAAGTCCAGATTTGATGGGTCAGTTCGAGCAGGTCCTGTTACTATGGTTAGACCGCAACCTTGCGCAGATTGTGGGAGAGCTCACCAGGGTGAGTGCTGGAAACGAATTGGGGCGTGTTTTAGATGTGGGTCCATGGATCATCAGGTCAAGAACTATACTCAGAGGCCTGTTCAGGTGCAAGCCACTGGTCAGGGCCATGTTTAGCTACAGAGAGGTGGTCAGCAGCCACCGAGAGGCCGTGGTTAAGCTAGAGGGAGAAATGGTTTGGGAAGAGGACGTAGAGCACCAAGCAGAGGTACTGGTAACAATGAGGTGAAACAACCGGCTTTGGTCTATGCTGCTCATCACCGAGAGGATGGCGACACCCCAGACATCATAACTGGTACGTTCCTAATTTATAATGTACCATACACTGCTTTAATTGACATTGAGTCTACGCACTTGTATGTTGCATGCATTGTGTCGGGGACACTGGGTTTTTAGTTTGAAATTACAGATAGTGAGATGACTGTGTTAAGTCCATTGGGACAGTCGGTTAAGGTTAGTAAGTTGTTCAGAGACGTGTCCCTAGAGGTCCAAGAGGTTGTCTTTCCAGTGGATTTGATGGAACTGCCGTGTGGCGGATTTGATGGAACTGCCGTGTGATGGATTTGATGGAACTGCCGTGTGGTGAATTTGATCTTATATTGGGCATGGATTGGTTAGTGAAACATCATGTGAATTTGGATTGCGTTGCTAAGTGTATGGTGTTGAAGTCTACTTAGGATGAGGAGGTGATTGTGTTGGGGGAGCGAAGGGATTATCTGTGTAACGTAATCTCAGCATTAAAGACCAAGAAACTGGATCGCAAGGGTTGCGAGACGTTTTTAGCTTATGTTACTAGTTCTGAGTCTAAAGGTCCTTCTGTTGGAGATGTCAGAACTGTTAAGGAGTTTCCGGATGTATTTCCTGAAGAGCTTCCTATGTTGCCCCTAGACCGTGAGGTCAAATTCAGTATTAAGCTCCTACCGGGATCAACTTCAGTGTCCATCGCCCCTTATAGGATGGCACCGAAGGAGCTGGTAGAGTTGAAGGCTCAAATTCAAGAGCTACTGGACCGGGGATTCATTCAGTCGAGTGTGTCTCCATGGGGAGCACCAGTGTTATTCATGAAGAAGAAGGATGGATCCATGCGCATGTGCATCGATTATCGTCAACTGAACAAACTGACGATTAAGAACAAGTACCCTTTGCCGAGGATAGATGATATGTTTGACCAACTGAGAGGAGCTTCGATTTTCTCCAAGATAGATCTTCGATTTGGGTACCATCAGATAAATATTAAGGAGGTAGATGTGTATAAGACTGCATTTAGAACTCGTTATAGTCATTACGAGTTTCTAGTAATGCCGTTTGGATTGACGAATGCACCAGCTGCTTTCATGGATATGATGAACTGAGTATTCCAGCCCTAATTGGATCGGTTCATAGTTGTGTTTATAGATGACATCCCGGTGTACTCAAGAACCGAGGAGGATCATGGTGCACATATTTGAATTGTGTTGTAAATTCTGAAGGAAAAGTGATTGTACGCAAAGTTTAGCAAGTGCGAGTTCTGGTTGCGAGAAGTGATGTTTCTGGGTTACGTGGTCTTTGCCGAGGGGATTAGGGTTGATCCTCGAAAAATTGAAGCCGTATGGAATTGGAAACTACCAAAGACTGTATCTGAGATTCAAAGCTTTCTGGGTATGGCTGGGTATTACAGACATTTTGTTGAGGGGTTTTCACTGATTGCTGCACCTCTAACTAAGTTACTATGTAAAGGGGTACCATTTAATTGGACCGATAAGCAGCAAAAGAGTTTTGAGAAGCTGAAGAAAGTTCTAACTGAAGCCCCTGTGTCAATACAGCCAGAGTCTGGGAAGGAATTCATTGTCTATTGTGATGCGTCGCACACTGGATTGGGTTGTGTGTTGATGCAAGAGGGTAAGGTGGTTGCTTACGCGTCTCGTCAGCATAAGCCTCACGAGGCGAATTACCCCATTCACGACTTGGAGTTAGCTGCAGTGGTTTTCACACTGAAGATTTGGAGGCATTACTTATACGTTGAGAAGTTTATTATTTACACAGATCATAAAAGCCTCAAGTACCTACTGACTCAGAAGGAGTTAAATCTTTGGCAACGAAGATGGATAGAATTGCTTAAGGATTATGATTTCTCGATTGAGTATCATCATGGTAAAGCTAACGTGGTAGTTTATGCACTGAGACGTAGGGTTGTATCTGATCTGAGAACAATGTTTGCCCGTCTCAGCCTGTTTGAGTATGGTAGTTTGTTGGTTGAACTATAAGTGAAACTGACCTGGATTGATCAAATTAAGGAGAAACAGTTGTTGGATGAATCGTTTGTTCCTCATTTTTGATTGGTTGAGAAGCGGGAGACTACGGATTTTGGACTAAATAGTGAGGGAGTACTATGTTTCCATGGGAAAGTTTGTATACCGAGAGATTCTAAGCTGAGGCAGTCTATCCTACAGGAGGCGCATAGTGGTTCTTATGCCATGCATCCTGGTGGAAACAAGTTATATCGACATCTGTGTGAACTGTACTGGTGGCCAGGGCTTAAGCGCAGGGTCACTGATTTCATGGGTAAGTGTCTGACATGCCAGCAAGTTAAGGCTGAGCACCAACTGCCTTCTGGGTTACTACAGCCAGTAAGATTCCACTCTGGAAGTGGGAGAGGGTATCCATGGATTTTGTAAGTGGGCTACCCTTAACACCGACTAAGAAGGACTCGATATGGATTATTGTTGACCGACTGACTAAATCTGCCCACTTTATACCGGTCCGCACTGATTATTTGCTGCAGAAGTTGGCTAAGTTATATGTGGTTGAAATTGTGAGACTGCATGGGATACCAATTTCTATCATTTCAGATAGAGATTCTAGATTCACATCTCGATTCTGGAATAGGTTACACGAGGCTTTGGCTACAAGGTTAGACTTCAGTACTACATTTCATCCTCAGACTGACGGTTAGTCGAAGAGGGTGATTTAGATATTGGAGGACATGTTAAGAGGTTGTGTTATTGATTTCAAAGGCAGCTGGGAAGACTACTTGCCGCCAACAGAGTTTGCATATAACAACAACTACCAATCTATTATTCAGATGGCACCGTACTAGGCGTTATATGGTTGTAGGTGTCGTACCCCTACCTGTTGGACAGTACTTGGCGAGCGGCGAGTTTTGGGGCCAGAGTTAGTTTCTTAAACCAAAGAAAAAGTAAAGTTGATTTGAGATCAGTTAAGGGAAGCATCCGATAGGAAGAAGTCGTATGCAGATTTAAAGAGTAAAGAGATAGAGTACTCTATGGGGGATTATATCTTTTTGAATGTCTCACCATGGAAGAAGATTCTGAGATTTGGACGAAAAGGGAAACTGAGCCCTAGATTCATCGGACCTTACCGAATATTAAAGCGTGTGGGACCGGTCGCCTATCAACTTGAGCTGCCTCCTGAGTTAAACCGGATACATGATGTGTTCCACATCTCCATGTTAAGGCGATACCGCTTCGATTCCTCACGTATAGTGCCGATTGAGGAGATTGAGGTTAGACCTGATCTGACTTTTGAGGAAGAGCCGGTACAGATTCTGGATCGTGATATTAAGGTATTAAAGAGGAAATCTATTCCATTGGTCATGGTGCTTTGGCGTAATCACGGTACCGAGGAAGCCACGTGGGAGCCTGTGGAGGCGATACAACAACAATATCCCCACCTATTCTGACCAGGTAAATTTCGAGGCCAAAATTCTTTTTAGGGGGTAGAATTGTAATACCCTAAAAATATAGGGTTTTTAATTTTTCATCTTTTAACAAATTGCTTGTTTGCTTTAATGGCTAAGTGATTTGGGGGTGTTTTGGGGATTTTAGGAAGCCTGGGTTCAAGTATGGCCTCTGGTAAAATTTTGATTTTTGCTTTCTTGGAAACCTGGATGTTAGCTTAAAAGGGCATTAGTTAAGTTGTGTTTGTTTTGTGACACAAGAACATCTTGTGTTATGGTGGCAAGTGGCATGTTGGGCATTTAAGAGGGCTTGGGTTCGAATCCCATGGCTTGTAAAAAGGGGGTTTTATTTTATATCTCTATGGCGTGAGAGGTAGAGTTTGATTCAAACTCTTCAGAGGTGGTTGGAGACCTGGTTATCAAATTTGAATGGATTTGAATGAGGGGTTTGGAGTGAATCAAGGAGAAATCGGTGGAGATTTTCAAGAGATTTGGAGGAGAGGGGTGTTGTAGCCGAATTGTGCAACTTCTCTGTGCAAATTCGGCTAGGGGAGACCATTGGTGCATTTTTAGCAATGTGAGAGTTTAGAAGTCGAATTCCTTCTCTGCTGTTTTGGGATTTTCTTTTTTTTTTTCATTTTGGGTTTTCTCCCTTTGTGGCATCTCGTACAACATTTTTGACCATTCGGGTCTTTCCCTTTTCAGTTCACTTTTGCCTAAACACATATACCAAGTGCCGAATTCTGCCTTGAAACACTTCTTTTCTTCTGCACATTTTCTCTAGCAATTTGGCATTCTTCTTCTTCTCTTTGGGCTAAATTGAATTAAGTTCTTTTGTTCCTCTCTTATTGAGTAATAGCCGAATACCTTGCCTCCGCCTCTCATCTTCTAACTTTGAAAACCCGAATATTGGGGTAAGTGACTGGGTTGTTTCTTGTTACTTTGCAATTTTCCCTATTAGGATTATCGTGGGTGCTATTCAATGATCTCCTTTGGTTCTTTTCTTTTTAGATCGTATGCGATAATCCGCTCACGTGTGTCGCCCCTCTAAGTCAGCATTTGGTTCTTAGGGACTTGGTAAGTTGTTCTCTATCTTCCTCAGGTTATTGTTGATGGGTGTAAACTATATCCTTAATCAACCCTCTAACGAGATCTATTGTTATACAGTGAGTGGTCAATTAGCAATTGTGGGAGTCTAGCCAAGCGATTTAAGGGTTGAAGGCTATACTCTTGTTTACCAAGGTTAGTGGTAAAAGCAGTGTAGAGATTCAAGGTTGTGAATCTTATGATCGATCTGAGGACTGATTGAAATCTTTTGGTTTCAATCTAGGTTGGTGCTGCTGGAATTTTGCAAGTGGTTGCTAAAAGGTGTGTAATCATACACCCAGTATTGTTACTGTTAAAATGATGGACAATGGTGTGTATTCACACCCCTGTGTTACTGCGAATCGGCAAAAGCCGAAAAGCCGAATCTTCGGCATCTGAGGGCTCACGAGTGTGCAAATGCTCGTATGGTAAATCGAACCCACAAATCGTCAGCGACAGACTGTAGAGGCCACCATGAACGTTCTCGTGGGCTTAGGTCGTAATGGGTCTCGTTGGGCAGAGATGGGCCATGTGGGCCCAATGGGCTCATGGGCCCCACACGGGTAAAATTTACGGTAAGTGAATATTAATGGATTGGGCTGCGAAGTTCGTATAGCCGTGGCAGAATTTGGACTGAATGGGCCACACGAGCGTATGGGCCTACTTGAGCCGAGTAATAGACCTTGGGCCCAATTACACTATTTTAGGCCATATAGGTTATTCGAGTCGTTTGAGGCGACTATAGGCCATTGAAAAGGTTGTTAACTGTACCGAGACCCCTAGGGAGTAACATGACTAAAATACCCCTAATGAGTAAAATGACCGAAATACCCTTGTAGGGTAGAATTATCGAAATACCCCTGAGGGGTGAAATTACTGTTTTACCCCTAACTGACGAAATGAACATTATACCCCTAGTGGTAGTTTAGTTGATGTGTGTGTGATATCTATATGACTGGTTATGAATAAGACATACTGCATACACGTAATATTTATGACACAACATTCTACATTGGGGTTGGGATTCTAATTTGGAGGAAGTACTGTACTAGTGGCTCTGCCATGTTTTTACTATTCTAGTGGCTTCGCCATGTATTCTGATTTTAGTGGCTGGGCCATGTTTATTATTGGTAATAGCTTGGCTGCGTTACTATTAGCAGCTACGCTGCGATATTGGTGTGTTGGCTGGGTGGGTCGACTTAGTCCCCACATGGTGTATTGGTTGGTACGGGTGATGTGTTGGCTGGATTGGGTTGAGTCGCATCTCTGTCCTGTACTGTCATTATTTTGGGCTTAGACCCATACTATTACTGTATAGGGCCTAGGCCCAATCTGTTTCTGCTTGCACCAAGTGTTATTTGACTGATAGGGGATTACACACTAAGTTTTCGCAAACTCTCCCTTTCTTTTAACTGTACATGTAATCCCCAGCCTTAATCGGTTTGGAGCTGCGAGGGACCCGAAGGTGGCCACGTGAACACTGATTTTCCGCTTGGGACTTAAATATTTTTAATTTATGCTTGGCTTTGTTTATGTAATAAGGCCATTTGAGGTGTAACTTTTATTTGGTTTTAACTCCTTATTTCTACCCGCTAGATTAGAAAAAAACAGGTTTTTTAAAATAATAAATGTTTCTAAAGAAAGTCACGCATTTCAAATTTAAAGGGGTTTTTTATTCAGATTAATAAACTTGTAACAAATGATATGACCAATAATTGGTCAACATGTTTTATTTTTGCAACACCAACGTTTTGCATGGCAATATTTAAAAAAAAGATTTAAAATTTAGTCACGAACTTTAGTCGACAAGATCAATTTTCAAATCAACACTTCGATGTGACACGTCAGATTCAGTTGTAACATCTAGGCCGGGTAAGGGGTGTTACAGTAAGTGATTTAATGGGCAGGTTCATGACTATATGAAAAGGTTGATGCTTATATAATGTATCTTTTAAAATTCTACTTAGGATGTAAATGAGTTTATATGTGTTGTTGATGAACCTATTAACATGTGAGCTCGATGATGCTTGAATAGGCTTATATTAAAACTCATGGCATTGGTTATGGTTTATGTTTAATCTCTGAATTGTAATATTGGAATTAGTAAGTAAGTAAATGAAATGAATCATGATCGTATGGTAACAATGATGAATTAAATATTATGTTTATACATGGTTGATTTCATATGTATCGTGAACAAGTATACTAACTTGTGAGTTTGATGGTGTTATATAGGCTTTTATTAAGCTTATGTCATTAGTAAAGGTTTATACTTATTCTATAAATTTCATTATTGAAATGGTAAGTTGTGTTTTAATTTTATATGAGCTTACTAAGCATTCATTGCTTACGTAGTTTTCTTTCATTTCTTTATAAATTTTGGAAGCTCTCGGAGACCTATCACACTATCTAGTAGAAAAATCAGTAGTTTTTAAGTAATTTGGCTAAGGTTTATAATGACATGTATAGGGTGATTTTTAATGGTATTATGGTGTATGTGTTAATGTTGTTTTGGCATGTATAAGATTTGGAAAGCTATGTTGGTTTGGTACACTTTGATGCCTTACCAAGTTATGTGATTTTGGTTACTTTAAAGTGCTTATTTATAAGGTTATATTTGCATGTTGATGATGGCTTGAAAATAATTACTTGTGACATGTTTTAGTTCATATTTGAGCTAGGCTATCATATATGGAAATGACAATATTATTATGTATAGGTCTTGTAACACCCCAAACCCGGCCCAAACACCACGGCCGAATTTAGAATGCTACTGAGGAAAAAGTTTGAAAAGAATTTGACATAAGGTGAAAACTTAATAATTTTCCGTCATTTATAAAACATGGTATATTTAAAATTCTAAGCAAAACTATGTTGTTACAAATTTCCGGATTTAAAACTTCAATATAAGTTTTTAAGATATAAATTGCTTGAAAGAAAACATTCCTAGTTATTAGCTCGATAATTAATCCAACGTAAACATAATAAAATCCCCAAAATACTTTAAATGGCCTTATTACAATAATGATTTACCCAAAAGTACTAAAAATATAAAATGCTTAAAACAAGTAAAACATCTTCTGCATGGCCACCTCGTATCCGCTCCAGCCCGGTCCAAGAATCATGTATCGCCTGCATTGTTTTTGGAAAAAATAGGGTGAGTCAAACCGACTCAGTGTGTAATTAGTCCACAGATTTCCACACATGGGCTTAGCCCAAACCACACCAATCCACATATCAAATAATAATGCAAAATGCACCCAACCCAGCCTAGGGTCCATCCTCTACACAACCCCGTATCCAGCCACCACACACCAGGGGATTACTAAATCGACCTTCCAACCTCTACACACCAATTTGGCAAGCAATGCCATCCACCAAGTGGTCAAGCCACTGGTCCACGTGAAATAAATCACAGTATATTCCACAACGCGACCTCAGTCAACGTCAATCCACGATGTAGCTCGTAGCTAACATCAAATCACGATGAGGCACATAGCCATCACCAACCATGATATGGCACAAAGTTGATACCAACCACGATGAGGCACAGAGCCGATCATCAATCCACGTGAGGCTCGTAGCCATCACTAAACCACGTACATAAATGTACACCCTGTCCTTCAATACTCATATCCCAATCACTTTGCATATGTCAGTATCATGGCCAAATAACAGTAAAATTCCAATGAGCGTACATCACATGCTTACCACAATTCCAGACATACCATGGTAAAATAATATCATAAAACTGACCTAGTTAACCGAATACCCACCATGGGTGGCCACCATCTTAGCCATTATTTCCGTCTATCATACACATATTATATGTATACATATATATATTCATAGCAACACACAAACAACAGGAGATCAGTGTGATAACTACACACCTTTTTCAGCACAGTCGACTAAATCCTGAAACCCAAAGCCTAAACGATTTGCACCCGAAACTTGTAGAAATCCTCTTACACAACTTTATGTTAGATTCGGCTCAACCCAAAAGAACACATGAAATGGCCTTCGGCCCCACAATAATCCTTGCCTACCTTGATCACTCTAATCCCGAAAGATCACTACTCTACTAACTTTAGCCTACAGAAATCCCGATATCACCTTTCATAGATTCGGCCATAACAAGAAAATGGAGTTAGACTTATTGACTTTCGGTAATCAAAAGAGATAGAAGAAAATGATTAGAAGAGAACTCTTACCCACTATTGTGAAACGATTGGAGCAGATTCCAGCCTATGGTACTTTCGGCTTTGAAGAAAAGAAGTGAAGAAAAGAAACGGTTGAGAGGTTCAATAGAGGTTCGGCTAACACAAGAAATATTTTGGCTTTTGAAAGTGAATAGAAAAAGGGAAGAAAAGAAAAAGAATAGGTACTCACAATTTCGAATTTGGTCAATAGAAGAGAAAAGAAAAAGAAATAAGTTGAATGAGATGAGTGAAACACATTTTCGGCACAAAGAAAATTAAGGAAGAAAAGAAATATCAAAAGATGATCAAAAGAGAAAGAGGTGCACGAGAGGTCACTTATTTGGTTTACGGTCTCAAAAGAAAAAGAACACAAAAGCTTTCGGGAAAAGAAATCGCACAAGGAAATGCCTAAACCTCCCTATGCAAATTCGGCTACAAAAGAAAAGGTGTTTGGAAAAATACAAAAAAATGACCAAATGGGAAAAACACCTAACCACTCATCCTTGCCAAAATATACCACAAAAATTCGGCCACCCCCCTAATCCATAAAACCGTCCATGTTCATGGACAAAATGCCATTAAAAAGTTTCCAAACCTCATCCCTTAATCCATGCCTTATGTCCCCTTATCATACCAAAAGCTTAGGATTTCATTCCTTAAGTTAACACTTGCCTTTTTCCTTTAGTCTACTATCCATAAATAACAAAGTCCATCCTTACCATAAGTAAATTTTGACCAACACATGCCATACAAATGCAAAAATAAAAGTCACCTTATTGCCATCCATGGGATTTGAACCTAAGCCCCCCTCACACTACTTGTGGCGTCACTTTCCAAGGCCCTAAGTGGCGCCTCCCTTGCCATTTTGCCAACTAGTTACTTGTGTCTTAACCTCCACATTAATTCCCTTAAGGCCTAGCTCCCTTAGCTCCCTTTAACTAACACTTAAAACAAAAAATTTTCCTACAGCTCGGGCCTACCCTTGGCTTATATCTAGATCTTAAAACACCTTAATTAATGCACAATCAAGCCATAGACATGCAAAACAATTCAAACCTAATAGCCCCTATTTCAGGATGTTACAGGTCTTTTGTATTGATAGCTCATGGATATATTAAATGGTTGATTTAGTAAGTTTATGTCTTTGAAGTTTATGTTTAGTTGAAGAACTTATATTGCTGGTTAAATAAGGTCTTTTTGACTACTTTAGGGTAATTGAAAGGTATGGTATTTTGGTATGCTAGTGGTGGCTTGAAAATGGTAAATGTGATGTGTTTTGGTAGGTGTTTGAGTTAGGTTATTATGTTTGAACAAAATGGCATGAATAGATAGTTGATGTTTGGATGTAATTGTGGTGCCTTTGAATAGCATATTAGTTAGGTGATTTAGGTTGTTTGAATTTGCAAGATTATGTGCTTTTGAATGATGTTTAAGTCCCTTGAAAGTATACACAAATGGAATGGTGAGTTATGCATGTAATGGTTGTGAAATGGCTTGTTTTTAGGTAACTTTTAGGTTCACACGGCTTGGAACATAGGGTTCAAGTCAATGAGTTACACAACCTGGCACACGGACATGTGACACGCCCGTGTGACCCTACTCAGTGAGTTACACGGGTGAGGACACGGGCAGGGACACAGCCGTGTGTCCCTTGTTCAAAAGTTACACAGCCTAAGGCTGTATCACACGGCCTGGCCACACGACCGTGTGACCCTTATTTTACAATTTTTACATCTTTTTTCCTAAAATTTCCAAATTGTTTCAAAATGGTCCTGATTTGCTTCTAAGCTATTTTAAAGGCCTCAAAGACTCGATTTAGGGAAAAGTGCATGTGATATGATGGATTATGACATGTTTAAGTTATTTGAATATTGATATTAAATGTTTCTGATTATACGGTAATGCTCCGTAACCCTAATCCAACAATGGAGACGGGTTAGGGATGTTACAGGGTAGATTCTCAGTAAACCCAACCTACGATTCAGCACCGTAGATCCTTTAACCTTTGCTGTAGTGTAACATCCTGAAAAAGGGCCTATGCATTTTTTGTTTAATTGTATGAAATGACATGTCTTATGTGTTATGAATGCATTTTGAACATTTTTGGAACCCTGGAAATGTATGGAAATGTTAAGTTTAAAAGAGGAAAGTGAACATTTTTGGAAACTAAGAAAGGTAAGGAAATGATTTGGAAATGATTCAAAAGAGGAAAGTGAACATTTCTGGAAACTTGGAAATGTAAGGAAATGTTAAGTTTAAAGGAGGCAAACGGAAATTTTTGGAAACTTGGAAATGTAGGGAAATGTCAAGTTTTAGAGTTTAAAAAGAGGAAACTAAGGCAAGGTGGCCTTAAGAAAATTAATAGGAGGAATTTGACACACAAACAGGCTTGTCAAAGTGGCTTGAAGGCACCACGTAAAAGCCCAGCAAAGTGACGCCACAAGCTTGTGTATTTGGGCCAGGGTTCGAGTCACTTGGGGAGCAAATAAAGGAGTTTTATTTTGCTGCAATGAGCAGAGAGATGGACGGCTACAAGGCTTTTAAAAGAGGAGTTTTATTCTCTTTAAATTTCGGCTAAATAGGAGATAAATAATAGATTTACTTTAGATTATTTTCAAGAGATAAATAAGGGATTATTCTTTTAATAAAGTGATAATTCAAAGGATTAAGTTATCAAAATAGAAGAGTGGTGGCCAAGTAAGGGATTCTGAGTAGCAATTTCGGCTATAAGAGGAAAAAAATAGGGCTACTCATCAATTTTTCTTCCTCCTCTTCTCTCTGCCGAATTCCCTAAGCAACATTCTCTCTTCTCTTTTATTTTTGTCAAGCCGAAATCTACTTCTTCTTTATCCCTCATTGCCGATTCTTTAAGCCTCCAGAATCCAAAGTGTTGACACACCTCTAGGCCATAGTCGACTAGTCTTCAAGACTCCATAGCCGAATACTGCTAGGGTTCAAGCAAGAGTTCTATCGATTTCTCCAAGTAAGGGTAAGATCTAGATTCGGTTTCCTTTCTTTTCTTTTTAAGCCTATTGAAATTTAGGGACTAATCCCTCATATTGTATTTAGCCGAAACTATGGAAGGGAATTTCGGGATTTAGTGGTGGTCAACTACCAGAGGAGATCTGTCGGGATTTTCAAAGATCTAAGGTGAGGCAATCGATCTAAGGTTATTTCTTATGTTTAAACTATTGAAAATTTGATCTAATATACATAAGTCTATAGGGATTTCGACGGAGGTATACAGGGATTCCAGGATTTGAGAATTTCAAGGTAAGTCCCTATATACATTCGGCCAAGGCCTTAATTGTTGGTTAAGATCTATTCCTTATTTTTGCAAAGGCTGAAACTAATTTGTTTAAGTGATTCAATGCTTGGCCGAATGCAAGAAGAGTATAGCAAAGATTTCGGGACTTGATTCTTAGGTCAATCGGCAAGGTAGGTTTTAATTATACTAATCCTACTAGGATTTGGTTTTATAGCCGAATAGACTTTATGCTAACATATTGAGGTTACCAAATGTAGGAATTTAGATCTAAAGCAATAGATCGGTTTTTCGGGATTTCAAGGAATTCGTTAAGCTAATCAGGTGTGTACCCCACACTATCTTTAATACGTTATATGGCAATATTTAATATAAGTATGTATAAGAATGTGAATATGGCTAAGGTACCCTAATGTGGTACAAAGTACTCAGGTACGTTTCCTACTCCTACTAGGATTACGAAATATGTTATATTTTAACATGTGAAAAGTGACATGAATGTGAATTTAAGTATGATATGCATGATATGAATAATATGGGGCATTCGGGTTATATGAGAAAGGGGAAGTGAATGTGGTGACTTCGGTCTCACTATCTGAATGTGGTGACTTCGGTCACATTATCTGAATGTGGTAACTTCGGTTACATTATCTGAACGTGGTGTCTCATGACACAATTATTTAATCTGGTGGCTATGCCACGAATTTTATATGGGCGATGAGCACGTCGACTGCAGCGACTGCCTTCGATGGAGTGTAGCGGAAGGAGGGTTGACTTAGTAGTCCTCACGGTGTGCAGGTTGGTACAGGGATGTGTAGCGGATGGCATCTAGGTTTGGGTTCGGGTTTGCATCATTATCTTGAATTATTATGTGAACATGATATGTATGGTATGCCTAAATCTATTAAATTTTAGTGTTGGTTACACATTGCGTCTGTTTGACTCACCCCGTTGGGGAATATTTTTTAGGTGATGAGCAGTAATGGATCGGGTCGGCAGGGGCTCAAAGGTGGCCATGCACAGCAAGAAAATTATTTAATCTGGACATTTTATTTTATTTAAGTACTCTACAATTTTATTTTGGGTTTTGTTTTATGTAATAAGGCCATATTGAACTATTTTATTTCTGTCTTATTGTTTAATTATGTTTACAAATTTTTATTAAGTTAAAGATTAAGCAATTTAATTTTTGAATATACTCTATATGTTTTATCACTTAACATTAAAAAGGGTTTTCAATATAAAATCGAATTCATTTTCAACTCAAGCCCAACCCAAAACAATATTTTTTTAAAAATCGCACAAGTTTTTCCTAAGAAGCAAAAGAATTTGAACCGGTTTTTCTTGAGGAACATACCAGATCCGGACCAGGCTCGTGGGCCGGGTATGGGGTGTTTCATGTAGCATCCCTATTTTCATATCCTTAGTTGTTACTTATTTACATATTATTCACGTAATCATTCTCATAATTGTCATTGCATTCTTACTCTTGTCTTGCCATAAGATTTTCATTTATTTATTAGAATTCACGTATTACACACATCAGTATTCCTTAATTATCATTGCATTCTTAGTATTATTTTTTCCATGGCATTAATCACACTCATTTATAATAACTTGACTAATTTATACCTAACCGATCCTTGTAGAGACGATCTCACTTATCACTTTATTACTTGATTCGACGTGTACACTTGCATAATTCGCTTAGCATATTCACATGCGACAATAATCAATCAAATTAATACCAGTACTATTCGATCAATCATAATTAAATATCAATTCATTAAATATCTCAAATTTTAATTCATCATATTTAATTTATCAATCAATTTATCATCTCTTTACGATTTAGTCCATATCACACCTTTTGTACCAAATTATAAACAATTCAAATTACAATCACACAAAAAAAATTCAAAATTCAAGAATATACTGAAAATAAATATAACCACACCATATACAATTATCTAGTTAAATCAACTGACAGATTGAAACTTTAAGAACTATTCAACAATTTTGTCTTGTCACTGATTATTTTTTATTTGGTTCAGTTCTCGATCTATACAATTATTCTATTGAATTTACCAATTACACACATCTTATATCATCCTATTATGTGCATGTATCAGTTCAATTTTATATATCAAATTCTCCTTACAAATTTTTATTTTACTCAATCTAGTCCCTAAAATCAAAATTATCATAAATTTAAATTTTGAGTTTCGATTTCGAAATCGATCTCAATTTCATCATCCTACATCTCTCTATTATTAACAATTATAGAATTTCAACATCAATTTTGAAATATTTTGACTTTACAAATTAGGCCTTTTCATATCTAAGCTTAAAACCTAACCATTTAACACAAGAGCTTCAAGCATTCATCAATGACAACATTTTAAAACTTTAATAGTTTTGAAAAATAAAACACGGGTTAGCTAAATCGAGCTTTCATGATCCCATAATTCAATATATTACTAAATTATACTTGTAAATACTATATAATGATATTTATAGACTCAGACATCAGAAATAGGGTTCCGAATTTGTATTTTCTTATCCCACTATAAATTGAGCTATTACAATTCTATCCCCCTTGAGAAATTTCATCCCTGAAATTCGTCTGGAAAGTGGTGGCAATATTGGGATTCCATTTCTGAATCAGATTAACTCATTTGTTATAACTCTTTTTTAATTGGTTTTGACTCGAGCCAAATATATAGATTAACCATCTTGTATCCCAATCCAGCATCGCAATACATCATCGAATAAAATCAAAGCATGACCTGAACATTGAATAAGTAACAAATGTTCAATTTCATTATACGTTCAATTTGCATTCTATCAATCCCAATTCCTCATTGATTCACCATTCCAATACAATATGTAACATATTTAAACTCAATTTAACATCGAGTACCACATATTAATTAAATCGTACTACTTCTATTTATCACATAAGTGATTAAACCTGCCATTCAAATCACAAGTTGTAATTCATCATTAGTATATATTCCACATACACATATGTTTAACTCTACATTAACATTTCAATAATTTTTAGTCTATAGATTTACTCACATTCAACAATTTTTTCGACACCACTGACTTTAGGGTCGTTACACTTGTACCTTAAGTAAATATCAATTAAACAAAATTACTAAACCATAATGCAATATATTACTAAATTAGACTAATAAATATTAAATAATAATATTTATAGACTTGAACATGGGAAATAGGGTCCCAAAACCGTATTTTTTGGTCCCACCGAAAATCGAACTATTACACACAATCCCATACCCAACTTGAAAAGTCCTTTCACGGCCCAAATACTCTTTTGGGTATATGAAGGCTAGTATCCTAAATCTTCGTCTAAAAAAGTGATTGATGGATAATATTTCACTTTCAATGTCTATCCTAATTATGAATGTGGATAATGGTTCAATCTCCAGTCCTGTTTTGTAAGATGGGCCAGCTTAAAATTTGCTAACCTCCTAAAGCCCAATCCCCCTTCCTCCTTAAACTCGAACAGTTGTCGCCAATGGCACCAATGTATACCCTTTTTACTCTTATTTTTCTACCACCAAAATTTACTTATGATGCCTTCCAATTCTCTCAAAAAAGAATTCAGCAGTAGAAAACATGACATAGAATAAGTAGGATTTTCTTGTAATATGCTTTTAATTAAAACTACTTTACCTTCTTGCGGAACTGGTGTAACTATCAATCACATTATGTCCTTTAAATTTTGAAATTCTAATTTCTTTCCCCTCCCGACCATACTTGGCAACCCCAAGTATCTTTCAAGATCTAATGTGTATCGCATGTTTAGACTCTGAGCAATTGACATTCCAACGTGTTCCTACATATTCACACTAAAATAAAGAAAAGATTTATCAAAATTTATACATTGGCCTGAACACGTTTCATATTCTTGGAAAACATTTTTCATAATCTTCGCTTCCTTATCATTGGATTCACCAAATAAGATACAATCATCCACAAAAAAAGGTAAGTGAGTGATAACAGGTCCTTGTTTACATACCTTGGCCCCCGATATCAATCCATCACCATTTGCCAAACACATAAGGGAAGACAGTCCTCCGTTGCATATTAAAAAAATATGGACTAATTAGGTCCCCCTGTTTGAGCCCTCTATTTGGTCGGAATACCTCCCCGACCTCACCATTAATAATTACAACTTAAAAGACCATTGATATTCAACTCATAACCAATCCAATCCATTGCTCTGCAAACCCCAACTTCCTTAACATGTTTCATAGAAATTACTATTCTACCTTATCATATGCTTCGCTCATATCTAATTTGAGCGCAAAACTGCCTCTTTTCCCTAATCTTCTCTTTTTAAAAGAATCTAAAATCTCATAGGCGAGCAAATTTTTTTCCATTATTAGACATCCTGACACAAAAGCACTTTGTGCTACATCAATGCAAACTTCCAACATTTTCTAAAATCTATTCGCAACAGCTTTCGATATAATTGTATACAGTACATTACATAAGCTAATGGCACGAAATTGCGTTAGATTATTCAGTTGGTCTATCTTTGGAATAAGAACAATATGGCTAGTGTTTAAAGTATCCAAAGAATTACCTCCATTAAGAATTCCAAGGAATTACTCCCCAACAGCATGGCCCATGATATGCCAATATCTTTGAAAAAATAGTGTTGGAAATCCATCAACCCCTGAAGCTTTCATTGGATCCATGTCCCTCAATGTCACATACACTTCCTCTATTTTGTATTCTGTAGTAAGTTCTTGATTCATCTCATTTTTTATGCATGAATTGACTCCTGAAAAAATGTGACTTGCGTCTCCCACCCCTTGTGACGAGAATAGTTGAGAGAAGTAATCCTTTGCGATCATTGACATCTCCCTCGTATCCCCTGTTATCTACGCATCATTCTTCTGCAACTCCTTAATATAGTTTGTCTTTCATCTCTGAATGGTAGATCTATGGAAAAATGACATATTCTATCCCCATTTTTAAGCCAATTCACTCTTGCATGTTACTCCCAAAATAACTCCTCTTTATCAATATCCATATTGATGTGGAGCTTTGAATCGATCAACTCTCCTAGTGTCGTCTCATCTCTTTCCTTCCCATTAATTTAATAATTTTTAATTTAATATTTAATAACTTCATATAACTTTATTTGTTAAATTTTTATATAGAGGCAACTTAACTGTAACGCCCCGAATTTAGGCTTAGTAGAATTGGGCCCATTGGGCCTTAGACGTAGGAGCGTTTAAAATTTTTGGGAATGTGAGAATGACATTATTTCAAGTTGGACCTATTAGGAAGGTGATTTTGGAAGGTTACGGGGTTCCTATGAAGTCCTGGGTTCAAGTTAGGCCATAGGAAAAAAATTTATTTTTGGCCTTAGCGAAACCACTGATCTCAAATGGTATGACTCATAAGTATATTAGGGTAAAATAAGACACAAGTTGGCCATGAGGTAGGATGGTTGTGGCGTCACTAAGGAACAAGGGGGAGAGGAGTTCGAATCCCTTGGCAAGCATTTTAAAGGTAATTATTTTGTGCTTTGGAAGAGGAGGAAACAGAGTTGGGATCAAACTCTGCCATGGGAGTTGGGGACTTGGTCAAACCATTTGAATGGAAGGTGGAGAGGAAATTAAGGAGGGATTTGTGGAGGAAATCAGGGGATGGATGAGTGAGGGGAGTTGGCCGAATATTGGGTTCTTTGTGGGGTGGATTCGGCACTTGGGGATTCTCTTGTGGTTGTGCCGAAACTGTATAGGAGCTTTAGGGGTTATTTTTTCTCTCATTTTTGGTTTCGAAAGCTTTATTTTGTAGCTTTTGTTGCTCATTCTTTTGGTGCATTTTTTTTTTACCTTTCGGGACCTTTTCCTTTCAACTTTATTTCTAAGTGGTTACTTTCTTTTGCCGAAATCTCAGTTTCTCCTATTCTCTTTTTCTCATTTGTTGGCCGAATCTTTTTCTTTCTTCTCCTCTCATCTCTTTTCCTTGGCTTTTCTTCATAGCCGAATGCACACCTTTTTTTCTACATCCTCTTCCTTCCATCCTCTTCTCTTGTTTTCCACCAGTATTTGCTACCCTTTGCTGCCGAATCTTCTCTTCCTATTCGATTCTTCTCTGGTTGCAAGGTATCGCTTCCTTTTCCCCATTACACTCTCTGCTTTTCTCTTTTTTCTCTACTAAAGCCAAAACACACTGTCTTTAACTCTCTATTTTCCAGGCCAAATCTAGTTACATTTCCCCATCTCGAATCATGTTTGTTCTCGTTTGTGAAAGCCGAAACCCCTTGTTAGACAACTGCCATTTTCTGTGGTACTTTGTTAATCGAGAATTCTTCATGGAGGCAACTAATAACTAGTTTGAGAAGGGATAAGAAGTGTGCCTAATGGAACTGGACTCGTAGCCCCTGCTCCCAAGTTTAAGTGGCATAGGGTTTGTAATCTCACACCTCTCTGAATGTTTGCGTGAGATGTTCTGTGAATCGGCCAAATGCCAAAAAACCGGAAAACCGACAACTATGACCACTCGAGCGTGTGAGCTCTCATAGTGGTAAATCAAAATGCGAATAATGGCAGTAAGTCATTGAGAGTCTCACGAGCACTCTCGTGAAACTGAGGCTGTAACGGGCCTGATCGAGCCAAAACGGGCCAAATGGGCCCAATGGGCTATCCAGCCCACTTGGGCAAAACTGTTAGAAAAACTGCCAAATGATAAGTCCGAATGCGAAATATGCAAATCTGAGACCAAAATCATGCGAAATGGGCCACACGAGCGTGTGTGCCTGATTGGGCCTAAGAGGGATTTTTGGCCCAATAATTTCGTAGTGACCTAAAAAGGGTCCTGTGTCGCTTAAGGCGACAGTAGGCCTTCGGAAAGGCCGTTGAGTGCAAAATTACCGAAATACCTCTGGAGGGTAAAATTACCGAAATACCCCTGGAGGGAAAATTACTAAAATACCCTCAGTGGGTAGATTACTGCTATACCGATAAAGTCTGATTAGTATGATTGCATGTATTCTGTTTAGCTGGTTATGATGGTAATTTATTTCATACATCATTTTTGATATATGCTTTGCATACATGACATTCTGCATGGGATTGGGATACTGATGATCGGAGGAAGTGTAATTTGGTGGCTCTTCCACATATTCTGGTGGCTCTGCCACAATCTGTATAGTGGCTATGCCACATATATTCTGTTATTTTGGTGGCTTCGCCATGAATTCTATGATTAGCAGCTTGTCTGCCATGTTGGTGTGTAGCGGATGGGTGGGTTGATTTAGAAATCCCCACAGGTGTGTTGGGCTGGTACGGGTGGTGTGTAGCGGATGGATTATTGGGTTGGGCTACATGCTCTAGTTGCATTATTATGTATGTAGGGCTAAGGCCCAGTCTACTTCTGTATGGGCTCGGGCCCAGTTAGTGACCGGTTAGGGGATTACACACTGAGTTCTTGTAACTCACCCATCTGCTTTAATCTTGCAGGTGATCCCCAGCAGTGAGGATTTGGAGCTGCGGAGGACTCTGTGGTGGCCATACATCGGAACCTTAGTAAATTTTTGTTTTACCTTATTTCGAGATTTATTTTATTTTGGGTATAAAATTTTTTAATAAGGCCATTGGACTTTAATTTTCTTTTAAGCTTTCATTTCCATTATGTTCAAACTTTAAGCGATTAAACTCTTGATTTTCTTAAAACGACAATAACTGTTTTCAAAATATCATATGTCTGCAATTCATTGAATCTGATTTCTGTTTTAAACATGTTTTTGGAGATAATAATAATTATAATAATAATAGCAATAACAACGTTTTTCGAGAGAACCCTAAAAGCAAATCTGGATTTTCACAAACAACAAAGTTCGGAGTTCTAAAAAGAATACGAAGTTTTTAACGAAAGCGCAGTTTTTAAACAACCCTTTCATGTGACATGCCAGATCCAGTCATAACGTCTAGGCCGAGTTTGGGGTGTTACATTAACATTCCTTTTTAAATATGTTTACATTATTCTATTTTATATTACTATGGATTTGATTTTTATGTGATATAAATTTGTAATATATAATAGATTTTGTAAAAATAGAATATCGATAATGGCAAGAAAAGAGAGAAAAATAGAATACACAAATTTTACGTAGAAACCCTTTTGGGGAAAAAATCATGGGCAGAGGAGAAGAAAATTCACTATGTCGAATTTGAATGATTATAATAAGTATAGACTACGTCTATTTATAGGTTTAGAAAACCTTATTCTAATGAACATCTAATAGAAGTAATGCAGTAAGATTGAAACACCTTATTCAAATCAATATCAAGTAGAGGAAGTAAACTTCTATATGGATTCTTCTTGCGCAGCCTGTACCGTGTCACGGGGGCCTCTGGCCTCAACACCCTCGATTGTGACTACAATCTAGCATCTTGCTTATTGGGGATCTACAAGTGGCTTCCACCTTCACCCTAATGGATCCCCTATCTTGCCACTTGTAACCACCTTAACACAAATTCTCAACAAGCAAGTTCTTCACCTCTTCCATGAAATCCTTTTAGGGTTTATCTTCAATAACGAACACCGGCCAAGTCTTAGCAATGCTCAAACTTGGTTATAGGAAGTGACTTAGTCATCATATCTGCAAGACTATCATAAGTACTAATTTTTCTCACAACAGTATCACCATAAGCAATAATATCAAAAAAAAAAATGATACCAAACATCAATTTACTTTGTTCTCTCATGAAACATTTGATCTTTCATAAGGAAGATGGCACTTTGACTGGCACAAAACACTGTACTGATCTGAAGGTCTTTATTGAGTTCAATAAAGAGCCCCTTTAACCAAATAGCTTCTTTACAAACCTCATTAATCACCATGTACTCAGTTTCAGTGTTAGACAAAACGACAGTAGTTTGCAAGGTGGCTTTCCAACTGATTGCACAACCCCTAATTGTAAATACATAACCTGTGAGAGATCTTCTTTTATCAGGTCTCCAGTAAAATCAGCATCAACATACCCAATGACTCCATCTCTATTTCTTCCAAACCGTAAGTAAACATCAGTAGTACCTAGTAAGTATCTCAAAATCCACTGAATTGCTTTCTAGTATTCTTTATCGAGATTCACCATGTATCTACTAACTGCATTGACTACATATGATAAATCTGGATGTGAACAAACCATAGCATACATAAGAGATCCCACTACACTAGAATATGGAATATTTGACATGTAGTCAATCTTAACATCTGATTGTGGAGACAAAGCTGATGAAAGTCTGAAATGGGCCACTAAATGAGTACTAACAAGCTTAGCACTCTACATATGGAACCTGCAAAGAACTTTCTCAATCTACCCTTTCTAACTTAGGTACAATTTACTTGCTTTTCTATCTTTCAGAATCTTCATACCAAGTATCTTATTTGCTGCTCCCAAATCCTTCGTCTCAAATTCTTCACTGAGCTGGGCTTTGACTTTTCTTATCTCTCATTTATCTTTCGCTGCTATCAACATGTCATCAATATAGAGGAATAGATACAAAAAAGAACCATCACTGTTCTTTTTAAAATAAACAAAACTGTCAAAGCAACTTCTTTTGAAATCATGAGAAGTCATAAAAAAATCAAACCTCTTGTACCACTACCTTGGTGACTATTTCAAACTATAAAGGGACTTTTTCAATAAGAAATATAGTCCACTTTTTCTGAGACTATAAAGCCCTCTGGTTGTTGCATGTAAATGTCCTCCTCAAGTTCTCTATGCAAGAACACTGCTTTTACATCTAACTGTTCAAGCTTTGAATCATACATGACCACAATACCAAGTAAGGCTTGCATCGAACTATGCTTCACAACAGGAGAAAACACATATGTGAAGTCCACACCTAGAATCTGACTATAACCCTTTGCAACAAGCCTTGCTTTATATTTGGGTTCTTCAACTCTTGGAGTCCATTCTTTCCTCTTGAACACCCATTTACAATGAACAACTTTCTAATATTTAGGGAGTTTCACAAGATTCCATTTTTGTTCTTGTAGAGTGACTCCATCTCTTCTTGCATGGCAGACATCCACTTTTTTGAGTCTTCACAGCTGACTGCCTCAGAATAAGTACATGGCTCTTTATTTCCATATATATCTTCAACCAAATTTAAAACGTAAGCAACTAGATTAGCCTCAGCATACCTCTTTGGAGGTTCAATTTCTATTCTAGTTCTATTTTTAGCAATAGAATATTATGGTTAAGAAGTGACTCTGTTCTGATTTTCTATACTAACTTGAGGAGTTGACTCTATTGTAGATACTGGATCAATCTGAAGCTTCACTTGCTTTTGTTGTTCTTTATTTGAAGAGTCTTTAAGTGATAAGTTAGGTAGCATAGTAGTTTCATCAAAAATAACATCTCTGCTAATTATAAGTTTTCTATTTTCAGGGCACCATAACTTATACTCTTTTACACCAACCTTATAACCAAGAAAAACACATTTAATAGATCTCAATTCCAATTTTTCATTATCAACATGAGCATATGCATGACACCCAAAAATATTTAAATCAGAATAATCAACAGGCTTACCAAACCATATCTCTTGTGGAGTTTTTTTCTCAATGGCAACGGATGGAGATCAGTTGATAAAAAAAACATGCAGTAGAGACTAATTCAGCTCAAAACGAATTCGGTAAATTAGCATCCGACAACATACATCGAACCTTCTCCATGATAATTCTGTTAATCCATTCTGCAATGTCATTTTGCTATGGAGTATGAAGAACTGTCAAGTGTCTCAAAATCACTTCTAATTTGAACAGATCGTTAAATTCATCATAACAGAACTCCAAGCCATTATCTGTTCGGAGGTGTTTTATCTGTTTTCCTATATATTTCTCAACCATAGTTTTTCAAGACTTGAATGTGGAAAACACATTGCTTTTCTACTTCAGGAAGAACTCCTAAACTTTTCAGGAAAAATTATCAATAAGAGTTAGCATATAATTAGCTCCACCTCTCGAAGGCACTCTGGATGGTTCCCAACGATCAGAATGAATATAATCCAATTATCCCTTTGTGTTATGGATTCTTCTAGTGAATCAAACTCTCTTTTGCTTCCCAAAAACACAATGCTTATAGAACTTTAGTTTACTAATGTCTTGCCTATCAAGAAATCCTATCTTGCTTAATTCTATCATGCCGTTTCACTCATATGCCCTAGACGCATATGCCAAAGTCTAGTAACAACATCATCTGACAAGGAAGAAAAAACAACTGCAGCATCACTAGTAACAGTAGAACCCTGCAAAACATATAACATGACAGTTTTTCTCTGTCATTTCATTACAACGAGGAAACCTTTGAAAATATTCAGAACCCTACTTTCGGTTGTGTATTTGTAGCCTTTTGAATCAAGAGTACTCAACAAGATCAATTCTTTCTTCAATTCTGGAACATGTCATACATCACTAAGTGTTCTAACAACTCTATTAAATATCTTAACTTTAACCGTTCCAACACCTACGATTTTACACGAAGCATTATTTCCCACTAAAATAATACCTTCAGACACTATTTCATAAGTTGTAAACCAATCCTGGTTGGGACTCATATGGAAGGTGCAGCCAGAATCAATGATTCATTACTCGTTCACTTTAGAATTGTTTGCAGAAGCAACTAGGAGTTCACCATCACTTTAGTCTTCTACAATATCAGCTTCACCAAATTTTTATTGTTGTTTTTCATTTTGAATTGCAGCCTCCCTTTTGATCTTATTCTACAACTTATAGCACTCAGATTTAATGTGCCCTTTCTTCTTGCAGAAGTTACAGGTTTTACCTCTGTTTGAAGATGTCGATCTACCCTTAGATTTATTGCGAGGATTTCGTTCATGTGTCTTTCCATGATCATCATCAGTATTCCGTTCTTGTCTCCCACGAATAATAAGACCCTCTCCTGAGAGTTGGATTTGATCACAAGATGTTTCATCTTATCATACGAGATTAAAGAATCATAGACCTTATCAATTGTGAGAGATTCATGGCTATACAAAATCGTGTCTCTAAAGGTTAAATAGGACGGGCGCAACGAACAAAGTAGAATCAGCCCTAAATCTTCTTTATCAAAATGAACCTCCATGACATCTAAGTTTGAGATAATTTCTTTAAACACAGTTAAGTGTTTGGCCGATGAGCATAAAGATGCTGCTTCGTATGTAACTTACTCGTCAGGGATTTTGACATGCATAACTGCTTCAATTTTGCCCATAATGCAGAGGCAGCCTCCTCCTTCATCACATCCTACAAAATTTTGTTAGACATTCAAATGTAATTGTGTCAAGGCCTTTCGATCTTTACGTTTCTTTTCTTCCTCTGTCAATGTCGAAGGCATCTTATCTATCCCCAGCAGGGCATCTTCCAAATCCATCTTGATCGTTATGTCAGAGTCTTAAAAATTTATAAAAAAATGATCGAGCCTAGAAACTAACTGTGACAACAATTGAGGCAAGTGCACCTATCGAACAGTAGTATAGTTAAGTGGCAAGACCGGATTGTCGAACCCAAAGGAACCAAAAGTACTAATACTAACTTTCTTTTTATTATTTAGCCCAAGAATAAAGGAAATTATTAATTAATCTAAAAATTAACTAACTACTAAGCTAGAGATGCTAAGACAAAGAGAATGAATTTGGGAAAATAGTTGTGTGAAAAACCAATTGGTAAAGACAATACCCGAGGAAGAATCCACCTAGACTTCACTTGTTATTTAACTCTGAACCAGACGATTTATTCACTTGACTTGATCTGTAGGATTCCTTAATTTATATTAATACCTCTCTCGAGGCTACTAACGTCTAACCCTAGGTTGATTAATTCAAATCTCTTTCTAATTAAAACCTCTAGAACTGCATTAACTCGATCTATGGACTCCCATATTAGGTTTGACCCTAATCCGGTAGATTTTCGTCATCCTATCTCTAGGGTTGCGATCAACTCCGCTTAATTGTGCTAGATCTACTCTTAGACAGGGTCTATTCTTCCTCTGCCTAAGCATATCAATACTTGAATCAATATCCTGAAATATCAAAGCAAGAATTAAGAACACATAATTAAGAACAAATCAAGTACTTATCATATAGTTCAGAAAACAATAACAAGATCCATCTTAGGTTTCATCTCCCTCAGGTATTTGAGGGTTTAGTTCATAATAATAAAAGAATACATCTCAGAAGAAAATATAAAACAAAACATAAGAAGAACCTTAAAACCCCCTTAAGGAAATTGAAGGGAAGATCCTCGGTTTTGAGTATAACTCTGGCTTCTTGAGATGAATCAACTGGCTTTCTTCGAGTAAATTCCACAATTCTGGCCTCCCTGGCTTGGTTCTTCGGCCTAATCGAATGCCCCTTTGGAGGTTGGCCTCTAGGGTGTTTATATAGGCTTTTGGAATGGCTTTCTTTGCCTCTAAGTACCCTAATCCGAGTAAAATCCAAACATGTCTCGTCAGGGACACGCCCGTGGCACACGCCCGTGTAAGTCAAGGCCAGGTCGTGTTTGGGTCTGTTAAGGCGGCACGACCGTGTGGTCTTGGACCCAGGCCGTGTCGATTTTGTGATTTGGCCCATTTTCTCTATTTTTGGCCCGTTTCTCATTCTTTTTATCCTCCGGTGCTCTCTTAAGTATAAAACATGAAATTAAAGGATTAAGAGCACCAAATTCCACAATTCAAGGCTTAAATCATCCAAAAGTATGCTAAATGTGGGATTAAAATATGTATATATTACGGTTTATCAAATACCCCCACACTTAAGCATTTGCTTGTCCTCAAGCAGAATTCTCAACTCACAATTAAAATGAACTTCCTGAATCCATAATATTTATCAATAGTGTTTCATCATAATTCAAAGATAATTCATACATTGATAATTTTAGTAGAAGGATCCTAAAGATTCAAATAATCAAAGTCATAGTTTTTGTAACATGAAAATATAGGCGTTTCCCCTTACCTAAATAATTACCTTTAATTCAAAATCAACAAGAGTTGACATCCTCACTAAAGATTCACTCAAATCACTCAAAGTGCTTAAGGTTCAAAATTAAGTATTCAACAGTCGAACATGAAAAGTTAATCCCATAGGCTTGCATGAAAATCAAATCTCCACCACTGTAAAATTGAGATGATACACAAATCAAAAGGTCTTTTAAAAAGGTTGTAATGGGGCTTGGGTTAAAGGTGTGGATAAAGGCTGAATTAGAGAGTTAGAATCGAGATCGAATTGACACCTAACTAGAAAAATGAACTAATCCTGAATAATTACATCAATTAAAACCTTTTAATACTAATAATACGAGTTTTTTCTTCAAGATGTGGAATTTAAACGTATAAGCTCACGAAATTATAAAACTAATAATGAATACACTTCGATTTTTTTTTAAGAACAAATCAATACAATAATAAGAAAGAACTATAACAACTGAAATATAGAACATATTTAGGCAACTGCTCAAATCAAATCTTGACAAAAAGGGAGTCAAGGAATGGTGATAACAAATACAAGATGAGTTTTGGGGTAATATTAGTGGGTAAGTAAATAAACGGTTGTTAGGATCAAAGGGGTTCACTAGGGGTTAATTGTGAGGGTAAGCTTTTTAGTGGAGTAAGTGAGTTAAATCCTAAGTGCCTTTATCATTTCAGTATATCAAATCAATGATGTGGTCTTGACATGTATAATCGAAGCAAGTTCTAGAATAACAAATCAATGTTGACATACTCATAATCAAAAAGTGAGCACGAAAGAATCTATGCTCTAAAAGGCTCAAAATCTCACAAAATTTATGGGTTTTTGATATCAATCTTGTAAATTCAAACTTCAAGGTAATAATTAGATTCAGGTAAACAACCTAACAAAATTTTAATTTTTTTTTTAAAATAGACTCATCATGCTTGATTCTCTAATCTCCTAAAGTTTAAATAATCATTGCACAATTATCAATGACTTAATTCAAAACGTATCAATAAAAATCATAAATCAGAAGAAATTTCATTGTAATTAGTAATATGAGAAAATTACTTAAAGACAAGATATCATTCAGGGATTTGAGAATAATGCAGAAAGTTAGGCACTTTCTCGAAATAAATATTCACCCCCACACTTAAGATGTACATTGCCCTCAATGTACAAAGATATATATGAAATTTAAGAGATAGGGAGAGGTGAAACTTCCTGAATTTGGATGGCTTCCTTGAGTTGGGAGTGTCGTGGTGTGGTTGTCGCCGACAATCTCTGTGTTATATGATGAAATTAGGAAGCTCGTGAAGAATTAGCCAAGAAATAATAAGAATAATTCAAAATATACTAAATATATATTTAAAAAAAAGAAAGATAAAAAGAAAGAAAATGGAAAGTAAAATAAAATTAAAAGAAAAGATTAATGGACTGAAAAGTCCTTATCGTTAGATGGTTAGCGAGGCGAGTGTGATTTCTAAGGCCATGGTTGGTGATTCCCAAGCAACCTTTAGAACCTAAATCAAAGAAAACAAGATAAGATAGATTAAACTAAGTAAAATAAAAATAAAGAAAAGGAAAATAAAGGAGAAGGGAAAATAAAAAGAAAAGTTAAATGGACTCAAATGTCCTTTTCCTGTCGAGTTAATGAAGAGGCCGGTATGAACTTATGTAGATCGGTCTCGTAGAGGGAGACTGTGCTAGGATCCTTTCGCTTCTTTGACATGGATATGGTTAGAGCTAGAGTTAGGAGAATGAAGAAAAATGAGAATGAAAAGGGAGAAGGGGTGTAAAGGATATGAAAGAAGAAGGGGAATGGGGAGCAGGTAAGAAGGGGGAGGGGTGTTTTAAATTGAATTTTCAGATTTGGTACATCCCCACGCCCGTGTACCATGGGCGTGTTGAGTTACACGGCCGTGTCGCACGGTCATGTTATGCTTCGTTCGTTTCTCCCACGCCCATGTGCAAGTCGCCATGCCCGTGTTGATAAAACAGTATCGGCCACAGCTGCATCGCACGGCTGTGGTGTTTAGTTGGGGCCCGTGGCATGAAGATATTTTTCATTCTGTTTCATACTATCTCTGCCATGTCAGTACGAAAATCCGTAGTATCCACACGGTCGTGTGCAAGGCCGTGTGGTATGGAAATCTACACTTTGGTTAGTTTATAGTTAGGTACTGAAAAGGAAAAATAAAAGTAAAAATAAAAATGTAAAAATCAATGGGGTTAGTGCTCGGATTGCCTCCCGGGAAGTGCTCGTTTATAGTCTTAAGCTAGACTTACCTCTCATTCGCATAATCATGGTGGTTTGAGGAGTTGAAAATCCTTTCTCATGCTATCAGTTCTATTATGGGTGTATGGTTCGAGTCGAGTAGCATTTACTTTAAAAGTACCGAATGTAGAATTACTTACCTCGACTGTTCCATATGGGAAAACATTGATTACCTTAAAAGGGGTTTCTTCATTAAGGTTGGAAGGAGATATTCAAGGGTCTGCCTTATCTAATAATACCTGATCTCCAACTTTAAATTTGTTTGTCCCACGGAATGGTGTTGATTCTGCTTCATGTTTTCCTGGTTTCTCTTTAATGCGTGGCTTCCACTCATCTAGTTCATCGATCTGAAGCCGTCGTTCCTCATGAGTTATTTCATTTTGGTATGAGGTTTAGGATCTGGCTCAGTTGTGTAATTCCGTGGTGCTTCTTAAAAAGGAGTTTTAACCAAATGGTCATTAATAAAATTAATTTTCTTACCTTGACTACTTGATGTCCTAGCTGAGTCGAGAGCCTGAAGACTGATTGATTCGTCACCTACACAAAGTATGAGTTCACCTGCGCCAACATCAATTTTAGTCCTGGCAGTTGCTAAAAAGGGTCTTCCTAAAATTAAGGGGATACTATTGTCCTCATCCATGTTTAAAACGATGAAGTCTACTAGGAATACAAATTTATCAATTTTTACGAGAACATCTTCAATTATACCCTAGGAATTTTAATAGTTTTGTCAGCTAATTAAATGCTCATCCTAGTTTGTTTGGGTTTCCCTAGACCTAGTTGTTTAAACATTTTATAAGGCATAACATTTATGCTTGCCCCTAAATCAGCTAAAGCATTATCAACAGATAAACTACCAATTAAGCATAAAATTGTAAAACTCCCTGGATCTTTTAATTTTTGTGGTAGTTTGTTTTGCAACATTGCTGAGCACACTGCGTTTAGCTCCACATGTGACTCTTCATCTAACTTCCGTTTGTTTGTTAAAAGATCTTTTAAAAATTTCCTTGAAGCTGTCATCTGCGAAAGAGCTTCAAGAAACGGTAAGTTAATATGTAATTTCTTTAAAAGTTTAAGAAATTTACCGAATTATTCGTCTGTGTTGTCCTTCTTCATCGCATCAGGATAAGGTATACGAGGTTGGTACTCTTTAATTACCGATTTTGGTTTCTCGTGACTTACCTTGACCTTAACTTTCTCTACAAAATTCTCTTGGCATAATTTGGGCTCATCTAACCCTACACTATCATGAGCTGTTATGGCTTGAAGTTGCTCCTTTGGGTTAGTTTCAGTTTTGCTTGGTAAACTGCCTTGTGGTCGTTCTGATATGATCTTGGCAAGTTACCCTAATTGGTTCTTGATCCCTTGAATCGATGCTTGTTTATTTTTAAGTGTTGTCTCGGTGTTTTGAAAACGAGTTTCTGACACCGCGATGAATTTTGTCAGCATATCTTCAAGGTTCGGCTTCTTTTCCTATGGGTAGGGCTGTTGTTGGAAGTTTGGATGGGGTTGTTGTCTCTGATTTCCTTGACCACCCATGAAAAATTGGGGTGACTCTTCCAACCTGGATTATAAGTATTACTATAAGGGTTATTTTGAGGTTTAAAGTTGTTACCCATATAGTGAACTTGCTCGTTCTCAGTGCTCGGGTTGTAAGGTGGATAGTCTGTGTTGTTCATCCCTCCTCCATTCATCTCGCACTGCATAATTGGATGTACCTGCGAAGAACCACATAAACTATCAATCTTTTTATTTAAAAGTTCTACCTAGTTTGATAACATGGTTACTGCGTCGAGGTTGAAAACACTGGGGGCTTTTGTTGGCCTTGTCCTCATGACTTGCCACTGATAGTTATTTAGTGACATCTCTTCAATGAATTCATAGGCAGCCTCAGGTGTTTTATTATTCAAGGTTCCGCCGGTGGCTGAATCAATCAATTGTCTAGTTGAGGGGTTCACACCGTTGTAAAAAGTTTGGACCTGTATCCACAAGGGTAATCCATGGTGTAGACATCTTCTCAATAGATCTTTGTATCTCTCCCATGCATCGTAAAGTGTTTCTAAATCCATCTGCACAAAAGAAGAGATATCGTTCCTCAACTTAGCCATTTTAGCCTGCGAAAATATTTTAATAAAAATTTTTTGGTCATTTGTTCCCATGTAGTGATTGATCCTCGTGGAAGAGAATTCAACCACTATTTGGTTTTATTCCTCAAAGAAAAGGGAAACAACCGAAGATGGATGGCATCATCAGAAACGCCATTTATTTTGAAGGTATATCAGAATTCTAGAATATTCGCTAAGTGTGTGTTAGGATCCTCATCATGCAAACCATCAAACTGAACAAACTGTTATATCATCTGAATAGTGTTAGGTTTCAATTCAAAATTATTTGCAGCAATAGTAGGTCTAACAATACTTGATTCAATACCAACTAAAGTAGGCTTAGCATAATGATACATAGTACGAGGAGCAGGATCTATAACCATTGGAGGTAATGGATTATTTTGATTTTCAGCCATCTCTTCAATAGTATTGGTTTCGTCTTCTTGCTCTTCCTCTATGTAATTTAAGCTTCGCCTTATTTCTCTATGATTTCTGCGAACAGTACCTTCAATATCACTGTCGTAAATTAAAGGTCCTGTCGGGTTCCTTCCAGTCATAAACTAGTGGTGCCTGCAGGGAAGAAAAAATTAAAAGAAGGAAAATTAGAAAAGTTAAAAGCAAAATAAAAATAAAAGTCAATTGCAAAAATAAGATATGGCTAAAGTAATAAATATTGAGCGTTCTTAATATTTTAGTTCCCCGACAACGGCGCCAAAAACTTGATCGTTATGTCAGAGTCTTAAAAATTTATAAAAAAATAATCAAGTCTAGAAACTAACTGTGACAACGATTGAGGCAAGTGCACCTATCGAACAATAGTATAGTTAAGTGGCAAGACCGGATTGTCGAACCCAAAGTAACCAAAAGTACTAATTCTAACTTTCTTTTTATTATTTAGCCCAAGAATAAAGGAAATTATTAATTAATCTAAAAATTAACTAACTACTAAGCTAATGATGCTAAGACAAAGAGAATGAATTTGGGAAAATACTTGTGTGAAAAACCAATTGATAAAGACAATACCCGAGGAAGAATCCACCTAGACTTCACCTATTATTTAACTCTGAACCAGATGATTTATTCACTTGACTTGATCCGTAGGATTCCCTAATTTATATTAATACCTCTCTCGAGGCTACTAACGTCTAACCCTAGGTTGATTAATTGAAATCTCTTTCTAATTAAAACCCCTAGAATTGCATTAACTCGATCTATGGACTCCCATATTAGGTTTGACCCTAATTCAGCAGATTTTCGTCATCCTATCTCTAGGGTTGCGATCAACTCTGCTTAATTGTGCTAGATCTACTCTTAGATAGGGTCTATTCCTCCTCTGCCTAAGCACATCAATACTTGAATCAATATCCTGAAATATCAAAGCAAGAATTAAGAACACACAATTAAGAACAAATCAAGTATTTATCATATAGTTCAGAAAACAATAACAAGATTCGTCTTAGGTTTCATCCCCCTCAAGTATTTGAGGATTTAGTTCATAATAATAAAAGAATATATCTCAGAAGAAAATATAAAACAAAACATAAGAAGAACCCTAAAACCCCCTGAAGGAAACTGAAGGGAAGATCATATGTTTTGAGTATAACTCTGGCTTCTTGAGATGAATCAACTGGCTTTCTTCGAGTAAATTTCACAATTCTGGCCTTCCTGGCTTGGCTTTTCGACCTAATTGAACGCCCCCTTGGAGGTTGGCCTCTAGGGTGTTTATATAGGCTTTTGGAATGACTTTCTTTGCCTCTAAGTACCCTAATTCGAGTGAAATTCAAATAGGTCATGTCAAGGACACACCCGTGGCACACGCCCATGTAAGTCGAGGCCAGGCCGTGTTCGGGTCTGTTAAGGAGGCACGGCCATGTTGTCTGGGACCCAGGCCGTGTCGATTTCGTGATTTGGCACATTTTCTCTATTTTTGGCCCGTTTCTCATTCTTTTCATCCTCCGGTGCTCTCCTAAGTATAAAACATGAAATTAAGGGATTAGGAGCACCAAATTCCACAATTCAAGGCTTAAATCATCCAAAAGTATGCTAAATGTGGGATTAAAATATGTATATATTACAGTTTATCACATCTGTGCAAGAACTGTCTGCATCTATTTTCTTCCACAATGCAAATCTGGTGTTGTGATGCAACAGCGGAATTTCATACTTTAGTGACGCCATCACCATGATTGAGATAAGCAACCCAAAAATATCTAATACCAATTTGTAAAAATAGAATATCAATAATGGCAAGAAAAGAGAGAAAAATAGAACACACAGATTTTACATGGAAACCCTTTTGGGAAAAAAACTACGGGCAGAGGAGAAGAAAATTCACTATGTCAAATTCGAATGATTACAAGGAGTATAGACTGCATTTATTTATAGGTTTAGAAAATATTATTCTAATCAACATCTAACAGGCTTAATTACTAAAAAAATTGTTGTAACATAATTAAAAAATCAATGGAGTATTTAGTTGAAAAGTGCAATCAATTGAATCCTTAATAGAAAATTAGCAATTGATTGAGCCCTGTAATATAGTTTTCCATCAACGCCCTTAACGGATTGTTAAGTGCTAATATGGAAATTTTGATGACATGACAGCTGACATGACATCTAACATGGAGAGATTAATTGATTTTTTATTATATTATAAGGAATTAATTTATTTTTTAATTATTTTAGGAGGACAGTTGATTTTTTAATATTATATAAAAATTCTCAAAAATGTATAAAATATTAAATTTAATAAAAAGAGGAGTAAATATATTTTTATAGCATTTAATAATTTTACTAACTTATATAATTTTTTATAATTTTCTAAATTGTTTATAATCTTAATCATTTCTAATAATTTTTTAAAATTTTTTATAAAAAATACTACTCATTTTGTTTTCCTTCCGACTTGCCCTACGTCATACCTAAAATCACCATTATCAATGCCCATTGCATCACCTCTCCTCAACTAAAATCATTACTCATCACACATCTTAAGCCACCAAATGCGAAACACATTATTTCTTAGACCCTTTACTCAGCACTTTATACAAGTTCGATCACCATCACACTTCAAGCTCCCCATTAAAACCAAATTCAAACCTTCATAATAACAGAAATTTTATATAATTTTCTTATATATTTATGCTTTTTAATAATTTTTATAAGTTTTTAATTATTTTGTATATTTTTTTATCATGTTAATTATTTATATATATTTTTTATCATTTTATAATATTTATATATTTTTAAAATTTTCTATAGTTTCTATAATATTTTAATAAATTTGTATAATTTTTTCATATTTTTCGTAACATATTACTATTATTTTATAATTTTTTTTAAAATTTGCATAATACTTAAATAATTTTTAGGGTTGAATAATTAAAAAATCAATTAATCACTCCTACAATAATTAAATAATAATTGAGCCCTTGTAAAATAATTAAAAATCAATTAAGTCCTCCGTGTTAGAATTTCTTTCCACATCAAATGCCATTTCATCAAATTTCCACATCAGATGCCATGTCATCCGTCATGTCACCTTCAATAACAGCACTTAACAACCCCCTTGATTTTTTAAATTATTTACAAGGGCTTTTTTAGTACTTAAGCCTATAAAAAAACATAATATAATATATTAGAAAATTAGAAAATGGGTTGGGTCAAGCCAGGCTCGAGCCTTAAATGCTTCAGCTCAAGTTCGATCCAAATTTTAAGAGGATCTAATTTTTATTGTCCAAGCCCTTGCAAATTTCAAACAAACGTTCGGGTTTGGATGGGTAGCCTGACCCTTAAATAACTCTTGCTGATAACGTATTATAAAATAAAAGATAGAGAGTAAAGAATAAAGAAAATAGAAGAGCAAAAGAGAGAGCGTATTTTATTGACCAATAGAAGTAATTTACAATACTTTTCCAAAGTCTATATTTATAAACATTGAAAGTATAAATGAAATAGAACTCTACATCTAATGACTATTAGAGTTTAAAGTTCATCAAAACTTATCTTAATCTTGATGGACATTCACTTAATAGAATATTTATAACAATCTTAATTATTCAAGGCATAATAAATCCCACGTAAAAATTCTATACATTACCAATTCAAGAATAATGATAGCAGAAAATAATAACCATATAATTTTAGTGTATTCTAGACCGGTACTCACCCAACTATTAGTATTTTTTTTTGGTAACCCAACTATGGAAAGTTGTAAAATGGTCTCCAAACTATTTGGTTTTTTTCTTTTTTCGATCACCTTTTGTTAAATGGCTAGCAAAAAGATGATGTGTCAGCTTTTAAATTGGCATAATAGCAACTTTAACCCTCAAACATTTATACATTGTGTCAATTTAGTCGTAATATTTTTAAAAAATAGCTTTTAATGTTTACACATTAACTAATTTATCCTATTTTTATATGAAAATGTAAGTCAATACACAATGGGTAAATTAAAAATGAAAACAAAAAGATTTTTTTTAAAAAAATATGCTTATTATTAAATTAGATAATCCCCAAATACATTGCTTTTTCTTATACTTAAAATGGTTGAGAACTTGATATATGTCAATGATAATGAACTAAGTTTTTGTAAACATTAAGAGCTTTTTAAAAAAATTAAGACCAAATTGACAAATGTATAAATGTTTGAGGGTTAAAGTTGCTATTATGCCATTTTTAGGAGTTGACATATCATCTTTATATTAGCCATTTAACGACGAATGACCAAAAAATTAAAAATAAAAATCGAAAAGTTGGTGACCATTTTGTAACTTTTCATAGTTGTATGACCAAAAAAGAAACTTACTAATAGATGGGTGACTACTAATATAGTTTACCCATAAATTTATGTGTAGGCAATAAATATATATTTTCTCCATATGGATGTGAGACAAGAAGTAGAATAAATCCTCTATTCGCCAACCTGGTTGTAAGTTGTTCCGTGATTTTTTGTTTAATAATGGATTAAGGGGCTTGGGGTTTATTGGCCCTTTATTCACTTCAAGTCGGGTAATATGTATGAAAGGTAGGACAAAGCTATTTGTAATGAATTATTGGATCGTGGGTTCCAGTCAACAATCATTCAGCACCTTCACAAACTCAAGTCTGATTATCGTCCTTTGCTTATTTCTTAGGATGGTGCTATTAAGAATTGAGAACTAGACCCTTTTGGTTCTTGGTAAATTTGTTGTCATATTCTAGCTTCAAAGATTTAGTCAAAGCAAATTGGTTTGCCTCTTATAGTGTTGATGTGAATTTGGCAAACTTTATTGATCTTGTGAAAAAGTGGAATAAAGACATATTTGAAAATACTTTTCGACGTAAGTTTGACACTGTTTGAAGACTTAAGAATATTGAACGAACTTTGGAGCTCAATGACTCGATTTTTCTACATAATCGTGAAATGGAAATTTGAGAACAATAGGAGATTCTTGATCAAGAAGAACTTCTTTGGAAACATAAGTCGAGGAGTGATTGGATTTTATGTGGTCATCGTAATACCTCTTTTTTTTTTTAATAGTCGAACTTTTTATTGGCGTGGGACTAACATAATCAACACACCAAAGTTGAAGGACAATAATTGGTGCTTTGATTTTGATACCCTTAAGAGGTCGACTATTGATTTCTTTACTAATTTATATACTGTGGATCGTGATTGTCTAGGAAGCTTCTCATGTCGAAACATGTTCCCTTCTCTATCCGATACTGAATTGGTTAGTTTGTGACTGCCTATAAACGTGTTATTGTTTATATTAAAATTATCACACCAAAAACATAAGAAATTAAATCGGCAGTGTCCGTAATTATACAGGTCAAATTGTAATATAGTATATGTGTACAACTAAACACATGAAGTATTCTGAGGATTGTACTCAAGGGAGGATGTAATAAATCAATAGAAAATCTCCTTACAATAATAAGTTTAAATAGTAATAATCAAATCCTATATTACGAAAAATCATTAAAAGTATTAATAAGAGAAATTATACTAAAATAAATAAACAAGAAAATAAACAAACAATGAAATTAATAAAACCAATCAGGAAGATTAACTTGTTTTAGGGTTTGTAATTATCTTCGGATTAGGGTTTTAGGGTGGATTAGCTACCGATTAACCAATTATTACCTCTCGAACTCTAACTGATAAATTGATTGGTTGATACATCTCCCACCTTACTTCCGCAACCAGGATAAACTATGATTTAGTCAGTTAAACTTATGTCTCGGTCTCATCTGACGTATGATTACTTCCTAGGGTTGTCAAGCCTAGGGTTTATGAACGCATAATCTATACCAACTAATCCTCTCGAGAAATCCTAAATTATCTGTTAATCATGTCTTCATCCACTCGCTAATCTCCCCTAAGGGATTTAGCCACTCATATTATTCATAATCTTAATCTCAATTGAAATAAACATGTAAACAACATGATTAAATCAAAAAAGAGAAGACATTAGAATAATCCTAGAATTCATGTATCTCTCGATCGTTATAATGAATATCGTCGTCACAAAAGTAAATAATTGAAATAATTCAATATTATAAAATAACTATTAGATCAAAATTGATTCCAAGAAAAACAAAGTTGTTTCAGAAAACTGAAAAAAGACTAGGTTTAATCCTACTCCTAATCTAAAAGGGTTTTGAAGGAGTCTAAGACGACTTAGTTACATAAAACCCCTAAGGTCTTATTTATAGAAGTGTTGGCAGCCTGAATTAGGTCTTTGGCACATCCTAGGTCTTCATATAAAGTCGATTGAGCGAAAAAAATAGCCTTGGTAGACTTAGGTAGCATGTCGACCTATGTCGCGTCATAGGCCTTGCATGGTGCGACACAACAGGTGTTCCACGCCTTATATGGTTCGTTTCATGCTTTGACATCTTGAGAAGCTTGTGCATCACTCTTCCTTTACTTCTATGTCAATTGGACCTATAATTATTCATCCTGCACACTCAATTTAACATATTAGCATTACCTAAGGCCAATGTCGGCCTAATAGGTCACAACATTCACACAATGTGTTAAAAAGCACTTATTTTACTAATATTTAATCCTGACTACTAAATTCCGAAAACATAATATAAAATACTAAATTGGCTAGAAAATAAGCTCCTTAAGTGCGAAAATAGACCAAAATAACTACAACATTTGACTTTAGGTAAAATACCCTTATACTTAAGTCTTTGCTTGTCCTCAAGAAAACTAAACGAAAACAAATTAAAAACTAAAAACAAACTAAACAGAAAACAAGAAATAAACATGAAAGAAAAGAAAGTTTACTCAAGCTAGCTTGATATAGGAAATTGGATAGAAATATATTAACAAGGTAATGTAAATAAACATATAATTCTAGCATGATATTCAATTGACACAATTTCTAAAATTAGACAGGTTAGTTCAACAAATTGCAAAGCAAAAAAATAAAAGAATATTAATTATAGGTTTTCATCAAAATAGATATACAAATAGACAATTATGTTCAAATGAATATAGGTGGTAAAAATAACAATCATTGGCACAATTTCATCCACATTGTAACACCCCTTACCCGTATTCAACGCCGGAATAGGGTACGAGGCATTACTAGGCTTATACGCAATCAATCATACAATTTCGAGACTTGACTTTCTCTCCAAATTTAGAACTTTTACTAACACCACTTAAACAAGACTACGAGGCCCAAATCACACTTTAAGATGAACATTTATTACTATTATTGCCCTTCACAATACCAATCATTTCATGCATTTACTACTCAATTTATGACCTTTGCAAATAGGTCCTTCTAGGTGTTTTCATGGAAACACCTTTCACAAAAGTTGTTTATTTAACAACTACAATTCATTTTCTTTCATAAAAACTCAGCAAACAACACAAGCACTCACATGGAAAATCCCTAAACTTTCAACCATTTTGCAAAATAGTCCCCTCATTAGCTAGCTTAAGCTTTAGGGGTTCCAAAAGTACAAAAATTATCAAATAAAACCACCAAAATCACTTACTTGTAAGAGCATAAGTTGTTGAAATTTCTAAGCTTTCAAAACCCCCCCTTGTTTTGGTATTTTTGGTGATGAAGGTGGTGAAGAAAAGATTATATCACTCTTTTTTTTATTTTATGCTTAAAAAAATCAATTTAGTCACCAAATTTTACCTAACCAATTGACCCATTTAATATCCTTGTCCCTATGGTCGGCCATCACTTCCCCAATGTCATAATTGTGCATTAAGGACCTCCAATTTAATATTCAATGGCTATTAGACACCTTTAGCTTGAAAAATAGAACTTTCGCACTTTATGCTATTTAGTCTTTTCTCACAATTAAGCATACAATTGCTAAAATTAAAGCACCAAAATTTTCATACATTCATATAATTATGCCATAACACATTAAATAATATTAAAACTAATTTATCCAACCTTGAATTAGTGGTTCCAAAACCACCATTCCGACTAGCCCCAAAATCGGGCTATTACAAGTCTCCCTCCTTTAGAGATTTTTGTCTCCGAAAATTTTACCGGTAAAAAGGTTTGGGTACTGTTCTTTCATAGCTTCTTCCGGTTCTCATGTAGCCTCTTCTAGACCATGTTTTTGCCATACCACTTTCACTAAGGCTATACTTTTATTCCTTAACTGCTTAACCTTTTGAGCCAAAATCTTAATTGGTTCCTCTTCATAAGTCATGTCTGGTTGTATCTTAATTTCAGTTAGAGGGATCACATGCGAAGGATCGAAACGATATCGTCGCAACATTGACACATGAAACACATTGTGTATTCTCTCTAACTCTGCCGGCAAAGTCAACTGGTAAGCTACTGGCCCAATCCTTTCAATAACCTCATACGACCCTATGAATCGTGGACTCAATTTGCCCTTTCGACCAAATCTCAATATTTTCTTCCACGAGAATACTTTCAGTAATACTTTATTGCCCACCTGAAACTCGATTTCTTTCCTTTTTAAATCTGCATATGACTTTTGTCGATCTGAAGCAGCTTTCAGACTATCACGTATCACTTTCACTTTCTCCTCGGTTTCTTTAACAAGATCGACCTCGTGAATTTTCTTCTCACTAAACTCTGTCCAATACAAGGGAGTCCGACACTTGCGACCATATAAAGCTTTGTACGATGCCATCCATATACTCGACTGATAACTGTTGTTGTAGGCAAACTCAACCAAAGGTAGATATTTTTCCCAACTACCTTCGAACTCTAACACACAGCATCTGAGCATATCCTCCAAAACTTGAATCACACTTTCGAATTGGCCATCGGTTTGTGGATGGAACGCAGTACTAAAATTAAATTTTGTACCCAATGCTTCTTGCAACTTCTTCCAAAACCTTGAAGTAAATCTTGGATCTCTATCCGAGATAATAGATGTAGGTACCCCATGTAATCTCACCACCTCAGCAATATACAGCTCTGCCAACTTGTCAAGTGAGTAATCCACACGCATCGGTATAAAGTGAGCTGATTTCATTAATCTATCAACGATAACCCACACAACATCTTTCTTTTTCGGAGTCATAGGTAACCCCATTATGAAATCCATCGTGATTCGATCCCACTTCCACTCAGGAACCATCACTGGCTGAAGTAATTCTGAAGGTACTTGATGCTCGGCTTTCACTTGTTGACAGATCAAACACTTTGTAACAAACTCAGAGATATCTCTTTTCATACCCAGCCACCAATACAACTTCTTCAAATCATTGTACATTTTTATGCTACCCGGATGTACTGACAAGCAACCATTGTGTGCTTCATGTAAAATTTTCTAGATCAACTCATCATCCTTAGGTACACAAACTCTATCATGAAACATCAAACAATCATCTGAACCAACCCAAAAATTAGAGTCATTTCCCGATTCGCACTGAGCTCTCTTAACTTGCATCTCACTATCATTCTTTTGAGCTTCACATATCTGCTGAAGAAATAAAGGTCTAGCCCTCAACTCGGCCAATATAGCACCATTATCAGTCAATGCTAAGCTCGTAATCATAGCTCTCAAAGCATAGAAGGACTTCCTGCTCAAGGCATCTGCAACCACATTCGCTTTTCCAGGATGGTAATTGATTACTAGCTCATAATCCTTCAGTAATTCGAGCCACCGCTGTTGTTGTGAAATTCAAGTTCTTTTGGTTCATCAGGTACTTTAAACTTTTTTGATCAGTAAAGATTCAACACTTTTCACCATACAAATAATGACGCCAAATCTTCAAAGCAAAAACGATCGCAGCTAACTCCAAATCATGAGTCGGATAATTCTTCTCATGCGGTTTTAGCTATCTCGAGGCATAAGCTACTACTTTTCCCTCTTGCATCAGCACACAGCCAAGACCATTTAATGACGCATCACTGTAGACCACAAACTCTTTTCCCGACTCAGGTTGTACTAAAATCGGTGTTTCGGTCAACAAAGCTTTCAGTTTCTCAAAACTCTTTTGGCACATCTCAGTCCATTCAAACTTAACATCTTTATGTAGCAGTCTTGTCATCGTTGTAGCAATCATGGGGAAACCTTTAACGAACCATCTATAGTAACCTGCTAAACCCAAAAAGCTCCTAATCTTTGACACATTCCTCGACAGTTTTCACTCAACAGTAGCCTAGATCTCACTCGGATCAACTCTAATGCCATCACCCAATACAATGTGTCCTAGGAATCTTACCTCTTGGAGCCAAAACTCACTCTTGCTAAACTTAGCATATAACTACTTATCACTTAGCGTCTGCAAAACAATTCTTAGGTGCTCTGCATGCTCACTTTCATCCCGAGAATAAATCAATATGTCATCGATAAAAACAACTACAAACTTATCCAAATACGATCGGAAAATATGATTCATTAAATTCATAAAGATCGCAGGAGCATTCGTTAAGCCAAATGGCATGACAAGGAACTCATAATGGCCATACCTCGTCCTAAATGCAGTTTTCGGTACATCTTGTTCCTTAATCCTCAACTGGTAATAGCCAGACCTCAGGTCTATCTTAGAGAACACCATAGCTCCCTTCAATTGGTCGAACAAATCATCGATCCTTGGAAAAGGATACTTATTCTTCACTGTCACCTTGTTAAGTTGTCTGTAGTCTATACACAATCTCATCGATTCGTCTTTCTTCTTTACAAAAAGTACCAGAGCACCCTACAATGAATAGCTCGGTCTTGCAAAACCTTTATCCATTAAATCTTGCAACTGAACCTTCAACTTTTTCAACTCTAACAGTGCCATCATTTACAGGGCAACCAAAATATGTGTTGTGCTCGGAACTAACTCAATACCAAACTCAACCTCTCTAACTGGAGGCAATCCGATTAACTCTTTCGAGAATAAATTCGAATACTCGGACACCACATGTACTGATTCAATCTTTACTTCTGACTCTTGGGTATTCAACACAAAGGCGTGATAGGACTCATACCCTTTTTTCATGTATTTCTCAGCTACCATAGACGAAATCACTACAGTTGTATTATTCGATTTACCTGATTCAACCCGAATGACATCTCCATTTACACATCTCAAATCAATAAACTTACTACCACAGTTTACTAAAACATTATGAGTACAACCAATCCATGCCAAAAATCAGATCAAATTCATCAAGCGGCAACAACATGAGATTTGCCGGAAAACATTGACGTCGAATTGTCAAGGGACAATTCCTACACACTTTTTCAACTAGCACATGTTTGCCTAACAGGTTTGACACTTTTATCACAAATTCCATAGACTCAACAATCATACTCATGTTAGATGCCAATTTCATGCAAATATAAGAATGGGTAGACCCCGTATCAATCAAAGCAACAACAGAAATTTCATGAAGAGGAAAACTACTCGTTATCACATCTAGAGATGATGCCTCTTCGCGAGCGCGAATGGCATAAGTCCTTGCAGGTGCTCGACCCTCTGATCTCACAGCAGAGTTTCTAGGCGCACCTCTACTACTAGTTCCACTCCCTCAGTTTCTTTGCGGTCTACCCCTCGAAGGTACATTGCTCGCTCTTACTTCTTGTTTTCTATCCTTCTCATCCCTCTCTGGACAGTTCTGTAACACCCCAAACCCGGCCCAGACGTTATGGCCGAATCTAGCGATATCACATTGAAGTGTTTTTTGAAAATATAGTTTCTTTGAAAAATCCATGCTCATTATTAAACCTCGTTTATGAATCTTAACAGAAATTTAGGGTATCTTGATCTTTTAAAAACTCAAGTTGTTTTTAGCAGAACGTTGATCATATTAGTTTGTTACTATACTTTAAAACAATTTATGATGCGGAAGCTTTTATAGCAAGTTACGAAAACGTGGTGTTTTGAAAAATAATTATCTTTCGAAAAATCACGTCCTACTACTACTCAGATGTGAATTGAAATAAATAAAATACCCAAATTAAAATTTAAAATTTAAACAGGCATTATTACAAAACAAATACCCAAATTAAATTTATTGGAAATAAACCTCAAATATAAAAATAGTTGCGAATGTATGGCCACCTCCAAATCCCTCGCAGCACCGATCCACCTAAGAATGGGGGTAACCTGTACAGATAAACAGAGGGGTGAGTTTATGAAAAACTCAGTGTGTAACCCCATGTAAGTAAATAGCCAATCATGCCTTAGGCAAGTATAGTTTGGCCTAAGCCCAAATCAATAACAGTTCAGATCAGTTGGGCCTTAGCCCATTACATTATCAGTATCAGTATGGACCTTAGCCCATTTTAGTGACAGTAACAATTCAGGATGCAATTAGAAATCCTACCCAACAAGCCTCTACACTCCACTCCGTCCAGCCCAACTGATACGGGCCGGCTCGGGATGAGTCGAAACGTATGCGGGTTGCCCAATCGTCTACGAGGAGGAATCAAGCCTTTGGAAGATAATCGGAAAATATAAATGAGTTTGCGGAAGCTTAAATAAATAAAAATAGGATTTGGTTCGGTTTTGATAAAATAAAATATAAAATAGATAAAAGGATAATTGGATGGAGATGGATAAATGAACTTAAACGAGAAGCGATTCAACACTAAAAAGTGTCACCCCGGGTTCTATAATGTTTAAGGTGGAAAAATGGAATCGATGATGGAAAAGGAAATACGAACTTAACTTAAGAAAGATTCAACACTATATAACAGTGTCACCCCGTTTGTCTTTGAATTTGTTGAAAATTAAATTGCTAAATTTTAATTAAATGAATTAAACATCTTAATTTATTTAATTGATTTTCTATAGCAAATTAATTTGAAAAATAGTTAGTATCATATTAAATATGTTAGATTTATTTCATATGATTAAAATATCCTAGTTGAAACATGTGTTTAATATGTCCTCTAGTGTGCCGAATTTAAGATGCCTATATGACCTTTATTTTGTCGAATTTATAATGGCTAGTTGCTCCCTTTAAATGCTGATATAATGAACTAATGAGTTGGTTTAAATTTGGTGCAGGTTTTCAAGGGATTGGGCTGCACTTTGAAGGCAATTGGAGCATGGATGGCAACATGTGGTGAATAAAAAAATTTGCAAGTATTTGAAATGGTGATTGGAAGCATAAACAATGGTGATGTGCGTTAGTGGGAACAATAAATAAAGAGAATGTGCATGTGTGCTTAGTGATATACGGCAACATTATGGAGGCCATGATTGAATAAACAAATGGAAGGCACAAGGTGTGTGACTATGGATTAATTTAATCAACCATGTTGGCACTCACAAGGAACATGCATGTGGGTGCCCCGGACGTGCTCGTATCACCAACACTCCATGTGGGGATAAAATCAGTCACCTATCCCTACACTCCAAAATTAGCACCGGTTGCGGCACTAAACAGTATTTGCAGCAGGGTTGCCAATACAGTACACTTCCTCCAATTATAATAATCCCATCCCATGCAACATATCACACATGGATGCAACATATATATATCATGGCATGCTCATATACAGTCATACATAACATAGGGGCATAACAGTCATTTTACCATAGGGGCATAATAGTCATTTTATCAGTTTAGTGTCTAGGTATACTTACCGACCCATCAGTAGGTCCATAGTCGTCTCAGGCGACCCGTGCAACCTTAACAGTCAAACAGTGAAAATAGGCCCAATGCCCATAATACGGGCCCATGTGGGCCCACATTGCCCAGAAATAGCTCGGCCATGTAATTTACACAGCGTGGCCTAATATTCCCCACATGTTTGTGCGGTTTACACGTGTGGGGTCTACAAGCCCGTTGGGCCAACACGACCCATTTCGGCCCAACATGGCCCAAAACGGCCTACGATCACGAAATCACTCATGGTGGCCTCGATAGACTAACGCCCACATTTTATGCGTTTAGATTACCATACGAGCGAGAGTACACTCGTGTAGCGTCAATTGTCATACTTTTTCGGCTTTTGCCGGTTTACGATTTGGGCAGTGTTTACACACCTTGATTCATTTCATCACGAACAGTCGCTCAAGCACTCACCAACCTATAATTGGTCAATCAGCACCACCATCAGTCCCGCTTTACGGTTAAAACCCGAAACCAACAATCCATTCATAGAATAGACTAGCATTACCTTCAATCGAACCACAGTGATTCCCACGAATCTTAGTCTTTAGCGATTGATTAGGAGTTCCCTGAATCCTTCCTTAACTTCCATACAATTGCTATGAGTAACCACTTAAGGCAGAAGAAAAAGAGAATAATGATTCGTCTATAGCACTTACCAAAAGAGAGCAAGAGCACAGAATAGTGAAAGGATTCGGCACTAGTACAGCCCCTCACCCTCGATTTAAAGCTGTCAAAAATAGTTAGACAAACCCCACTTTAGTAACTCAAAAGCTGAAACTTGAACTACCATACTCACTTACAGAAAAGAAAGGAGCAAATTCAATCGATAGAGGAAGAGGAATGGTTTCGGCAGTGATCAGAACTGGAAATCGGCACCACAACACTTGAGGGAGGGAAAAGGAGAATCAGTTTAGGGAAGAAGAGAGAAAAGAAATCGATGGAGGCAAATAAGGTATATTCGGCCAACACAGTGCCAATTGGGAAGAGGCAATATTCGGCCAACACAGGGAAAGAAGAGAAGAGGAGATGAAAAGAAAAGAAAGGTGTACTCGTCCAAAGGGAAAGGTTGTCAAAAAGTGAAAGAGAAGAATGTGCAAACACCCTTACCACATTTGGCTTCAAGCAAAAGAGAGGAAAACAACAATACGAAAAACCCGAAAATAGGGAGAAGAGGTTTCGGCAGAGGGAACAACACATACAAAGCAAAACCAAAAAATGAGAAGCACCCCTTTAGGCGAATTCTTGAGTGCCACGGTCCAATTTTGGCAGAACTCTTCCTCTCCCCTCACTTCCCTTGATTTTCTCCTAAAAGCCCTCCTCAAATCTCTCTACCTGATCACACCTCCCCTCAACCACTCAATTTGAATTCTTCTCAACCACTTTAGTGTTTTAGTCAAACTACAACACCTCTCACGGCACAGCAGCAAAATAAATTCTCCCTTGCCTTTAGCAAGATTCGAACCTTAGACCACTGGCATAGGTATCATGCCACTTACCCCCTAGCCCAGCAAGCTCCTTATGTCATGCTTTACCCACAATAGTTTAAAAGCCTACTAACTATAGGCAAGGGTTTATTCCCTAAAAAATAAAACTTTTTGCACAAGCCCATGCTTGAACCTAGACTTCTCATACACTCCCAAACACACCCAAATCACTTAACCACAGAAGCAATGAAGTAGTTGTACTAAAAACATGCAAAGATAAATACTTAAATTTTTGGGGTGTTACAACTCTACCCCCTAAAAGAAAATTTCGGCGTCGAAATTTACCTGATCAAAACATATGAGGGTATTGTTGACACATCGCCTCTTCTGGTTCCCACGTGGCCTCCTCTTAGCTGTGATTGCGCCAAAGTACCTTAACCAGTGGGATAGACTTCTTCCTCAAGACTTTCACATCATAATCTAAAATTTGAACTGGTTCCTCCTCAAAAGTTAGGTCCGGTCTAACCTCAATCTCCTCAGTCGAAACCACGTGTGTGGGATCAGAGCGATAACGCCTCAGCATAGAGACGTGGAACACATTATGAATTTGACCCAACTCTGGAGGTAATTCAAGTTGATATGTAATCGGTCCCACACATTTCAGTATACGATAAGGCTCGATAAATCTATGGCTTAACTTGCCCTTCCGTCAAAATCTCAGTACCTTCTTCCATGGCGAGACTTTAAGGAAAACGAAGTCCCCCACAGAATACTCAATCTCCTTACGCTTCAAATCTCCATACGACTTCTGTCTGTCTGATGCCGCCTTTAATTAATCCCGAATTAATCTAACTTTGTCCTCGGAATCAGAAACCAATTCAAGGCCCAGAACATGCCGCTCTCCCAACTCAGTCCAACACGAAGGAGTACGACACCTACGGCCATATAATGCCTCGTACGATGCCATCTGTATGCTAGACTGGTAGCTATTGCTATATGCAAACTCTGCCAATGGCAAATAGTCTTCCCAACAACCTCGAAAATCTATTACACAACATCTTAACATATCCTCCAGTATTTGAATCACTTTCTCTGATTGACCATCTGTCTAGGGGTGAAACGCAGTACTGAAGTCCAATCTTGTACCCAAAGCTTCGTGTAACTTCTTCTAGAACTGAGATGTGAAGCGAGGATCTCTATCTGATATGATGGAAACTGGTACCCCATTCAGTCTCACTATCTCAGCCATATACAGTTTAGCCAGCTTTTGCATAGAGTAATCAGTACGAACTGGTATGAAATGGGCTGATTTGGTCAATCGATCCACTATGACCCATACAGCATCCTTCTTAGTGGGTGTTAGGGGTAGCCTATTGACGAAGTCCATAGTTACTCTCTCCCACTTCCAAAGTGGAATTTTATCTGGTTGAAACAACCTTGAAGGTAACTGATGTTCAGCCTTAACCTGCTGGCAAGTTAGGCACTTACTCACAAAGTCGGTAACTTCACGCTTAAGACCTAGCCACCAAAATAACTCACGAAGGTCTCGATACATTTTATTCCCGCCGGGATGCATAGCATAAGGACTACTATGCGCCTCTCGCAGTATAGACTGCCTCAAATCAGTATCCCTTGGTACACAGACTCTCCCACGGAAACACAATACCCTTTTGCTATTCTATCTAAAATCTAAGGTTTTCCCACTCTCAATCTGTGGGAATCGAGGACCCAAAAACCCCTCTTCCAACTGTTTACCCTTAATCTGGTCAATCCATGACGGTTTAACTTGAACTTCGGCCAACAAACTACCATCATCAAACAAGCTGAGACGAGTAAACATCGCCCTCAGATCCGCTGTAGTCCTACGGCTCAATGCGTCAGCCACCATATTGGCCGTACCAAGATGATATTCAATCGAATAGTCACAATCCTTAAGCATCTCAATCCATCTACGCTGCCTAAGATTTAGCTCCTTCTGAGTGAGGAGGTATTTGAGGCTCTTGTGTTCTGTGTAAATGATACACTTTTCACAGTATAAGTAATGCCTCTAGATTTTCAGTGCGAATACCACTGCGGCCAACTCCAAGTCATGCGTCAGATAATTCACCTCATGAGACTTAAGTTGGCGAGATGCATATGCCACTATCTTACCCTCTTGCATTAACACACATCTCAAACCGACATGTGATGCATCGCTGTAGACAGTGAATTCTTTCCCAGACTCTGGCTGTATTAAGACAGGAGCCTCTGTCAGAACCTTCTTAAGTTTCTCAAAACTCTCTTGTTGTTTATCAGTCCAGACAAACGGTATCCCTTTACGTAACAATTTAGTCAGAGGTGCAGCAATCAACGAAAACCCCTCAACAAAACGTCTATAATACCCTCCCAGACCCAAAAAACTTTAAATCTAAGATTAGGCAGCTTCCAATCCAAAACAGCTTCCGAGGATCAACTATAATCCCTTCAGTAGATACCATATGGCCCAGAAATGTTACCTCACGTAGCCAAAATTCACACTTGCTGAACTTAGCGTATAACTGTTTCTCCAGTAGAATCTGTAGAACAACTCGAAGATGAGCGTCATGTTCATCCTTAGTTCTCGAATACACCAAGATGTTATCTATAAAAACCACTAAGAATCGATCCAGATAAGGCTGGAACACTCGGTTCGTTATATCCATAAAAGCTGCTGGTGCATTCATCAGTCCAAACGGGATCACAAGGAACTCGAAATGACCATAATGAGTCCTAAGCGCTGTCTTGTGGACATTAGCCTCTTTGACTCTCAGTTGATGGTACCCCGATCGGAGATCAATATTAGAAAAGATCGAAACTCCTCGAAACTGGTCGAATAGATCATCAATCCTCAGTAGGGGGTACTTATTCTTAATAGTCAATTTATTCAGTTGTCAATAGTCGATGCACATACGCATGGATCCATCCTTCTTTTTCACAAATAACACCGGTGCTCCCCATGGGTACACACTAGGGCAGATGAACCCTCGATCCAGTAACTCTTGAATCTGAGCCTTAAGATCCACTAGCTCCTTCGGTGCCATTCTATAAGGAGAGATGGACACCGGAGCTGTACCCGGTAGGAGCTCAATCCCAAATTCAACTTCACAGTTTGGAGGTAGTCCAGGTATTCATCGAGGAAAACATCCAAAAAATCTTTGACTGTTCTGATATCTTTAACAGACAGAACCTCAGAATCAACACCACTGATGAAGGCTATATATGCCTTACAACCCTTACGAACCAACTTCTCCGCCCTCAAGGCAGAAATCACATTTGACAAATAATTCCGACGCTCCCTTATTAGCACCAGCTCATCACCCTCCACAGTTTCAGTACCACTCACTTAGTAGCACAGTCCAAATTCACTTGATGCTTAACCATCCAATCCATGCCCAGTATTAAATCAAATTCTCCAAAAGGGAGTTCCATTAAGTCCACAAAAAAGATGGTTCCTTGCACCTCCAAAGGTACATCTCTAAACAATTCGTTTACCTTAACTGACTGCCCTCAAAGGACTCAACACAATAATTCCACTTGCAGTGGTTTCAACCATTAAACCCAAAGTCTCAGATACCGAGCATGCTATGTAAGAATGCGTAGACCCAACATCAATCAGTGTAGTATAAGGTACATTATGGATAAAAAAACGTACCAGTAATAACATCTGAGGCGTCTTCGTCATCTCAGCGACGTGCAGCATAAACCAGAGCTGGCTACCTCGCCTCAGTATGACCAGCACCTATGCCCGGTGCTCCACAACCACGGCCCATACCATTTCCATTTCTGGCCTGACCATGGCCTCTCGGTGGCTGCTGAACACCTCTCAGTGACTGAACAGTACCCGACCTGTAGCTTGCATCTGCTCGGGCCTCTGTGGACAATCTCTGATATGGTGCTCTAATGATCCGCAACTCAAACATGCCCCAATCCTTTTCTAGCACTCACCTTGATGGCGTCTACCATAGTCAACACATGGCCGCGGTCCAGTAGCAGCAATAGGGGCCTCAACTTTGACCGACCCATCCACTCTGGCCTTTTTATTCGGCCTCTGAATAGTACTTGAGGGCTTTGAATCCCTTTTATTCCTACCCTTTTCTCGGTTATGATGCTCAGTACGCTTCACTTCATCGGCGATCTTCGCCTTATCTACCAGTGTGGCAAAATTTGACTCCCTCTGCGGAGCTATCAAAACTCTCAAACTATCCCTGAGGCCGTCCTCAAATCAAACACACCGCTCATATTCAGTTGCCACCATCCCACGCCCATAGTGGCTTAATCGTAAAAGTTCAGCTTCATATTCAACCACTGATTTATCACCCTGAGTCAGGTTTAGAAATTCTCTCCTCCGGGCATCCACATAACTAGCACCCACATACTTCTCTTGGAAAGTAGTCTTGAAGAATTCCCATGTCAATCGGTCAGCCTGAGTACCCTCTTTAATTGTAAGCCACCACTGATAGGCTTCATCTCGTAACAATGACACTGTGATCGATGTGATTAGAGTCTTAAAATTTATAAAGAGAATGATCAAACCTGCAAACTAACTCTGACAACGATTAAAGGCAAGTGTACCTATCGAACAGTAGTATAGCTTAGGCATGACCGGATTGTCGAACCCAAAGGAACTAAAAGTACTAATACTAACCTTCTTTTTATTATCTAGCCTAAAATAAGTGAAGTTGTTTAAATCTAATCTAACTACTACGAAGCTAAAGACGCAAAGACAAAAAGAATGAATTGGGAAATAACTTGAAGGAAGACTCAGTTGATTTAAGACGATACCCTCAGGAAGAATCCACCTAGACTTCACTTGTTATTTAACCCTGAACCATAAGATTTATTCACTTGACTTGATCCGTAGGATTCCCTAAGTTATATTAAACCCTCTCTCGAAGCGAATAATAACTAACCCTAGGTTGATTAATTGAAATCTCTTGCTAATTAAAACCCCTAGAAGTGCATTAACTCGATCTATGGATTCCCATATTAGGTTTCACCCTAACCCGGCAAAATCTCGTCACCCTATCTCTAGGCGCGCGAATGACTCCACTTTAATTATGCTAGATTTATTCTTAAGCAGGGACTTTTGCTCCTCCACCTAAGAACATCTGACTTGAATCAATATCCCGGAAACATTAACACAAGAATTAAGCGCCCATAATTAAGAACAAATCAAGTATTTATCTTATAGTTCAGAAAATAATAACAAGATTCATCTAGGTTTCATCCCCCTCAGGTATCTGAAGGGTTTAGTTCATAACAAATAAAGAAAACATTTCAGAAGAAAAGATAAAACAAAACATAAGAAATCCCTAAAACTCCCTGAAGGAATTGAAGGAGAGATCCGCCGTCTTGAGTAGAATTCCGGCTTCTAGAGATGGATCAACTGGCTATTTTCAAGTAATTCCCACAACTCTAACCTTTTTGGCTCGGCTCCTTGGCCTAGCTAACCTCCCTCTTTCAGGTTTATATAGGCTCTTGGAATGTGTTTCTTCGCCCCAAAGTATCCAAATCCGAATAAAATTGCTCTTTGCCACGACAGGGGTACGGCCATGGAGCACGCCCTTGTGACTAGTCTTTAAGCCGTGTCGGACTTCTTTAATGAGACACGGCTGTGTGAATCGAATGTAAGGCCGTGTTCTAGATGATCAATGCAGTACAGCCATGTGGGCTAAAGTCCAGGCCCTGTCGATTTCGTGATATGGCCTATTTACTCTGTTTTGGGTTCGTTTTATGTTCTTTTCATCCTCGGGTGCTTTCCTAGGTATAAGACATGAAAAGAATGGATTAAGAGCACCTTTTTACATAAATCAAGGCTTAAATCATCCAAAAGCATACTAAATGTGAGATTAAAATATGTTACTTTTACAGTTTATCACACTACACCTTTTAGTTTTTGCTCGGGGGTGCAATTGAGGTCATCTATGATTCTCTCTGTGGCCGTAATCCAATATTCAGCCACATTAAGGGCAACTCCAGCAATACCTGTAACACCCCTAACTCGTATTCGTCGCCAATGGGGTTACGAGACATTACCAGGCAAGTCACAACTTTTATACAATCATATAATCACTAAAGTCATATTAAAATATATGTATGTATTCACACAACATTTACGGATTTTATCTCAAAATTCAACTGAATTAAAACCGAACACATATACATATATATATGACATTTTATTTCATAATAATATACATGCACACAGTAAACCAAAATCATATGCGGCATTATCATTATAGAACCATAACAGAACATGCTATATACATTTATTCAAGCCACAAAATAATGCACCATTTTATATGCCTAATTTACCGTATTTAAAATACGAATACATAATCAAATCACCAGTCGACTTTAGGGATAAATCATGTTCTTCATTATCCATTTACTATGTACTCAAAACAACTAAACATTAATTCTATAAAAATTAGATCTAAAACATGCATCTCACAATTAACTAACATTACCCAAATTTATCATGTACATTATCTACTAACCTTAAGCTCATCTTAAAAGACGACTACACATCATTCTAGAAGACCAAAACATACTTATTTACCTATTACAAGCTTGCACATGTATGTACTCCAAATGAGCCATTTCTGAACATCCATATTTCATTATCACTGCAAAACTAATTATTACCCATTCGGTCATTATAACACTCAAACCATAGCATATTTATGTTTTCATAGTATTCTCCAAAACACATACTTATCAATATAAATGTGAACATCAAAACTGATTTATATAATCACTCTCATTTTCTATATACCTAATTACCACATAACATAATCTTAATTCAACTAACATCTAATATTAATCTTATTGCCGAAACACATAACTGAATATCACCTTTTTAATCAATTTATATCTCGAGACTTTAATACCTAGCATAAACCAAATTTATCACATACATGTAACTTGAATATCTCATTCGAATACAAGCTCAAATCATGATCAAATGTAGCCAAGTTCGAGCATAAAAATTAAACACATCAAGCACTCATTCAAAAGCACATAAAATCCAACTTAAACAAAATGATCATGGATAAGCCATCTTTAAACCAAACCGAACACAAGCATGGAAATTAAGCCATTTTCGCATAGCTATTTATATATACATGACCAAAAATCAAACATTTCAACTATGCTATACATGCCATATGCCCAAATTCAACATAGTAAAATACCGAAAGAAATAGTCGATAGTGTGATAAGCTTTGCTGACGATCCCCGAGCTCGTAACGTGACTCCAAAATTTATAAGACATAAGCAAACAAGAACACACACAGAGTAAGCTATTTAAGCTTAGTAAATCTTAAGCAAAAATATATATAACAACAATTACATATTATCATTTTGTTAACAAGCCCGAATATGCATAATATCAAATACAAGTTATCATTTACTACCAAATCACATTTGAACCTCACATACATATACCATATGGCCGAACATAATCAAACATATATATATAATTTCACTTTTATTATTACAAACACATCAATAGGCCGAATTATTTATATGTTTAAATAGGTTAACACATAATTCATATTCACATAACCTTTTATCATTTCCAATAACCAACTTACCTTGTGATAAACCGTAAAAGTAACATATTTTAAGCCCACATTTAGCATGCTTTTGGATGATTTAAGCCTTGAATTATGTAAAAAGGTGCTCCTAATCCTTTCTTTTCATGTTTTATACTCAGGTGAGCACCCAATGACGAAAAGAACGAAAAACGGGCCCAAAATACTGTAAATGGGCCATATCACGAAATCGACACGGCCGTGCCCAATTCAACAGGATTGAACACGGCCTGACCACGACTTACACGGGCGTGTGCCATGGGCATGTCCCTGTCGCGGAAAGAAGAGTTTCATTCGGATTTGGATACTTATGGGCCAAGTAACATATTCAAAAGCCTATATAAACACCCTAAGTATGACGAGAAAAGGGGGAACCCAAGGCTTTAGTGAGGGGCTGTCCGACTAGGCCAAAGGAGGCAAATTTGTGGAGATTTACTCGAAGATAGCCAGTTGATCCATCTCAAGAAGCCGGAGTTATACTCAATACGGAAGATCTCTCCTTCAATTCCTTTAGGGGGTTTTAGGTATTTCTTATGTTTTGTTTTATCTTTTCTTCTGAGATGTTTTCTATTATTATTATCAACTAAACCCTCAGATACCTGAGGGGGATGAAACCTAAGATGAATCTTGTTATTGTTTGCTGAACTATATGATAAATATTTGACTTGTTCTTAATTATGTGTTCTTAATTCTTATGTTGATATTTCCGGGATATTAATTCAAGTATGATGTGCTTAGGTGGAGGAGCAAAAGTTCCTGCCTAAGAGTAGATCTAGCATAATTAAGCGGAGTTGATCGCGCGCCTAGAGATAGGGTGACGAGATTTTGCCGGATTAGGGTTGTAATATCCCGGGTTAGGGGCTATTTTGTGCTGCATGTTATTGCATGTGTTTGGTGTGCTGTGTTGCTATTTTCGGTGTTTTAGGGGCTTAATTGTAGGCTAGGAGTGTGCCTGAGTGAATGGGAAAATTTTGGTTTTTGGGTGTTAAGTCAGGGGAGCTGTTGGAACTGGGGTATAAGAGTTTTCTTTGGTGTTTTATTGCACAAATGAAGAGCTGGCAAAGTGGCAAGGGGAGTGACGCCACATGGAGCTTGGGTGTGACGCGTTTGACAAGGGGGAGGTCCTGAGTTCAAGCTGCAGGATCCCCTATTTTGTCACTCATTTTGGACGGCATGGAGGAAGAGGTTGAGAGCAACTTGAATTCTACCATGGACTTGGTCAAGGGGTGACTTGGATGGTGGAGAGAAATTGGTGGAGGATGACTTGTTCAAACTTATTTGAAATTGTGGCTGGGAGTGAATAGGGGGATTTGGCCGAATGTTGGGGAGTTGTGGAGTGGGTGGACGGCTTGGTGGTGTGTTGTAGTGGGTAATGCCGAAATTCATTTGGAATTTTGAGGCATTTTCGGTCAAGTTGGAAGGCTATTCTTTCTTTCTTTTGTCATTGAATTTTCAAGAGAATTTCTCTCATTCTTTTACTCTTGGAACCGTAAGATCAAAACTCAAAAGGGATTGCCGAAAGTTTCATTTTATTTCTTGTCTCCTAAAGTGTTTGTAGCCGAAAGTTCTTGAGCCTCAAGCTTGTACTTCTTTTTGTCTCTTTTGGCCGAATGCTCATTCCATTTCTCCTTCTTATCTTCTTTTGGAGCTAAGCCGAAACTAGCCTTCTCATATCTCATTTTTGTTTCGTTTTCTCTCCCCTTTTTGAAACACTAAAGCTGAAATTTACCTTGCCTAAACCGAAAATTCCTATTCATTCCTTCCATTTCTTGTCATCTCAAAAAACCGAAAAGCACCTACCACTTTTCCATTTTTCTTATTTTTTTCTTCTCAAACTTTGGCCGATTCTTTCTTCTTGATCACATATTTCCCTTGCTTTATTTTAATTCTAGACCGAATTCTTTTTGGTTCAGAGTATTGACCGGATCCATCCCTTCTCCTAGTGGTTGTTGTGGCCGAACATCAATAGAGTGTTGGGGGGTTTCTTGCTTCAACCGTTTGGAGGTTGGTAGGTCCATGGCCGAATGGTCATTTATTTTCTTTCTTTTCTCAATCGATTTTGGTTTAATTAAGGGCCGAATATGGTCATTTTGGAAGGATTCTAATCTCTTCGTTATAGGATCATTGGATTGTGGAAGCAAGCAAGAGGAGCCGTTTTCTTCTATCAATTGGTAAGTAAGGGTAAGTGGTTGATATATATTATTATTAGTCCAATTCTTTGGTTTCGGTTAAGGCAAGGGTGACTAAGGATTAACTATGTTCTTGATAGGTGTTGGCCGATTATCAGAAGAACCACTGTTGGTTCGAGGGTTGGTTGGAAACCAAACCATTCACAAGAGCAAGGTAAGGGTTCGATATTAACCCCTTTGGTTAATTGTTGTGGCCGAATGTCATAGATGCCTAACCCCTAATGGTTGGCCGATTGTAGGAGTTAGTACTCGAGGGACTTAGATCGTTTCGTTGGGATTCTAGACTCGTTTTTATCAGGTGTGTATACTAACACACTTATATTTAGTAATATGATTGATAACCTGTGTGATAATTAATGAAACAGTGATGATTGATATGATACCCTAATGGGTATGATTCTGGACTCGGGTAAGTCAGTATTATTATTATGAGTTTAATGATGATCTATATGATACCATGGCTGTGGATATATGTGACATGGGATATGAGATTAGACATGTTAGCATGATATGCATGATTGTATGATATGCATGATTACATGAGTATGGTATGTTGATGGGTGATACGAGTGGAGGGAGCAGTGATATTTTGTGCTGACGAGCACCAGTGTTTTGGTAACACACTTTGTGACTTTGGGTCACCAGAGGTTTGGCACCTCCAGAGGTTTGGTACCTCAGCGTCTCGTCCCTGTGGTTAACACCACCGTGGGTTGGCCCCACTTGTGAGATATGGGATTGACGCCAGTGATTTGGTATCACACGATGGGTTGGCCCCATCACCAGATTTGTGACTACGGTCACCAGTGCTTTGGTAGCACATTGTGTCTTTGGGACACCAGAGGTTTGGCACCTCATTGCGACTTGTCCCTGTGGTTTGACCACCGTGGGTTGGCCCCACTTGAGATATGGGATCGTCTGCTAGTGATTTGGTATCACACGATGGGTTGGCCCCATCATCATTGGATTTGTGACTTCGGTCACCAGTGCTTTGGTAGCACAATTGTGTCTTTGGGACACCAGTGGTTTGGTACCACATTGACGGATATTGTGTCTTTGGGACACCAGTGTTTTGGTAACACATTGTGACTATATGTCACCAGTGGTTTGGCACCACCAGTGGTTTGGTACCACACGGGGTAGAAAAGGCGATATGGATGGTTAGGATCGGGTTGCATTAATTATGTTGCTATGTATGATGTGTGTTAGCATGTTGTTTTATCGGGAGCGGGATATACACACTGAGTCACTCGACTCACCCTCTCCTTTAACATTTCAGGTGACTCGTAGACGCGGACATGGAGCCGGGATGGACTCGGGGTGCACATGCCATGCTTTAATAAAAGTTTTGCTCAGACTATTGAATTTGGGTACTTTAGCTTATTTACTTTTATTTGGGTTTTATTTTGGACTTGTAAAAGGCCTTTAATTGATGTTTGTGATGTTTATGTTTTAATTAGATTTTAATATGCCTTAACAAAATAAGTTGGTATAAATTTTACTAAAACTTGGAAAGATAATAATTTCAAAATCTTAACGCAATGTGTTTTTAAACTATACCACCGGGTATCACACTAAGTCTTTATGATAAACAAATACAAATGGTTTTCAATTCAAACTTGTAGTTCTCCTAAGTTTAAAAGTGTTTTAAGTATCACTAAGAAACTAATGAGGTTTTAAATGGTATAAACTCGTTTTAACTACACATTCTGGCTAAGTTTTCAAAATATCCGAGTTTCAAATACACCATTTGATTCCAAACAAGCCTACTTAAAATTTTCTTCAAGTACACTATGTTTTCACCCCGCTTTTAAACGAAAAATCTGATCTCTCAAAAACGTTTTCCCCGTAACATACCAGATTCGGACGTGGTGTCTTGTCCAGGTTTGGGGTGTTACAATTGTGGTATCAGAGCCAGGTTCAAAGGCTCGGCTGTGGGCCTGAGGCTCAAAATGTTTTCAAAAGTCTGTTTAAGTGTTTGTTTTGAAAGTATGGTTTGAAAGGCATGGCACCGAGTCTCCGGCACCAGTTCGCCCAGGTAAGTACCCCGTACTATTACTTGTGATTTGATTGGATGTGATATGATTTGATAAATAGCAACAGTATGCTACTTTAGAGATTGAAACTGATAGGATTTTGTGAACTCGCGAGAACAAATCCTCTTTAATATTCATAAGACTTGCTTTTTAAACAAGTGGAATAAATACTGATTCATAAAATTCTTTAATCAGATACGTAGAAAGATTAGTCATGAGCACTCGAGGTGGATGTGGTCGTAATACTCGTGGTAGGGGTAGGGGTAGAATGACAGTTTCTGAGCCCGTAGGATCTGGGCAGGGTTCAGAAAATGAGATACCGGTTCCGCCACCAGCTGGAGGTGGTGAGTTCCAAGATCAGACTGGAGACGATGCAGTGTCACAGGCGATGCTGCGAGTGTTGGAAAGAGTAGCTGGAGCAGGTGGTGGTGCAGGAGTTAGGAAATCCGTTCCTGAGCGACTCCGGGCTAATGGGGCCGAATTCTTCCGAGGTGTATCGGGTGTTGCTCCTAGCACTGCTGAATATTGGCTGGAGGCAACTGAACGGATCATGGATGATCTGGACTTGACGGCTGAAGAGAAGCTGAAGGGCATCGTATCGCTTCTTCGGGATGAGTCATACCAGTGGTGGCTCACGGTTCGGGACAGTGTGGCAGCAGAGGATTTGACATGGGATTATTTTAGGGCTGCATATCAAAAGAAGTACATCGGGGCTAGTTATATTGACTCCCAGCGAAAGGCATTTCTGAGGCTTGTTCAGGGGAGTAAATCTGTTGCTGAGTACGAGGCTGAGTTCCTGAAGCTGAGTAGGTATGCTAGGGGCATTGTAGCCACTGAGCATGAGAGGTGTGTTCGTTTCGAGGATGGTCTGCGAGACGAGTTGAGACTGCTGATTGCTCCTCAGCAGGAGCGCGAGTTTGCTGTCTTAGTTGAGAAGGCTAAGGTAGCCGAGGGTGTTAAGGAGTCAGTGAGGCAGAGTATGGACAGGAGTAGGCTTAAGAGGAGCTTTGGGTCCTCTGGATCGTCGGGTAATCTGCAGAAGAGGGCTAGACCGAGTGGGCAGAATCAGCCTGCTAGGTTTGTTGCTGCTAGGCAGGGACCGCCGCAGTGTAATCAGTGTGGGAAATCTCATTGGGGTGGTTGTTGGACTGGTGGAAAAGGTTGCTTCGAGTGTGGTTCTCTGGAGCATCGCATAAGGGACTGTCCGCGTAGGATGGCCAGGATTCAGTCTGAGAGTCAGGGCCGTAATCAGTTCAGAGGTAATGGACCGCCACTGCAGAGGGGCCGTGGTAATGGCAGAGGTGGTAATGGTTCTGGTCGGGGCCGTGGAGCACCGGGCAGAGGTGCAATTAGTTCTGAGGCCAGGCAGCCTGGATTGGTATATGCTGCGAGGCGCCGAGAGGAGGGTGACGCACCGGACGTCATAACTGGTACGTTCTTGATTTTTGGTACTCCTTATACTGCTTTAATTGATGTGGGTTCTACGCACTCTTATGTTGCCAGTAGTATAGTAGAGACAATGGATTTAGACTCTGAGATATCTTCTAGGCAGATGACTGTGATTAGCCCTCTAGGTCACTCTGTAGTGGTAGATAAGCTGTTTAGAGAGGTACCCCTAGAACTCCAAGGGGTAGTGTTTGCTGCTGATCTGATGGAACTGCCGTTTGGGGAGTTCGATCTGATTCTTGGGATGGATTGGTTGGTCAAGTACCAGGCGAGGTTGGATTGCGCGGCCAAGCGCATGGTTCTTAAGACGGTTGATGGTGATGAGGTGGCTATGATAGGTAATAGGAGAGATTACTTATCAAATGTGGTATCTGCTTTGAAAGCGGAGAAGATGGTCAGGAAGGGCTGCGAAGCGTATGTGGTTCATGTGTATGCCTTGGAGGCTAGAGAGTCTGCTGTTGAGAAGGTTCGTGCTGTTAAGGAATTTGCTGATGTGTTTCCTGAGGAGCTTCCGGGTTTGCCGCCAGATCGCGAAGTAGAGTTCGGGATAGATCTGTTACCCGGGACTGCGCCAGTGTCTATTGCTCCGTATAGGATGGCACCAAAGGAATTGGTGGAGCTTAAGCTCAGATCCAGGAGTTATTGGATCGTGGTTTTATCAGGCCAAGTGTTTCGCCGTGGGGAGCGCCGGTACTCTTTGTTAAGAAGAAAGATGGTACAATGCGGATGTGCATAGACTACCGCCAGTTGAACAAGCTGACGATTAAAAACAAGTATCCGTTGCCACGGATAGATGACTTGTTTGATCAGCTGAAGGGTGCTGCGGTATTTTCGAAGATTGATCTGAGGTCTGGGTACCATCAGTTGAAGGTTAAGGAGGCTGATATCCATAAAACAGCGTTTCGGACTCGGTATGGGCACTATGAATTTCTGGTAATGCCGTTCGGGTTGACTAACGCACCGGCAGCGTTTATGGATATGATGAACAGGGTGTTTCAGCAGTATCTGGATCAGTTCGTCGTGGTTTTCATAGACGACATCTTGGTGTACTCAAGGACAGAGGAAGAGCATGATAAGCATTTGAGGGTGGTACTGCAGATTCTGAGGGAAAAGCAACTCTATGCTAAGTTCAGTAAGTGCGAGTTCTGGCTTAGAGAAGTGACGTTCTTGGGTCATGTAGTGTCAGCTGAGGGGATTCGTGTAGATCCTCGTAAGATTGAGGCAGTTTTGGATTGGAAGCCGCCTAGGTCAGTGGCTGAGATTCGTAGTTTTCTGGGTTTGGCCGGATACTACCGAAGGTTTGTTGAGGGTTTCTCGCTAATAGCAGTGCCGATGACTAAGTTGTTAAGGAAAGAGGTTCCGTTTGTATGGACTGAGAAGCAGCAGGAAAGTTTCGATAAGTTAAAGAAGATCTTGACTGAGGCTCCGGTTTTAATTCAACCTGAGGCTGGTAAGGAATACACGGTCTACTGCGATGCATCACATACAGGTCTGGGTTGTGTGCTGATGCAAGAAGGTAAGGTTGTGGCTTACGCTTCTCGACAGCTGAGGCCACACGAGGTCAACTATCCGACGCACGATTTGGAGCTAGCGGCTGTAGTCTTCGCCTTAAAGATTTGGAGGCACTACTTATATGGAGAGAGATCGATAGTTTACACGGATCATAAGAGTCTGAAGTATCTACTGACTCAGAAGGATTTGAATTTGAGGCAGCGTAGATGGGTTGAATTGCTAAAGGATTACGACTGTTCTATTGAGTATCACCCGGGCAAGGCTAACGTGGTAGCAGACGCGTTGAGCCGTAAGGTTGTTTCGGACTTAAGAGCATTGTTTGCCCATTTGAGCTTGTATGACGACGGGAGTATTCTGGCAGAGCTGCAGGTTAAGCCTACTTGGGTTGAGCAGATCAGAGAGAAACAGCTAGAGGATGAGGTTCTAAGTGCGCGAAGGTTGCAAGTGCAGGATGGTGGTTTGGAGGGTTACAGTCTGTCTAGTGACGAGGTCCTGTGTTTTCAGGGTAAGGCTTGTATGCCTAAGGATGTTGAGATAAGGCAGAAGATTCTTTAGGACGCACATAGTAGTCCTCATGCTATGCATCCTGGAGGTAGCAAGATGTATAAGGATCTCAGGGAGCAGTTTTGGTGGCCTGGTTTGAAGAAAGAGGTGACAGAGTTTGTTGGGAAGTGTCTAACTTGTCAGCAGGTCAAGGCTGAGCACCAGTTACCGTCGGGTTTGCTTCAGCCTGAAAAGATTCCTCGGTGGAAGTGGGAAAGGATAACCATGGATTTTGTCAGTGGGTTACCGCTTACGCCAAGCAAGAAGGATTCAGTTTGGGTAGTGGTGGATCGTCTGACTAAATCAGCTCACTTTATTCCGGTGAGGGTTGACTTCTCACTTCAGAAGCTAGCGAAGCTGTATGTTTCAGAGATAGTGAGGTTGCACGGTGTGCCAGTGTCAATAATCTCGGATAGGGATCCCAGGTTTACGTCAAGGTTCTGGAAAGCATTGCATCAAGCATTGGGTACTCGTTTGGATTTCAGCACGGCTTTTCACCCGCAGTCTGACGGGCAATCAGAAAGGGTTATTCAGATCTTAGAGGATATGCTGAGAGGTTGTGTTCTGGATTTCAAAGGTAGTTGGGAGGAGTTTCTACCATTAGCTGAGTTTGCCTACAACAACAGTTACCAAGCGAGCATCAAGATGGCACCGTATGAGGCGTTGTATGGTAGGAAGTGTCGCTCACCTACGTGTTGGACGGAGTTAGGTGAACGTCAGTTGTTGGGACCCGAGTTGGTGGCTGAGACCGAAGACAAGGTTAAGTTGATTCAGTCTTGTTTGAAGGAAGCTTCGGACCGGCAAAAGTCTTATGCCGATCTTAAGCGAAGAGAGATAGAGTTTGCTGTTGGGGATAAGGTTTTTCTGAAGGTCTCGCCGTGGAAAAAGGTGTTGAGGTTCGGAAGGAAAGGTAAGCTAAGTCCGAGGTTCATTGGGCCATATAAGGTACTGAGGCGAGTTGGACCAGTAGCGTATCAGCTTGAGTTGCCAGCAGAGCTAAGTCAGATTCACGACGTTTTTCACGTTTCAATGCTTCGGAGGTATCGTTCAGATCCATCACATGTGGTAGCAGTGGAGGAGATCGAGGTAAATCCAGACTTGACTATGGAAGAGGAACCTGTACAGATTCTTGATCGGGATGTGAAGGTTCTGCGTAGGAAGTCGGTGCCTTTGGTTAAGGTACTTTGGCGGAATCATGGCGTAGAAGAAGCGACGTGGGAACCCGAGGATATGATGAGACAGCAATACCCGCAACTCTTTTGATCAGGTAATTTCGAGGCCGAAATTATTTTAAGGGGGTAGAACTGTAATATCCCGGGTTAGGGGCTATTTTGTGCTGCATGTTATTACATGTGTTTGGTGTGCTGTGTTGCTATTTTCTGTGTTTTAGGGGCTTAATTGTAGGCTAGGAGTGTGCCTGAGTGAATGGGAAAATTTTGGTTTTTGGGTGTTAAGTCAGGGGAGCTGTTGGAGCTGGGGTATAAGAGTTTTCTTTGGTGTTTTATTGCACAAATGAAGAGCTGGCAAAGTGGCAAGGGGAGTGACGCCACATGGAGCTTGGGTGTGACGCCTTTGACAAGGGGGAGGTCCTGAGTTCAAGCTGCAGGATCCCCTATTTTGTCACTCATTTTGGACGGCATGGAGGAAGAGGTTGAGAGCAACTTGAATTCTACCATGGACTTGGTCAAGGGGTGACTTGGATGGTGGAGAGAAATTGGTGGAGGATGACTTGTTCAAACTTATTTGAAATTGTGGTTGGGAGTGAATAGGGGGATTTGGCCGAATGTTGGGGAGTTGTGGAGTGGGTGGACGGCTTGGTGGTGTGTTGTAGTGGGTAATGCCGAAATTCATTTGGAATTTTGAGGCATTTTCGGTCAAGTTGGAAGGCTATTCTTTCTTTCTTTTGTCATTGAATTTTCAAGAGAATTTCTCTCATTCTTTTACTCTTGGAACCGTAAGATCAAAACTCAAAAGGGATTGCCGAAAGTTTCATTTTATTTCTTGTCTCCTAAAGTGTTTGTAGCCGAAAGTTCTTGAGCCTCAAGCTTGTACTTCTTTTTGTCTCTTTTGGCCGAATGCTCATTCCATTTCTCCTTCTTATCTTCTTTTGGAGCTAAGCCGAAACTAGCCTTCTCATATCTCATTTTTGTTTCGTTTTCTCTCCCCTTTTTGAAACACTAAAGCTGAAATTTACCTTGCCTAAACCGAAAATTCCTATTCATTCCTTCCATTTCTTGTCATCTCAAAAAACCGAAAAGCACCTACCACTTTTCCATTTTTCTTATTTTTTCTTCTCAAACTTTGGCCGATTCTTTCTTCTTGATCACATATTTCCCTTGCTTTATTTTAATTCTAGACCGAATTCTTTTTGGTTCAGAGTATTGACCGGATCCATCCCTTCTCCTAGTGGTTGTTGTGGCCGAACATCAATAGAGTGTTGGGGGGTTTCTTGCTTCAACCGTTTGGAGGTTGGTAGGTCCATGGCCGAATGGTCATTTATTTTCTTTCTTTTCTCAATCGATTTTGGTTTAATTAAGGGCCGAATATGGTCATTTTGGAAGGATTCTAATCTCTTCGTTATAGGATCATTGGATTGTGGAAGCAAGCAAGAGGAGCCGTTTTCTTCTATCAATTGGTAAGTAAGGGTAAGTGGTTGATATATATTATTATTAGTCCAATTCTTTGGTTTCGGTTAAGGCAAGGGTGACTAAGGATTAACTATGTTCTTGATAGGTGTTGGCCGATTATCAGAAGAACCACTGTTGGTTCGAGGGTTGGTTGGAAACCAAACCATTCACAAGAGCAAGGTAAGGGTTCGATATTAACCCCTTTGGTTAATTGTTGTGGCCGAATGTCATAGATGCCTAACCCCTAATGGTTGGCCGATTGTAGGAGTTAGTACTCGAGGGACTTAGATCGTTTCGTTGGGATTCTAGACTCGTTTTATCAGGTGTGTATACTAACACACTTATATTTAGTAATATGATTGATAACCTGTGTGATAATTAATGAAACAGTGATGATTGATATGATACCCTAATGGGTATGATTCTGGACTCGGGTAAGTCAGTATTATTATTATGAGTTTAATGATGATCTATATGATACCATGGCTGTGGATATATGTGACATGGGATATGAGATTAGACATGTTAGCATGATATGCATGATTGTATGATATGCATGATTACATGAGTATGGTATGTTGATGGGTGATACGAGTGGAGGGAGCAGTGATATTTTGTGCTGACGAGCACCAGTGTTTTGGTAACACACTTTGTGACTTTGGGTCACCAGAGGTTTGGCACCTCCAGAGGTTTGGTACCTCAGCGTCTCGTCCCTGTGGTTAACACCACCGTGGGTTGGCCCCACTTGTGAGATATGGGATTGACGCCAGTGATTTGGTATCACACGATGGGTTGGCCCCATCACCAGATTTGTGACTACGGTCACCAGTGCTTTGGTAGCACATTGTGTCTTTGGGACACCAGAGGTTTGGCACCTCATTGCGACTTGTCCCTGTGGTTTGACCACCGTGGGCTGGCCCCACTTGAGATATGGGATCGTCTGCTAGTGATTTGGTATCACACGATGGGTTGGCCCCATCATCATTGGATTTGTGACTTCGGTCACCAGTGCTTTGGTAGCACAATTGTGTCTTTGGGACACCAGTGGTTTGGTACCACATTGACGGATATTGTGTCTTTGGGACACCAGTGTTTTGGTAACACATTGTGACTATATGTCACCAGTGGTTTGGCACCACCAGTGGTTTGGTACCACACGGGGTAGAAAAGGCGATATGGATGGTTAGGATCGGGTTGCATTAATTATGTTGCTATGTATGATGTGTGTTAGCATGTTGTTTTATCGGGAGCGGGATATACACACTGAGTCACTCGACTCACCCTCTCCTTTAACATTTCAGGTGACTCGTAGACGCAGACATGGAGCCGGGATGGACTCGGGGTGCACATGCCATGCTTTAATAAAAGTTTTGCTCAGACTATTGAATTTGGGTACTTTAGCTTATTTACTTTTATTTGGGTTTTAATTTGGACTTGTAAAAGGCCTTTAATTGATGTTTGTGATGTTTATGTTTTAATTAGATTTTAATATGCCTTAACAAAATAAGTTGGTATAAATTTTACTAAAACTTGGAAAGATAATAATTTCAAAATCTTAACGCAATGTGTTTTTAAACTATACCACCGGGTATCACACTAAGTCTTTATGATAAACAAATACAAATGGTTTTCAATTCAAACTTGTAGTTCTCCTAAGTTTAAAAGTGTTTTAAGTATCACTAAGAAACTAATGAGGTTTTAAATGGTATAAACTCGTTTTAACTACACATTCTGGCTAAGTTTTCAAAATATCCGGGTTTCAAATACACCATTTGATTCCAAACAAGCCTACTTAAAATTTTCTTCAAGTACACTATATTTTCACCCCGCTTTTAAACGAAAAATCTGATCTCTCAAAAACGTTTTCCCCGTAACATACCAGATTCGGACGTGGTGTCTTGTCCGGGTTTGGGGTGTTACAAGGGTGAAACCTAATATGGGAATCCATAGGTCGAGTTAATGTGATTCTAGGAGTTTTAATTAGAAAGAGATTTCAATTAATCAACCTAGGGTTAGACGTTATTCGCTTCGAGAGAGGGTTTAATATACATTAGGGAATCTTACGGATCATGTCAAATGAATAAATCATCTGGTTCAGAGTTAGATAACTAGTGAAGTCTAGGTGGATTCTTCCTTGGGTGTCGTCATAATCAATTGGTTTTTATTCCCAGTTATTTTCCAAAATTCATTCTTCTTTGTCTTAGAGTCTTTAGTTTATTTGTTACTTAATTTTAGATTAGATAAAAATCACTTTATTCTTAACTGTACTACTGTTCGATAGGTGCGCTTGCCTCAAATCGTTGTCATAGTTAGTTTCCAGGTTCGATCATTCTTTTTATAAATTTTAAGACTCGACAAACCAGGGAACTGAAATATTAAGAAAGCTCAATTTTTATTACTTTAGCCATTATTATTATTGTTATTTTTTTTACTTTGTTAAATTTTCTTTTATTTGATTTTGGAAAAAAGAGGTGATGGCACTGAATAATTATCAGTGGCAAGTTATGAGGACAATTCCTACTAAAGCAGCCAGTGTCTTCAACCTCAACGTGGTCACCAGGTTGTCTAACCAGCTAGATATGATGAATAAAAAGACTGATGGTTTGTATAGTTTCTCGCAGGTACACCCAGTAATACAATATGACTCGAATTTAGGAGGCGTGGGGAATCCTGAGTACCCACCCTACGGATATGGCATGGAGACCGAACAAGTCCACTATATGGGTAACTATTCTAGACCTCAAAATAATTTTTATAGTGACACTTATAGTGCAGGCTGGAGGTACCATCCCAATTTCTCGTGGGATGATCAAAGTAGACAAAGACAGGAACTTTCTCCAAATTTTCAACAACCACCTCACCAACAGGAAGAGGAGTTGAACCTTGAGGAGATGCTGACAAAATTCATAGTAGCCACAGAAAATCCAAATTTTCAACAACCACCTTACCAACAGGAAGAGGAGTCAAACCTTGAAGAGATGCTGACAAAATTCATAGCAGCCTCAGAAACACGTTTCCAAAAGGTAGAAACAAAACTTGAAGTATTGACACAAGAGTTCAAGGATCAATTCGGGCAATTTGCTAAGCTGATCTCAGAACAACTACAAGAAAGCTTGCCAAGCAACACTGAAACTAACCCAAAAGAGCAAATTCAAGCCGTAACAGCTCATGACAGTGAAAGGTTAGTAGAATCTGACACAAAGCAAGAGCTTGTGGTAAGTGAAGGTAAGGTTGAGGTAAGCCAGGATTTACCAAACTCGGTAATTACAGAGTACCAAGCTCGTGTGCCATACCCTAATACGATAAAGAAAGACCACACAGAGGATCAATTCGGTAAGTCTCTTAAACTTCCAAAGAAATTTCATATTAACTTACCGTTTCTTGAAGCTCTTTCGCAGATGCCAGATCTTAGACCTCATGGCAATAAAGAAGAAATTTATGAGGAACGAAGGCTCTGGATCGATGAACTAGAAGAATGGAAGACACACCTCAAAGAGAAACTAAAACCACACGAAGCAAAAACTCAAAGACGCACTTAATGATGGGACAACCCAGCTTAAAATAGGAGATTAGGTACTCAAAATATTCCCAGATGGAACAGTCGAGGTAACTAGTCCTAAAATTAGCACCCTTAAGGTAAACACTACTCGACTTAAACTTTATATCCATAACCGAATTGATCGCATGAGAAAGGATTTTCACCTACTCAAACCACCATAATTGTGCGAATAACAGGTAAGTCTAGCTCAAGACTTTAAACGAGCGCTTCTCGAGAGGCAACCCGAGCACTAACTCTACTAACTAGTTTCATTTTATTTCTTTTCATATTTAGGCGTAGGTTCCTATACCCACACGGCCGTGGCCGTGGCCGGGTGGGCACCATATGTAGGTAAAAGGGCGTGTCCATAGATGTGTGGCAACAGGACAAAATTTTTCTAAAAACACGAGCTGCATCTCTATTTAAACCCCCTTTTTCTTTTCTTTTTTCCAGTTGTCTTTCTTCTTTCATTTTCCATTATTTACTTTTTTTTTTATTTTTTATTTTTTATTTTCTTTATTATTTTCTTCTTATTCTTCATGCCATTTATATTTAGCTTAGGATACAATAAAATCAGGATGGCTGCTTCGAGGATTCAATTTCAAATGTTTCAAGGCGCTTCCCCACGTTCACCTCCAATCCTATCCGGTTTCTTTTCAATGATTTCATCCAAAATTCAGGAAGTTTTACTTCTCTCCCCATCTTATGATTTTATGATTATATTGCTATTATCTACCTTTGTACATTGAGGGCAATGTACATCTTAAGTGTGGGGGGTTAACTATAGTATTATTTGAAAATCCCTGAATTATACCTTGTTCTAAAGTAAGTTTCTCATATTATGATTAGAATGAAATTTCCCTAATATATTATTTTTATTGATATTTTTTAGATTAAGTCATTGATAATTGTACACTGATGATTAAATTTGAAGGATACTAGAGAATCAAGCATGATAAGTCTATTTTTCAAAATTTAAAAATTTTTAGGTTGTCTACCTGAATCTGAATGTTACCTTGAAGTTTGAAATTTACGAGGTTGGTATCAAAACCCATAATTTTTTGTGAGACTTTGAGCCATTTAGAGCATACATCCTTTCTTGCTCACTTTATTAATTATGAATGTGTCAACATTGATTTGTTATTCTAGAACTTGCATTGATTATACATGTCGAGACCATACCTATGATTTGATATACCGAGATGATAAAGGCACCTAGGTTTTAACCCACTTACTCCATTAAAAAACTGACCTTCATAACTAACCCCTAGTGAACCCCGTTGATCTTAACAACCCTTTTTTTTTACTCACCCACTAATATTAACACAAAACCCTTTGTATTTGTTATCACCATTCTTTTTTACTACCCTTATATCGAGATTTGATTTGATTGGTTGCCTAATCATATTATTTCAGTAGTTGAATTCATTATTTGACTTGTTCTTAAAAAAACGAAGTGTATTCATTATTAGTTTTGTGATTAGGTGAGCTTATACATTAAATTCTAATTATTGAAGAAGCTCGTATTAAAGTATTATCAATAGTAGTATTATTAGTTTCCAATTGATATAATTACTTATATTCAATTCGTTGTTTCTAGTTAGGTAATTTGTTAGGTCAATCTCGATTCTAACCTTCTAATTCATCCTTTATCCACACCTTTAACCCAAGCCCCATTACAACCCTGTTAAAGACCTTTTGATTTGTGTATCATCTCATATTATAGTGGTGGAGATTTGATTTTCATGCAAGCCTATGGGATTAACTTTTCATGTTCGACTTTTGAGCGCTTAATTTTGAACCTTAAACACTTCAAGTGGTTTGAGTGAATCTTTAGTGGCAATGTCAACTCTTGTCGATTTCGAATCAGAGGTAATTATTTAGGTAAAGGGAAACACCTATGTTTTCATACTATAAAAACTATGACTTTGATTTTTTGAATCTTTAGGACTCTTTGAGTTGAGTTATCCATGTATGAATTATTTATGAATTATGATGAAACATTATTGATGAATATTATGAACCGAGGAAGTTCGTTTTAATTGTGAGTTGAGAATTTTGCTTGAGGACAAGCAACATCTTAAGTGTGGGGGTATTTAATAAACCGTAAAAGTAACATATTTTAAGCCCACATTTAGCATGCTTTTGGATGATTTAAGCCTTGAATTATGTAAAAAGGTGCTCTTAATCCTTTCTTTTCATGTTTTATACTCAGGAGAGCACCCAATGATGAAAAGAATGGAAAATGGGCCCAAAACAAAGTAAATGGGCAATATCACGAAATTGACACGGCCTGGCCCAAATCCACATGGCTGTGCCCAATTCAACAGGATCGAACACGGCCTGACCACGACTTACACGGGCATGTGCCATGGGCGTGTCCCTGTCGCGGGAAAGAAGAGTTTCATTCGGATTAGTATACTTATGGGCAAAGTAACATATTCAAAAGCCTATATAAACACCCTAAGTATGAGGAGAAAAGGGGGAACCCAAGGCTTTAGTCAGCGGATGTCCGACTAGGCCAAAGGAGGCAGATTTGTGGGGATTTACTCGAAGATAGCCAGTTGATCCATCTCAAGAAGCCGGAGTTATACTCAAGACGGAGGATCTCTCCTTCAACTCCTTCAGGGGGTTTTAGGGATTTCTTATATTTTGTTTTATCTTTTCTTCTGATATGTTTTCTATTATTATTATCAACTAAACCCTCAGATACCTGAGGGGGATGAAACCTAAGATGAATCTTGTTATTGTTTGCTGAACTATATGATAAATATTTGACTTGTTCTTAATTATGTGTTCTTAATTCTTGTGTTGATATTTCTGGGATATTAATTCAAGTATGATGTTCTTAGGTGGAGGAGCAAAAGTCCCTGCCTAAGAGTAGATCTAGCATAATTAAGCGGAGTTGATAGAGCGCCTAGAGATAGGGTGACGAGGTTTTGCCGGATTAGGGTGAAACCTAATATGGGAATCCATAGATCGAGTTAATGCGATTCTAGGGGTTTTAATTAGAAAGAGATTTCAATTAATCAACCTAAGGTTAGACGTTATTCGCTTCGAGAGAGGGTTTAATATACATTAGGGAATCTTACGGATCAGGTCAAATGAATAAATCGTCTAATTCAGAGTTAGATAACAAGTGAAGTCTAGGTGGATTCTTCCTTGGGTGTCGTCTTAATCATTTGGTTTTTCTTCCAAGTTATTTTCCCATATTCATTCTTCTTTGTCTTAAAGTCTTTAGTTTATTTGTTAGTTAATTTTAGATTAGATAAAAATAACTTTATTCTTAGGCTAGATAATAAAAAGAGATTTAGTATTAGTACTTTTGGTTCCTTTGGGTTCAACATTCCGGTCTTGCCTTAACTATACTACTGTTCGATAGGTGCGATTGCCTCAAATCATTGTCATAGTTAGTTTCCAGGTTCGATCATTCTTTTTATAAATTTTAAGACTCGACAGACACGATCACCTTGTTTCCATATAAACAAATAACTAACACATGCCTGAACCTGTAATTCAATTTCACATTCGGTCTTTACTTCACATTGCCCGTTGAACCGTTCGGAATTGAAAAGGATACATGGATAGTTGGAAAGATCGTACAATGCCAACTCTCAGACGTGGTCTTACATGACACTGTCCCAGACAGGGTCTTAACGAAAACACATCGATGCCAACGTCCCAGATGCGATCTTACACGAAAATAGATATCAAAATCCTATGTCATGACATATGTATCCTATCTATTCCTAGGATTCATAAGGGACTTTCGGACATTGATTCTCGAATGAAACGAGCTCGAAACATAGTTCCCTATCTCAAATCACATTCGGCCAAAACTCATATATAATCGAATAATTCATTTCATCACATAATGTAATATCCGGGATTTATGGCTTATGCGTTAATGCTAAATTGTATGAAATAGCATGCCTATGTGTGTTTTGAATGTGCTTTATGAATTTTTAGAACTTTAGATTGTAGAAGAATGCCTTAGAAATTATTTAATTTTAAGTCCTTAAGAGGAGCTAAGTCTGATAGGCCTTAAGAGAGTATGTAGGGGATTTATGACACAAATATCAGCTTGGTAAAGTGGCTGCAAGGCGCCACTTAAAACCACACAAGTGACGCCACAAGCAGGGTGCAAGGGCCTAGGTTCGAGCAGCGTGGGAAGCAAATAAAAGAGTTTTATTTTGCTGCAAGGAGCAAGAGAGGTGGACGACAATGGGGCACTAAGGGATGAGTTTAAGATGTGGTCTAATCCTTGTAAAATTCGGCTAAGATAAGAGATAAATGTCGATTTATTTTTATTAATTTGAATAAGGTGATAAAGAGAAAAATAAGGGATTTGATAAGGAAGGATGAGGGGGCCGAATGTGGGGCTCTTTTGGTGGTATTTTCGGCCAAGGAAGGAGAGTAAGGCCATTTGTTTTCTTTTCTTTCCAAGTGAGTCTCTGCCGAATTCTCTAGCAAATATCCTCTTTTCTCTTTTATTTGGTCAAAGCCGAAATACCCTGTGTTCTAGCCGAATCTCCATCATCAACCCTCTTCTTCTTTTGCAAACTCAATCAAAAGCTGAATATACCAATAACCCCTAGTCGATTTCTCATTAAGCCTCAAAAGCTGAAACTTGTTGATCAACACTAGCCTATAGCCGAATTCTTCTGTGGATTCAAGCAAGGGAGCAGTCAACTTCTGTATTGAGGGTAAGGATCAACTATGGATCGTTTTCTTTCTTTTTCTTTAGTCGAAAGTTGGAAACTAATCCCTTTATGTCTTTGGCCGAAACCATGAAGGATTCTTTCGGGATTTCCATTGTAGCCGACTTCTAGGGGGAGTATCTGGGATTTCAAAATCCAAGGTAAGGGAAGTATGATACTAGGCCGAAGGCCATTTGCGTTAGTTCAATAAATGTTAGAATTAAATCTAACATAAGGCTTGTAGGTATTTCGACATCTCCAGAGCCAAGTGACTGTTTTCGGGATTTAGACCCACAGGGTAAGAAAGTCTTAATATTCGGCCAAGGCCATATTTAGTGATGAGATCTGTTTCTTATTCGTTCAAAAGCTGAAAACTAACCTGTGAAGTGATTTAGTGCTAGCCGATTGCAAGGAAGAAATATCACGGAGTTTCGGGATTTGATTAGTAGTCAAATCGGCAGCAAGGTAAGGATTTAAGTTGTGAAAATCCTTCGGGATTTGATTATATAGCCGAATAGGCTTTCGCTAAAATATTTAGTATTGCCGAATGTAGGAACTAAGATCTAGAGCATTTGATTGGGACTTTCAGGATTTCAGTGAACTCGTTAAGAAAATCAAGTGTGTACCTCACACTAATTCTTAATAGATTTATGGTTATGTTTTAATAAATGTGATAATAAGAATGTGTAAGATGTGGCTAAGAGTACCATGCAATGGTACAAAGTACTCAGGTACGTAACTTACTACTACTGTAGTTATGATAGCATGAATATTTGTTATGGCACATATGTGAATATTGATAAGAATGTGAAATAAAGAATAAAGCATGTTTATTGCATGATTTGTATGACATGCGGCATATGGGTGATATGTTAAGGGGAAGTGATCTGGTGGTTTTATACCACAATATCTGAATGTGGTGACTTATGTCACGAAATCTAAATGTGGTGACTTATGTCACAAAATATTATCTGGTGGCTATGCCACGATTTTATAAGGGCGATGAGCAAGTCGTTTGCAGCGACTGCCTTCGATGATGTGTAGCGGATGGAGGGTCGACTTAGTAGTCCCCACGGTGTGATGGTTGGTACAGGTGATGGGTAGCGGATGGTATCTAGGTGTGGGTTCGGGATTGCATCATTAAATTTAATTGCTATGTGTATATGTATGATCTGTTATGCCTAAATCGTTGGGACTTAGTGTTGGTGGTTATACACTGAGTCTGTTTGACTCACCCCGTTGTGGGATATTTTTCAGGTGACGCTCAGTAGATGGACCGGGTCGGCAGGAACTTGGATGGTGGCCATGCTCAGCTTAAAGTTATTTTATTGAGACTTTATTTTATATTTAAGTTTTGAAATTTATTTCGGGTTTTGTTCTGATGTAATAAGGCCATTACTACTAGACTGTTTATGCATGCGTTTTATTTGTTTAAGTATGAGATGATTTAAATCCAATCAAACATTAAGTAATTTTTCTTAAAAAGAAATTCCAAATGTTTTTTCACCTCAACACAAATGATTTTCAATTCATGCTAAACTGTAAAAACTCAACAATACTTTTAACTTATTGCTTACAAGTACGAAAATAAAGTTTTATTAAAACCTAGACTTTTCAATTCGAACCCAACACAAATCATATTTACTTCAAAAACACCCAAACTTTCCAAGGTAACAAATAAGTATTTGAAACGTTTTTCTCCAGGAACATACCAGATCCGGTCAAGGCTCGTGGGCCGGGATTGGGGTGTTTCACATAACATCTATATATTCTCAAGTTTAACAACATTTAAATGCTTATAGATGATCGCTGAAATCAGAGCTTTAAAATTTATAAAAGGAATGATCAGACTTGGAAACTAACTCTGACAACGATTAAAGGCAAGTGTACCTATCGAACAGTAGTATAGCTTAGGCAAGACTGGATTGTCGAACCCAAAGGAACTAAAAGTACTAATACTAACTTTCTTTTTATTATTTAGCCTAAAATTAAGTGAAGTTGCTTTAATCTAATTTAACGACTACTAAGCTAAAGATGCAAAGACAAAAAGAACAAATTGGGAAATAACTTGACGAAAAACTCAGTTGATTACGACGATACCCTCAGGAAGAATCCACCTAGACTTCACTTGTTATTTAACACTAAACCATATGATTTATTCACTTAGTTTGATCCCTAGGACTCCTTAACGTATATTAAACCCTCTCTCGAGGCGAATAACGTCTAACCCTAGGTTAATTAGTGGAACTCTCATTCTCTTATAATAACCCCCTATAATAGCAGTAAATCGATCTATGGATATCTCATATTAGGTTTCACCCTAATCCGGCAAAATCTCGTAACCCTATCTCTAGGCGTTCGATCAACTCCGCTTAATTATGCTAGATCTACTCTTAAGCAAGGTCTATTCCTCCTCCACCTAAGCACATCAGATTTGGATTAAGCATGCATAATTAAGAACAAACTAAGTATTTATCATATAATTCAGGAAACAATAACAAGATTCATCTAGGTTTCATCCCCTTCAGGTATCTTAGGGGTTTAGTTCATAACAAATAAAGAAAACACCTTAAGAGAAAAGATAAAACAAAGCATAAGAAATCCCTAAAACTCCCTGAAGGAATTGAAGGAGAAATCCACCGTCTCGAGTAGAATTCCGACTTCTTGGGATGGATCAGCTGGCTAACTTTGAGTAATTCTCTCAACTCTGACCTTTCCGGCTTGGCTCCTTGGCCTAACTCGACGCCCTTTCAACGGTGGTACTTAGGGGGTATTTATAGGCTCTTGGAATGCGATTCTTTCTTCCTAAGTATCCTTTTCCGACTGAAATTGTCTAAATCCACGACAGGGGCACGGCCATGTCACACGCCCGTGTGACTCGTCTTTAGGCCGTGTTCGAATTTCTAAGTTGAGGCACAACCGTGTAAGTCGGGGTGAGGCCGTGTTCTAGATGCATGACAAGGCACGGCCGTGTGGATTTCGTGATATGGCCCATTTACTCCGTTTTGGGCCCGTTTTGTGTTCTTTTCATCCTCGGGTGCTTTCTTGGGAATAAGACATGAAAAGAAAGGATTAAGAGCACCTTTTTACATAAATTGAGGGATAAATCATAAAAAAAAAGAAGCTAAATGTGGGATTTAAATATGTTATAATTACGGTTTATCAAACACCCCCACACTTAAGCTTTTGCTTGTCTTCAAGCAAAATTCTCAACTTACAATTAAAACGAACTTTCCATAATTCACAATTCCTATCAACAATGCCTCATCATAATTCATTGATAATTTATACATGGATAATTCAATTCAAAGAGTCCTAAAGATTCAAACAATGATAAGTCATTCATTTGTATTTGAAAACGTAGGTGTTTCCCCTTATCTGAAATATTACCTTTGATTCGAAATCGACAAGAGTTGATGTCCTCACTAAAGATTCACTCAAATCACTCAAAGTGTTTGAGGGTTAGGAAAAGAAGCACTCATACGTCGAACCTGAAAAGTTAATCCCATAGGCTTGCCTGAAAGTCAAATCTCCACCACTGTAAAATGAGATGATAGACAGATCAAAAAGTCTTTGTTAGGGTTGTAACAGGGCTAGGGTTAAGGTGTGGATAAAGGCTAAAATTAGAAGGTTAGAATCAAGATTGAATTGACAAGTACCTACCTAATGAATACTGAAATAATATTTACATCAACTGATAATAATAATCCTAACAATACGAGTTTTTCTTTCGGAAAATAAACTTTAACCATATAAGCTCACTATTAATACTGAATATACTTCGATTTTTTTAAGAACAAACTAATAATAAAGGATGAATTTAACTCATAGCATAATATAATTCGGTAACTAATCAAATTATATCTCAATTAAAGGGTAGTCAAAAGAAAGGGTGATAACAAATACAAAGGGGTTTTTGGGTTATTAATAGGTAAGTCAATAAAAAGGGTCGTTAGGATCAACGGGGTTCACTAGGGCTTAATTTATGAAGGTAGGCTTTTTAGTGGAGTGAGTGGGTTAAATTCTAGGTGCCTTTATCATCTCTGTATATCAAATCATGAATGTGGTCTCAACATGTATAAACGAGGCACATTCTAGAATAATAGTTCAAAGTTGACACACTCATAATCAAAAACTGAGCACAAAAAAGAATATATGCTCCAAAAGGCTCAAAAGCTCACAGAAATTATGGTGTTTTGACATCAATCTCATAAATTTCAAATTTCAAAGCAATATTCGAATTTAGGTTAACATCCTAGCAAAAATTTCTATTCTGAAAAATAGACTTATCATGCTTAATTCTCTAGTATCTTAAATTTCAATCATCAATGCACAATTATCAATGACTTAATCTAAAACAAGTCAATAAAAATCACGAATTATCATAAATTTCATCCTAATTAGTAATATGAGAAATTTACTTAAAAATAAGACTAAATTCAGGGCTTTGAGAATAATGCAAAAAGTTTGACACTTTTACCCCCACACTTAAGATGTACATTGCCCTCAATGTACAAAGATGGATAATGACAGTTAATATGCAAAATTAAAAGAGAGGGGAGAAAGTGGCACTCCCTGAATTAATGGATGATTTCCTTGGAGGATGGTAGAGGTCGTGTTGTCTGATGACTTGTGTAGTGGGAATTGCTTCCTAGTGATGTTTTTGAAACTGCTAAGTCATCAGTTAGAAATCGTTTGGGGCGTAATTAGATAAATGTTAGGAATACTCGAGTGTTAGATGTTGATGATACTCATAATAAAAGTTGTCAATGTATGATGAAAATTTTCAAACTTAAGACAAATTAAAATAACGAGAAAATAAAAAATAAAAATAAAAACTTAAAAATAAGAAAAAGAAAATTTAGATAAAAGGACTCAAAGGTCCTCATCATCGGCCGGGTCCTGCGGTGGTTCTGCTGATGAGATGTGGAGGTGCTGGCATATCTGTTGAAGGTAGCCTCTATCCCATCAAAACGTCGAGTGTTGTCAATGAAATATTGCTCGAATCGGTCTAGGAGTGTAGAGATATCCGCCAATGAAATCGCTGCATGGGAGGGCCACTGGCTCGGAATCGGTGCCTCCTGTGATGGTGGTGGGACATCATCAGTAATGTCCTCGGGCTTCCCTTCAACTGAGGAGGTCACTAATCAGTATTGAGGAGGGTCGGTCCCTCGATGATGTTGAATCATCCTCATGTGTAGCATCGTTTGGATGCCTTGAGGTACCATGTGGCCGATCAGTGTAAGTGAGGAAATCTGCTCCTCGGTATGGAGGAGGCCAAAGTATCGAGCTAGCCTTGTGATATACGGCCCCATTGATAAAATCCCCTTCCTGTGTGGCTCTGTCTGGTGCTAAATTGCACATGCGATGAAGTATGCCAAGTCGAAAACGTGCCCTTCTGACATGCACGATAGGTAGTAGACATCGTGCTTGTTTACCACGTCGGTGCTCTCACGTCGTCCTGTGATAGTGTGAGCGAGAATGGCGTGAATATACCTTAGGGGTGGGAGAAGAGCTGTCGCCTTAGAGCGACTGGGGTCGTAGCTGCTTGTGGTGGGACCTAGGCTGCTCAGCAGTTGAGTGGAGTGTAGTGGAGCTGGCGGTTTAACTCGGAGAGTGGGTTTTCTTCTATGAATTTCGGTGTATAAAGTCTGAGTGCCGAGCCGAATTGTGGTACACTCAGTCGACGTACCGTACCCTCTAAACAGAATTGGATGGTACCCGAGTCGTCGAACTGTGCCATCCCTGTCTGCAGTGTGAAGGTGGTGTAGAATTCTAGTGTGAGCTCCAAGTATGTGGGCTCAATGATTGAGAAAAACTCCTCCCACGAGTCAGTTGAGAGAAAGGGTCGAATATCAGTTGCGAGCCCGACTTGTTCTATTGTGTCCCAATCGATGCACCTACCGGTGCCTAGGGGTCTATCCCGAATTGCCTTGTAATGCTCTTCCTGAGCTGCTTGAGAAAATCGGAGGAATAGGTGTCGTAGCTCAGAAGAAGCACTTGCGGATGATGATCCGGGCCCTTTTTTTTTCTTGCTTGGGGCGGCTGGGGATCGTTTTGGTCGTAATGACAACATTTGTACCTGAAATTTGTGATCAAAATATAAAGCAAGATCAAATCTCCACAGTGATATAGCCAAAATATGCCACACTAAATTAAGCAAAATTTGAAAAGCTATCAGAAATTATTTGATGGCAGGAATTATTTCAAACAAAGAAATGTATCAAAAAATGCAAGAGTTTATTCCTAAAATGAAGTTAATCGGTAAACAACAACCAATTCATCACAATTTTTACTAAGTATTCATGACAAGGTCCTAAATATAAATCATGCTTTAATATTGAAACAAAAGTAAAAATGAAGCAAAATGACATAAAAGTTATCAAGCTTTAAGTCAAGAAATTAAAGTGATGAAGGGAACCAGGGGTTCTGATGGTGCGAGACGATCAAGCACGGGCGGGGCACAGTGGTGCTTGTGGTGATTTCTGCAGGTGCACGGTTGTGGAGAGAGCGTGGTCTGCTGTAACACGGTAGTGGCAAGGGCGTGCGGGTGGTTTTGTAAGGATTTTGGAGAGAATGGTAAGGAGAAGAGTTTTGGGGTGGAGGAAGATGTGGGTGCGGTTGGATTTGGGAGGAAGGCTGCTAAAATTTGATTTTAGGTTTAGGTTTTGGGAAAGTGACAGTTTGATTTTATTATATAGGGGAGGGGGCACGGGCTATTGCCACGTCCGTGCTCTGTTTTAAATTACCCGTGTTTTTCGCGATTCAAATTTTAGGCGCGTTCAGGGTTATTGGCACAGCCGTGGGACAATGGGCACGCTCGTGGTGTGTAAGTCAGTAGCTTCACGCGATCCTGGGGCACGGGCGTGTGTAGCCCGTGCTCGACAAGTCAGTGACCTTGCACAGTTGTGAGGCACGGGCGTGTGTAGCCCATGCTCGACAAGTCAGTAGCCTCGCACGGTTGGGTGACACAGGCGTGGACTGGTATCACAGCCCGTGTTGGGAAAAGAAATTCTTCTCTGTTTGTGCACGACTTCTGACACGCCCGTGGTTCGTCCCTTGTCTTCCGTATGACCATGGGTACGGCCGTGTTTACGACCGTGTGGTTGAAACCTGCTCTTTTATTAGATTAATTTGCTATGGAGTTAGATGCTGAATAAATGAAAAATAAAATGTTAGTGAATTAGTGCTCGGGCTGCCTCCCGATAAGCGCTTGTTTATAGTCTTAAGCTAGACTTTCCCTGTTTTCGGTTCTAAAAGAAGGTTCATGGAGCAGAAGCTCCTCTCTCATATCTCTAAAATCTGCACCATTATAAATTTTAAGTCGGTGACCATTTACCTTGAATGTGCCCTTAGTGGGGTGAGTTACCTCGATTGTGCCGTATGGAAAAATGGTTTTAATCATGAATGGGCCTGACCATCTTGATTTCAGCTTCCCAGGGAATAATTTGAGCCTTGAGTTGTATAGTAGGATCAAGTCCCCAACTGCAAATTGTTTTGACTTCTTTAGACGAGAATCGTGACGTCGCTTTGTTGCCTCTTTGTATAGTTTCGATTTCTTGTAGGCCTCAGCTCTCCATTCATCTAGCTCATTCACCTGCATCATTCTTTTCTTTCCTGTAGTTCTAAGATAAAAATTTAAAATTTTATGGCCCAAAAAGCTTTGTGTTCTAACTCGAATGGTAGATGACAGCTTTTCCCGTATACAAGTTTGTATGGGGATGTCCCTAGAGGTGTTATAAATGTTGTTCTATAGGCCCATAAAGCATCATCTACTTTTAATGCCCAATCTTTTCTATTTGATTCAACCTCTTTTCTAGGATGCGCTTAAGTTCTCGGTTTGCTACTTCAACTTGTCTGCTGGTTTGAGGATGATATGGGGTAGCAGTCCTGTGGTATACTCCATATTTCTTTAGTACTTTTTCAAATTGAGTATTACAGAAGTGAGTACCCCTATCACTAATGATGGCTCTAGGTGTTCCAAATCGAGAAAACAGTTTCTTGAGAAATTTAACTACTACCCTAGCATCATTAGTAGGTAAAGCTTCCGCTTCTACCCATTTTGACATGTAATCGACTGCCACTGGGATGTATTTGTTTCCAAATGAACTAGGGAATGGTCCCATAAAATCAATACCCCATACATCAAATATTTCACATGACAGCATGTATGTTTGAGGCATTTCATCAGGTTTAGAAATATTACTTGTTCTTTGGATTTATCACACGAGGTAACATACCTGTTGGCATCTTTGAATAATGTGGGCCAATAGAAACCTGATTTGAGTATTTTGTGTGCTGTCTTAATACCACTGTAGTGTCCTCCTGATGGTCCTGAATGGCAATGTTCTAAGGTTTTGCTTGCTTCTGCCTTTATAACGCATCTTCGAATTACCTGATCTGCACATATGCGGAAAAGAAAGGGCTCTTCCTAAAAATAATTTTTCACGTCAGCAAACAATCGCTTCTTTTGGTGATGTGTTAATCTTTTTGGCAAGATGTTAGCTACTAAATAATTCGCAATATTTACAAACCATGGTACCTCAGAATGTGTTATAGAAAAGAGTCGTTCTTTGGGAAACGAATCGTTTATCTTGCTTTTATCGAGTTCTTTGGTATGTGGATTTTCAAGTCTAGGGAGGTGATCTGCTGCAAGATTTTCAGCTCCCTTCTTATCTTGTATTTCCAAGTCAAATTCCTGTAAGAGTAAAATCCATCGTATGAGTCTAGGTTTTGCATCAGGTTTGTTTAAAAGATAACGCAGAGCTGAATGGTCAGTATAAACGACAACTTTAGACAAAATTAGGTACTGCCTAAATTTATAAAAAGCAAAAACTACAGCTAGTAATTCTTTCTCTGTGGTGGTGTAGTTTTCTTGTGCGGGTGTTAATGTTCTGCTAGCATAGTAAATTGGCTGAAAATGCTTGTCTCTTCGTTGTCCCAAAACTACACCTACTGCAAAATCACTTGCATCACACATTAGTTCAAAGGGTAAGTTCCAATCAGGTGCAATTATAATCGGAGCATTTATTAATTTATCCTTAAAGACATTAAACGCATCTAAACATTCCTGATTGAAATTGAAAGGAACATCTTTTTCTAGTAATTTTTTCAATGGCTTAGCTATTTTAGAAAAATCTTTAATAAATCTTCTATAGAACCCTGCATGTCCTAAAAAACTTCTGATAGCCTTAACTGAACTAGGGGAGGTAATTTTTCTATGGTTTCAACTTTTGCCTTGTCTACCTCAATCCCCTTACTAGAAATCTTATGTCCTAACACGATCCCTTCTCTAACCATAAAGTGACATTTTTCCCAATTCAAAACAAGGTTTGTTTCCTCACATCTCATTAGAACTCGTTTTAAATTTTTAAGGTAAAGATGGAAAGCATTACCAAAAATCAAGAAATCATCCATAAATACCTCCATGATGTCTTCCACGAGTTCGTCAAAGATTGCCAACATGCAACGCTGAAAAGTAACAGGAGCATTGCATAATCCAAAAGGCATTCTACGATAAGCAAACGTACCATATGGGCATGAAAATGTTATTTTCTCTTGGTCTTCAGGAGCTATGGGGATTTGGAAGTAGCCGGAGAGTCCGTCCAAGAAACAGTAGTACATATGCCCAGATAGTCTTTCTAACATTTGATCTATGAAGGGTAGAGGGAAGTGATCTTTTCTGGTGGCATCGTTCAGCTTTCTATAGTCTATATAGACTCTCCAACCTGTAACCGTTCTTGTGGGGATCAACTCATTCTTTTCATTGGGTACTATCGTCATACCTCCTTTCTTTAGAACTACCTGCACAGGACTTACCCAGGTGCTATCAGAAATAGGATAAATTATTCCTGCATCTAGAAGTTTAATTACCTCGGCTTTGACCACTTCTTTCATGTTGGGGTTTAGCCGTCTCTGGGGTTGCACACACGGCTTGTATTCTTCTTCCATTAGAATTTTGTTGGTGCAGAACGATGGGCTAATTCCTTTGATGTCAGAGATTTTCCAAGCTATAGCCCTTTTATGTTCTCTTAGAACCTGTATCAATTCCTTTTTTTCCTTAGGTTTTAGTTCTGAAGAGATAATAACCGGTAATGTAGAATTTTCCCCAAGGAATGCGTATTCCAAGTGTTTCGACAATTGTTTCAATTCCAGATTGGGTGGCTCATCAATGGAGGTTTTCTGTTTTAATTCATAATTGTCTTCAATGCTTTCTTCTTTCATTTGTCTAGATGAATATGTTTTCAAGTTCATCTCTTCGCCTTCATCTTCTCCCCACTCTTCTTGAGTCAGGCACAGTTCCATCGTGTCATCATGGATGATTTCCTGTAATGAATTTTGAACGATATGATCAGTAGTATCAACAAAATAACAGGAATCATCTTGTTCTTTAGAATATCGCATGACATCATAAATTTGAAAAATAATTTCCTCATCGCCTATCCTTAATACAAGTTTACCGTCACCTACATCAATAACAGCTCTAGCAGTAGCTAAAAAGGGACGCCCTAAAATTAAAGGAACATTAATGTCTTCATCAATTTCTAGCACAACAAAATCAACAAGGAAAATAAATTTGTCAATTTTCACCAAGACATCTTCGATAACTCCTCTAGGATATTTAATGGATCTATCAGCTAACTGAATACTCATCCTAGTGGGTTTTGGTTCCCCAAGATCTAGTTGTTTAAACATTTTGTAAGGCATTAAATTAATACTGGCACCTAGATCAGCTAATGCTTTCTTACTGTTCAGGTTACCAATTAAACAAGGGATAGTAAAACTTCCTGGGTCTTTTAATTTGGTTGGTAACTTGTTTTGGAGAATGGCTGAGCATTCTTCATTAAGTTCCTCCATCGACACTTCTTCAAGCTTCCTTTTATTTGTCAGGAGTTCCTTTAAGAATTTTGCGTACGTCGACATCTGTGAAATAGCTTTAACAAAAGGTAAGTTAATATGTATTTGTTTAAAAAGTTTGAGAAACTTACCATATTGGGCATCTAATCTTTCTTTCTTTAACTTTCTTTGCGTATTGGATTTACGTCCTCTACCCCCTCATCTTTTGTTTTGTTATCTTCGTGTGGTCTTTTTGGTTCGACTAACTCTTTTCCACTTTTTAGCGTAACTGCCTTTACCTGTTCTGTTCCTTTAGAAAAAATCTTTGCCCGTATTTCGCAGATTATCTTAGTAAGTAATCCAACCAACTTAGAGAGCTCCCCGAATGACTCAGTAAGTTTTTCAACTGAAGCTTGTTGATCTTTAAGTGTTCTCTTAGTTTCTTGGAAGCGGTTTTCTGTGTCTGTCATGAATTTGTCAGCATCTCTTAGAGGGTTGGCTTATTCTCTTGCGGGTAGGGCTGATTTTGGAAGTTTTGAGGAGGTAGTTGCCTTTGATTTCCTTGATTTCCTTGACCTTCCCGCGAAAAATTTGAGTGGTTCCTCCAACCTGGATTGTAAGTATTACTATAAGGATTATTATTGGATCTAAAATTATTACCTATATAGTTCATCTTTTCGCTCTCTACATCCGGTTGGTAGGGTGGGTACTCCGGATTTGCCATAGTTTCACTTGCATTGCACTGCATGACTGGTTGTGCCTGCGAAGAACACAAACTATCAATCTTTTTCTTCATCATCTCTACTTGTATTGATAGCATGGTTATCGCCTCGATATTGTAAACTCCAGCTGATTTTGTCGGTTTCGTCCTTATAACTTGCCACTGATAATTATTTAGTGACATCTCCTCAATAAACTCGTAGGCTGCTTCAGGAGTTCTGTTGTTCAGAGTTCCACTGGCGGCTGAATCAATTAGTTGCTGGAAACACGGAAATTTATATACTTTTTCATGCCCTTTTTGACCCAATTTCATGTGGTTTCGAGTAAATTATTGTCAGAAAATAATTAAATATTATAAAATAATTAAATTGCGCTAAAAATATGAACATGATGAATTTTATAGTTAATTTTGTTTAATTTTGACTATTTTCGACAGAATCGCACAAAGGGAAAAAATTGGCTCGGCAGACACTGCTCGAAGAATAAAACCGAGAAGCGATTTGAAGTGTCAAAGCGACTTTATTTCCAACCCAAGACGGTCCAATTATAAAGATTTAATCATAATATAATTAATTTTAATTTATTCCCAATTTAATTTGGGCTAAATAAATTATTTTTAAATAATTATGAAAAAGGGTCCAGTAAAACCGCACTGGTTGAACCGAACCAATTGAACCGGACCAGCCACCAATTGGGCAGCCCAAACCATCCACAATGAAGGCCGAAATCAGCTTATTTTCTGATTAATTCAGTTGCAAAGAAGCCCTTGAAGACTTCTTAAAATCCCATTCAAACCCCTCCAAAATTGATGGGTTTAAAGATTTGTCCAAGCTAATTTTAGCAAAGTTGAATCCATCAACTTTGCCACATAGGATGGCCGGCCAAGAGGGACTCTTTTGCTGCTGATTTTTTTCTATTTTTAGCAGCCCCTAACACCTATAAATACAGCCCCTAGCTGCTCATTCAAATCATCCCTCAATTCTCCAACATTCTTTCATTCTCTCTTCTTTTCTCTCAACTTTTCTCCCTTCATTTTCATTCCATTTTCCCCTTGTTCTTGTGCCGATTTCCCCTCTTGGAAAGAGGTGTTATCCAGCCATTTTAAGCAGCACTTGAAGTGTTCATAAGCCCCCTTGATAGCCGAGGACAATGAAGAACGAAGGAGGAATCAAGCAGACAAGTCACGGAGAGCCACCGGATTTGTTTCTCGCTTCCTATCTCTTTAAATTATTTGTTGTTGTTTTGACGAACATGTTTATGGATATTCATGCTTTTGAAATGTTTAATTAATCGATTTAGCTTGAATTTAATTCGTGTTGGTTTGATTTCATTTCGCCCTCTTAGATTATTAAAATTATGTTTATGCTGTTAAAGGCCTCAGTGAAATGTTTGATTAAGTAAAATTGTCCTAAGTTATCTGGCATTATAATTGTTTAGATAGCTAATGAATTAATTATTTAAAAGCATTGAAATTGTAATTAATGGACATAATACATAATCTGTGCATGTTTAATTCTTCTAAGGTAGCTGAAGATTAAATTAGCATTGTATTTGACAATATGTATGCCTTGCATAACTTGCAGGATTTTTGTGATTAAATTGTTTCACGGTAAAAATACCTTGTTACTTCACATGATCTTTTATATGCTTGTTAGGTTGAATTAATCATTTGCATCGACATAGGAATATGCGAGAGATTTTTTAATTTAATGAGTATGTATGTGCAATAACATGTTTACTTTTTGCAGTCTGTTTAATCGGTCGAATTGGCATAGAAATGTGTACAAGAGATAGATGGATTTTTGATTTGTAAATATGTTCAATAGTTAGCAAATTACCGAGTTGCCATGTTTTAACAAGTATAAACACAAGTTTAATAATTCTAAGGTAAGAAATGTGATTAAACCAACACAATTATGTCATCTTGATTAAAATCAGTGTTTGAAATCGCACACTTGAACTTTGTTTTATTTTAATTTCTTTGTTTTTCTTTTAGTTTTCAAATAGTTTTCAAAAATCAAATATTTTTCCCTAACCAAAGTGTTTGAAATTATTTCATAAATAATTCTTTTACAGTCCCTGTGGGTACGATAACTTGACATTTACTTGTCACTTTATTACTTGTTACGATTGTGTACACTTGCACATTTCCACCGTTCCAAGTTTTTGGCGCCGTTGCCGGGGACTTTTTTCAAAGTCATTATTTGTGAATCTGTTTTGCATTTTGGTTTATTCATTTTACATATTTTTACTTACTCAGTTTTTCTGTGATTATTTCAGGTGTTTATGAGTATTGACCAGATTATTGATTTACTCCCTGTGGACCCTGAAATAGAATGAACCTTTCTTCAACGAAGAAGACAAGCAACCCAGAGAAGGATCGAAGGAATGAATTTCGAGAATATGAACCAAGGAAACGGAGCAAACCCTGCTCAGAATCCTATCCTTATTGCTGATGATAGGGATAGAGCCTTAAGACAATATGTCGTGCCAGTGTTTAACGATCTTAATCCGGGTATTAGGAGACCTAAAATCGAGGCACAACAATTCGAGCTGAAGCCAGTCATGTTCCAGATGCTTCAGACAGTGGGCCAATTCGGCGGGATGCCTACTGAAGATCCTCATCTTCACTTAAGACTATTCATGAGAGTGAGCGATTCTTTCAAGTTAGCTGGAGTACTCGAAGATGCCTTAAGATTGAAATTGTTCCCATATTCGTTAAGGGACAGAGCTCGTGCCTGGTTAAATTCATTACCATCAAACTCCATTGCTACATGGCAAGAGTTAGCTGAGAGATTCCTCATGAAGTATTTTCCGCCAAGCAAGAATGTTAAACTGAGGAACAAGATCACTGCTTTCCACCAAATGGATGACGAGTCCTTGTATGAGGCGTGGGAAAGATTTAAAGAGCTATTACAAAAATGCCCTCAACATGGAATTCCTCATTGCATTCAACTTGAGACATTCTATAATGCTCTCAACTTTCACACAAGCATGGTAGTGGACGCCTCTGCTAATGGTGCTCTCCTTTCTAAGTCTTATAACGAGCCTTATGAAATTATTGAGAGGATTGCCAGCAATAACTATCAGTGGCCAACTAACCGAGCAGCATCAGGAAGACGAGTCGTTGGAATTCATGAAGTAGACGCCCTTACTTCACTCGCATCTCAGGTATCATCGATATCCTCAATGCTTAAAAACCTTACTACTGATGGGTCTAATAGTTTTACAGCACAGCCGCCTAATCAATTTGAGAATATAGCCTGTGTTTATTGTGGGGAGGCACATTTGTTCGAAGAATGTCCGTCGAACCCAGAATCTGTGTATTACATGGGCAATTAGAACCAAAACCGAGGAAGGCAAGGGCTGCAATCTAACTTTTTTAACCCATCGTGGAGAAACCACCCGAATTTTTCCTGGAGTAACCAAGGGGCTGGAACCAGTTACACCCAACCCAGACCGACCCAGTCGCCAAATTTTCCGCAACAAGTCCAGAAACTAGTTCAAGCTAAAGCATCCAATAGTCTGGAGAGTTCGCTAAAGGCATATCTAGCAAAGAATGATGCTTTAATCCAGAGCCAAGCAGCTACATTGAAGAATTTGGAAAATCAAGTGGGCCAGCTTGCAACTGAACTTCGGAACCGACCACAAGGTGCTTTACCTAGTGACACGGAAAATCCGAGAAATATGGGGAAAGAACACTGCAAAGTGTTACAATTGAGGAGCGGAAAGATAGTAGAGCCCAACACTGTCGAAGTTGAAAAGGAGCAAACTGATGCTCAAGAAGAAGTTCAACCAAGTGTTGACACACCAGTTTCGCCAGAACCAAAATCTGCAAGACCCATCAAAGTAACCGCAGGACCAGTTAATTCTGATCTCCCAACAACGTCGTTAGATGCAGAATTACCGCCAAAGGCGAATCAACCAAAACCAGTTCCAGTACTGAAACCATTGCCACCCTACCCTCAAAGACTTCAGAAGACGAAGCAAGAAATTCAATTCAAGGAGTTCCTAGACGTACTCAAGCAACTTCATATCAACATGCCGTTGGTTGAAGCACTTGAGCAAATACCGAACTACGTGAAGTTCACGAAAGATATCCTGTCTAAGAAACGAAGACTTGGAGAATTTGAGACGGTAGCTCTGACAAAGGAATGTAGTGCATATCTTCAGAACAAGTTACCCCCAAAATTGAAGGATCCTGGATGTTTCACCATACCATGCAATATTGGATCAACATATTGTGGTAAAGCATTATGTGACTTAGGTGCAAGTATTAACTTGATGCCTATGTCAATATTTAGGAAATTGGGGATAGGAGAAGTTAGACCAACTACGGTTACACTTCAACTAGCAGATCGATCCTTAGCATATCCAGAAGGAAAAATCAAGGACGTATTGGTACGCGTAGATAAGTTTATCTTTCCTGCTGACTTTGTAATTTTGGATTTTGAAGTAGACAAAGAAGTGCCAATTATACTAGGAAGACCATTCCTAGCAACTGGAAGGACTCTTATTAATGTGCAGAAGGGCGAGCTGACTATGCGTGTTCAGGATGATCAGGTAACATTTAATGTTTTTAAGTCAATGCGATTTCCTGACACTATGGATGATTGTTCTGCAGTGACCGAATTAGAGGAATTAATAGTAGAGAAGGAACTTAATGGTGTTGATGACCCATTGGAAAGAATTTTGGCATCGGATCCCCCAAATGAGGAAAGGGAGGACGAATATTTAGCTTCGCTCGAAGCTAATCAAAAGGGATTTAATCCGCAATCTCGTTTTGAATCTTTGGAATTAGAGAAAAGAGATTCCATGCAGCCAAAAGCATCAATCGAGGAGCCACCAAAGTTAGAACTCAAAGTATTACCTTCACACTTAAAATATGTTTATTTAGGTAACGCCTCTACTCTGCCTGTGATTGTTTCAGCCGAATTAACTACTGAACAAGAAGAGAAACTTATCATAGTCTTGAAACAATTCAAGAAGGCTATCGGATGGACTATAGCTGACATTCGCGGTATTAGCCCATCTGTATGCATGCACAAGATCATATTAGAAGATGGCGAGAGAGGAACGATTGATGGACAACGGAGACTGAACCCAATCATGAAAGATGTCGTGAAGAAGGAAATCATCAAATGGTTGGATGTGGGTATAATTTACCCCATCTCAGATAGTTCTTGAGTGAGTCCAGTCCAGTGCGTGCCGAAGAAAGGAGGTATCACGGTCGTGGAGAACGAGAACATCGAGTTGATACCAACGAGGACAGTTACGGGATGGAGAATCTGTATCGATTATCGAAAGCTAAACAAGGCAACTAGGAAAGATCACTTTCCTTTACCGTTCTTGGACCAGATGCTGGATAGACTCGCAGGACGAGATTACTAATGTTTTCTCGACGGATACTCAGGGTATAATCAGATTACTGTAGCACCGGAAGATCAACACAAAACGACATTCACCTGTCCGTACGGTACATTTGCATTTAGGCGCATGCCATTTGGTTTATGTAATGCACCTGCTACATTTCAAAGATGTATGATGTCTATTTTTACTGACATGATTGAGAAATATTTGGAAGTTTTTATGGACGATTTCTCAGTATTTGGAGATACTTACGAGGATTGTTTAGCCAATCTAGCGAAGGTACTAAGGCAATGCGAAGAGACGAATCTCGTACTCAATTGGGAAAAATGCCATTTCATGGTACGAGAAGGAATTGTTCTAGGCCATCGGATAACGAGACATGGGATCGAGGTGGACAAGGCAAAAGTAGATGTTATTGAGAAACTCCCACCTCCAACATCTGTAAAAGGTGTTAGGAGCTTTTTAGGCCATGCCGAGTTCTATCGGAGGTTTATCAAGGATTTTTCCAAAGTGGCTAAGCCCTTATGCAAGTTATTGGAGAAGGACTCGATATTCAAGTTTGACAAGGATTGTTTAAAAGCCTTCAACGATCTGAAGAATCAATTAGTCACGGCACCTATAATCGTCACACCAGATTGGGATTCACCATTCATATTGATGTGTGATGCAAGTGACTTCACCATTGGAGCCGTCATGGGCCAGAGAAGGAACAAAGTTTTTCATCCTATCTATTACGCAAGCAGAACTCTAACCGGAGCCAAAAGAGTTACTTGCTATTGTCTTTGCTTTTGACAAGTTTCGATCCTATCTTGTAGGTACCAAAGTGATTGTCTATACGGACCACTCCGTGATTAAGTACTTATTAACCAAGAAAGATGCTAAGCCGAGATTGATCCGGTGGGTGCTTCTACTCCAAGAGTTCGATCTAGAAATTCAAGATCGAAGAGGAGTAGAGAACCAGGTAGCAGATCACCTATCCAAATTGGAGCCGCAAGAGGAAAATTCTTCACTTTTACCGATCCACGAGACATTTCCAGATGAAGACATACTGAAGGTAACTCATGTCCATAATATTCCTTGGTTTACTGATTTTGCTAACTATTTAGCTTGTGGTTTGATGCCAATTGATAGAACATATCAGCAAAGAAAAAAATTTCTTCACGATGTGAAGTATTATTTTTGGGAAGAGCCATATTTGTTCAAAAAGTGTGCAGATCAGATGATTAGAAGATGTGTGATAGAGGATGAAATACCGAAAATTTTATACCACTGTCATTCTGCTCCGAGTGGAGGGCACTTTGGAGGTACTCGTACAGCGGCCAAAGTATTGCAAGCCGGATTCTTTTGGCCAACACTATTCAAGGATGCATTCACTTACGTAAAGAATTGTGATCGATGTCAGAGGGCTGGAAACGTATCCAATAGAGATGAGATGCCTCGAACAAATATCATTGAGGTAGAATTGTTCGATGTGTGGGGTATTGATTTCCTTGGCCCTTTTCCTCCGTCTTTTGGTCACAAGTATATATTGGTAGCAGTAGATTATGTGTCCAAATGGGTTGAGGCTGAAGCTTATCCGATGAACGATGCTAAAGTTGTGATGAAGTTTTTGCAGAAACATGTGTTCACAAGGTTCGGAACCCCAAGAGCTATTATCAGCGATGAAGGGACCCACTTTATGAACAAGTGGTTAAAATGGTTGCTAGATAAGCATGGAGTGAAACACAAGGTTGCCACAGCTTACCATTCGCAGACAAATGGGCAAGCTGAACTGGCAAATAAGGAGATCAAAGGCATACCCGAGAAGGTAGTTTGCCCGAACCGACGGGATTGGTCCAAGAGACTAGATGATGTTTTATGGGCTTACAGAACGGCATACAGGACACCCTTAGGAATGTCACCCTATCGGTCGGTCTTTGGGAAAGCATGCCATCTACCTCTGGAGTTAGAGCATAGAGCTTACTGGGCTCTTCGACAACTCAATTCGGATCTCAAGCTTGCTAAAGAGAAACGAATGCTCCAACTCAACGAGTTAGAGGAATTTCGAATGTTCTCATACGAAAATGCCAAGTTACTCAAAGAAAGACTCAAAAAATGGCATGACAAGCATATCCGAGCTCGAGAGTTTGAAGCAGGTCAGCAAGTCTTGTTATTTAATTCCAGACTGAAGTTCTTCCCAGGTAAGTTAAAGTCGCGTTGGTCTGGTCCATTTATGATCCATCGTGTCTATCCATACGGGGTTATTGAACTCCAAGGTAAGAAAGGTAATTTTCAAGTCAATGCTCAGCGTTTGAAACATTATTACGGAGAAAACCCTGAACGAGATAAAATTTTGTTCAGTTTATCTAATCCTTAGTTTTTATTGCTTTCAATAAAATATTTAGGGAATATTTCCGGGTTTATTATGCTCAAATAAATTCTGTCTAGGAGATTGGAACTAAAGTGGGACCGCTTGTGACCCCTCCAATCTTTCCTGGGAATTGATTTTTGCATAATTTTCCAAGGAATTAGCCCCTGAATAGCAAAATAAATTTTTAGTTTTCCAAATAAAAAGGTCAATTTTGACCCAAGTCTTAAATTGCAAATCAATTTAAAATTTTCATTAAGTCTAAGGACTTAATTTTCATTACTAGGTGCCTCTTTTTGTAAATATTTTTAAAAGGCATCTAAAATAAACATTTTTATTTAATTTCATATTTACAAATTATTGATAAACCTTAATATATAATTATATTCAGTATAATTTATATATTAACTTTTATCAATTTAGCTTAGGATTAGATTTTTTTTTCTCATATTAAATAAACATTTCTTTTTTTCTCATATTTATCTTAATAATTAAATAACAATTGATAATTTAGTTATGTTTATTTAATTATTAATTGTTGTTTATCATGAGTTAAATTAGAATTAAACTCTTATTTTTAATGCTTAATTGTGCTAAGAGTTCTAGTCTAGTTTATACTCCTCCATCTATAAATTGCACTATTGTTCTCACCATTCACCCATCACTCAACTTCCCATCCACCAAAACACCAAATGCCGCAAGCCCCTTGTAACATCCTGAAATTGGACCTAGTAGGATTGAGCCCAATGGGCCTTAGGAGTAGTAGCGTTTAAAATTTTAGAGAACGGTATTAATGCAAGTTAGACTTATTAGGTAAGTGATTTTGGAAGATTAGAGGGCTTCTATGAAGTCCCGGGATCAAATATTGGCTTTGGGGAAATTTTGGTTTTAGGTGAAAAAAACCCTGGAAGTTGGCAGGTAGGCCTTAAGAATAAAATATGGAGAAAATGACACAAGTGGAGTGTGTGGTGTAGTGGCAAAGTGACGCCACATAAGAGACAAGGGGGTGACGCCACAAGGAAGGAAGGAGGTCCAAGGTTTAAGTCTTGGCTTTTGCATTTTGGTTTCTTTTTACTTGGATCTTAGAATTTGGGTCATAGTTTATATTTAGTTGCGCATGGTTTAAGACACAAGAGGAGCTTATGGCCAAGTGGTTAGCGGCGTGGATTATGCTACAGCGGAGCCTGGGTTCGAATCTCATGAGAAGTAAGGGAGTATTTATTTTGCGGATTGGACGGCAAGAGTTTCAGTTGAATTTAAACTCTACTGACGAAGGGATCCCACATCGGAAAGACACAAAGAAGAAGGGTGAAAAGCTAGCTATATAAAGAGCATTCCAGGAGGAGAGTTAACATACCTTGGTGGGCGTTTGGGCACAGCAGTTGGCGCAGCGCGGTTTAATACCAGAGTCCTATTAGGTGTGTAACTCTCTCTACTCTAGTTGTAGAGCGGCAAATGCCGAAGTGCCGGTCACGGCAATAGTAGCCACACGAGCGTGCGAGCGCACGTGTGGGGCTTCGACGCGATAGTTGAGGCCATCAGTAGTATTCTGTGGGTTGGGCTGCTTGGGCCACGATGGGCCGAAGTGGGCCCAATGGGCCCGTGGGCCCATATGAGTAAATTGTATGATGATATAGTATATAGTGAACTAGACTAGGTGGAACTTATATACGTGGCTAGATTTGTGCTAGGTGGGCCACACAAGCGTGTGGGCCCGAATGGGCCGAAATCGGGTTTTAGGCCCAATAGTCCGGTAAGGACCAGAAATGGTAGCTGAGTCACTAGTGGCGACATTGGGCCTTCGGAAAGGCCATTTTAGGTACGAAATTACTGAAATACCCTTAGTGGGTAAATTACCAAAATACCCCTGAGAGGTAAATTAAGAAAATGCCCTTGGTAGGTAAAAATTACTGTTATACCCTTTAGAGGTTGATTAGCTTGGTTATATCGTATTTGTTGTTCTAATTATGATGGTCATACTTTTCATGCGTTATCTTTGATATATGATTTGCATACTTGGCATACTGTATACACGAATTATTATGACTGATGAACATGGCATGGACATGGGTATGATGAGAGGAGGGGGAAGATTGATATCCGTGACTTTGGGTCACCAGTGGTTTGGCACCACCAGTGGTTTGGTACCACAGTTAATTTCGTGACTTTGGGTCACCAGAGGTTTGGCACCTCATAGCGACTCGTCCCAGTGGTTTAACACCACAGTGGGTTGGCCCCACAGTTGATATCGGGATTGTCGCCAGTGATTTGGTATCACAATGTGGGTTGGCCCCACACTTGGATTATTGATGTTCGTGACTTTGGGTCACCAGAGGTTTGGCACCTCATAGCGACTCGTCCCAGTGGCTTAGCACCACAGTGGGTTGGCCTCACATTTGATATAACGGGATTGTCGACAGTGATTTGGTATCACAACGTGGGTTGGCCCCACATATGGATTATTCGTGACTTTGGGTCACCAGTGGTTTGGCACCACAATTATATTGATATCAGTGACTTTGGGTCACCAGTGGTTTGGCACCACCAGTGGTTTGGTACCACACGGGGTAGATCTGCGAGTTTCGGATGGATAGGTTGGATGGGTTGCATGACATGCATATTTGCATATGAATTTGTGTACGAGCTTAACATCTTTTGGATGGGGATTTACACACTGAGTCTCGGTGACTCACCCCTTAGTTAATTTTGCAGGTAATCGTTAGATCGCGGATTTGGGAGCCGAGGCAGACTTGTGGTGGCCATACAATGTTTTTCTCGTAAACTCGTTCTCTTAGTTAAACTTATTTGTAACTGGGATTTTTGTTATGTAATAGGGCCACTTTAACTGTATTTTTGGTATTTTATTTGGTTTAGCTTTTGATTTGTTTACTGTTTATTATTAAATGATCAATATGGGATTTTCCTAAGATGATAATAAACCGTTTCTTATTCAAAATTACTTAAACTCGATTTTTTCACAACAACTATAAAGAATACAAACTTTTAACGAACGCACAGTTTTTTAGACATTCCTTTCATGTGACATGCCAGATCCAGTCGTAACGTCTAGGCCGGGTTTGGGGTGTTACACCCCTAGTCCCTAAGCCTCCATTCGGCCAGCAGCAGCAGCTCCAGCTCCAGCACACGCCAGCACCAGCTCCTGCCCAGGTCGAGGCCGCACATCTGCTACTTCCAGCAGCACCAACGCACCGCGCCAACCAGCTGTGGCCTGCCTAGCGCAAGGCCTTGCGCATCTGCTGCAGCTCCTTGCTCGCACAACCTGCTTGCTGCCTTGTGCTCCTATGTGCACATCTCCCTTCCCCAACCTAAGCCATCCCTCCTTTAATTTCCCTCCTTTGATTCATTAGTATTTTTTTTTATTTTTTTTAGAGCTTTTAAAATCTACAAGGTAAGTGGTAAGAATAATTTTCTCTCTTAAAATTTAATTTTGATTCAATTATTTAATTTTTTTTCAATTTATTGAAATATTGATAATTGTTAGTAAATTTTTTTTTTCAATTACTTAATTTTTCAATTCATTGAAATTTTAGTAATTGCTATTAAATTTTATTTTTAATTTTTCAATTATTGAATTTTCAATTTATTGAATTATTAAGTAATTTTAGTTAATTAAATTATTTAACTGATTTTTATTCTTTCCATCTTATGTTCAGGGCCATCATGACTCGTAAAAGAACTCGTGCCTCCTCTCAAATCGACAAATCACAAAGCAAATTTCACTGTGAAGAAACTAAAATAAGATACGAAAGTATCTTCAAGAATCAACAGATGCATCCAGAAAAAGGCTTCACATTGAAGGAAAGCAACTATAGAGATTTTATGGCACGTATTCGCCAAGTTGCTGAAGCCCTCAATTGGGAATTGTTTTGCGAAAAGAGACCAAGTGTGGATGAAGAATTAGTTTGTGAATTCTACGCGAACTTAACTTCAAGCGAACTGACTGAAGTTCCAGTCCGCGGAATCAAGGTACCAATAAATTCTAGTGCTATTAATGAGTTCTTTGAATTACCTGATTTCGACAACGATGAATATTCCTCTCTGTTGAGCAATATTAAGCCTGAAAATCTACAAGAAATCCTCGAAGAACTCACAGTTCTAGGTTCTAAGTGGACTGTGTCAAAGCAAGGAATCCATACTTGTCGAAGAGAGTATTTGACACCACTTGCGAAGGTATGGTTCTATTTCATTCGTTTCAGCTTGATGCCTAGTTCGCATGGGAAAACAATTTCTTTAGAGCGAATGGTCCTACTATACTCGATTTTAACCGGAAAGACCATTGATGTGGGCAAAATCATCCTGAAAGAAATGTGAAATTGTGCTGTTAGACGCTCTGGCCCTGCCTATTTCCCCTTTACGATCACAATTCTGTGCTTAAAAGCAAAACTCCTTGCAGACGTAAAGAAGACAGAGTATAGTCAAGGCACAATCACCGATTGGGATCTCTACCGAGTAGCCGGAGATTCTGTTCTCCAGCAACAAATTGATGAAAGTGAGGATCCCGAAGAAGAAGAAGAAAATGAACCCACAGAAATCCTACCAGAGCAATCAAATGAAGTCCTTAGGGAGGCAAAACCAGAAGCTGAACCTGATATCGAGCCCTCAATGTTTAGAGCTCCACCGCCTAGCCCATATCGTCGTGATGAGTTGTCAAAGCTTATGGATTTAATGCAACACATGCAATGGCAACAACAAGCATATTGGCGATACGCAAAAATAAGAGATGATTCGATGAGGAGTGCTCTCAAGAAAATTTATAATGACCCTTTTATTTTTGTGCCTGAGTTTCCAGATTTTATATATGAGCCATGGGTTCCATCCTCGAAGAAGGAGCTAAGCGATTCATGTAGAGGCAATACTAATGAAGCAAAAGAAGAGTCGAATTCTGAAGGATCGGCAAACAAATAAAAAAGGGGAGGACTTCAACTTTTATTTCTTTCTTAAGTATCTTAGGATTAGGTCAATTAGGAATTTTTATTTTTGCATAATAAAATAAGAGATAGGAAGCATGAATAAAAATTGAACAAGTCTCAAAGGATAAAGTGTGGCAATAAATATATACATGTCTAGGATTGGATTTTAGAAAGAGCCTGGTACTTAAGCAGTCAATTTGACTCACCTCCTCTTTTCTAATTATCCTACCTGGTGTATAGTATTTATTCACTTTAAACAATGAGGACATTGTTCACTTTAAGTAGGGGGGACCGAAAATTTGAATTGATTCCATTCAGAATAAAATGTTCTTTTAATTATGCTTAGGATATATTTTTGTTCAATAAATTGAAATTTTGTCAATTATGCTAAACTTTAGTATTAATAAAGTTCTATTATTTCAATAATTTATTATGTTAGCTTAATAAAGATGTGAATGGATTTTTAATAAAGCATGTAAATTCATACCATAAAATTTTTAGTCCTTACGAAAAAATTAGGTATGCATGAAAGCTTAAGTCTTTAGAATTGACTTAGTAATTTCTTGAGGCGAAATCCTAGGAAGCATGGAATATTGAAAGTGATTTAGGCAAACTTTTGTTTGGACCGCTTGAGCCTTTCAAGCCAACCCTGATAAAATTGTCCTTTGAAACCCAATTTTGAGACTATATGGCCTAATTTTATTCGGACCTATGCAATATTTAGCCATCACCTTTCTCGTAATTACTTCTAAAAAATCGTCCCAAACACTAGACTTAGTACTATTCAAAAGATCGTTTGAAAATAAGTTTGGGGGAGTTGAAAAGAAGTATCAAATGCTTGAAAAATTGTTGTACATGAAGCAAGTGCTCGAGTTTGAGTTTAAAAAAAAATAAGTGATCGAAAGAGCATAGGTTGGGTATCAAGGATGAAAGTTCCGAAGGTTCGATATTAAGCTGAGTCTAGGGTTTTAAGCCAATAATTTATCTATCTTTTACCTACCCTTAAGCCCAGCCACGTTACAACCTTATTGAAGACCTATTGATTCAAAATTCCAATGTTACCTACATTAGTGGAGAGAAAGTGCTATGTTCAACATATGAAGACATTAAGTTAAGCTTAATGATTGTAGTTTAATTTTTGAATAAAGGAATTAAAATCAATTTGGTAGTGAAGAACATGTCTTTATTAAAGGAACATTTAGTCTAATTTCGCTAGTATGATAATTGTTGGAGGTAATTTGAACAATATGAATACTTAAGTTGCATAAATATCAAATTTCTTATCTTTGAGCTTAAGTATATTCAATTCATAATTTTGAAAAGAAAGTTGTTCTGAAAGAGTTTTTCAAAGGTGTTTTTTGAGAAAATTCTTTTCAATTTTGTGCATTACTCGGGACGAGCAATGAATTAAGTTTGGGGGTGTGGAAACACGGAAATTTATATACTTTTCATGCCCTTTTTGACCCAATTTCATGTGGTTTTGAGTAAATTCTTGTCAGAAAATAATTAAATATTATAAAATAATTAAATTGTGCTAAAAATATGAACATGATGAATTTTATAGTTAATTTTGTTTAATTTTGACTATTTTCGACAGAATCGCACAAAGGGAAAAAAATTGGCTCGGCAGACACTGCTCGAAGAATAAAACCGAGAAGCGATTTGAAGTGTCAAAGCGACTTTATTTCCAGCCCAAGACGGTCCAATTATAAAGATTTAATCATAATATAATTAATTTTAATTTATTCCCAATTTAATTTGGGCTAAATAAATTATTTTTAAATAATTATGAAAAAGGGTCTAGTAAAACCGCACTGGTTGAACCGAACCAATTGAACCGGACCAGCCACCAATTGGGCAGCCCAAACCGTCCACAATGAAGGCCCAAATCAGCTTATTTGCTGATTAATTGAGTTGCAAAGAAGCCCTTGAAGACTTCTCAAAATCCCATTCAAACCCCTCCAAAATTGATTGGTTTAAAGATTTGTCCAAGCTAATTTTAGCAAAGTTGAATCCATCAACTTTGCCACATAGGATGGCCGGCCAAGAGGGACTCTTTTGCTGCTGATTTTTTTCTATTTTTAGCAGCCCCTAACACCTATAAATACAGCCCCTAGCTGCTCATTCAAATCATCCCTCAATTCTGCAACATTCTCTCATTCTCTCTTCTTTTCTCTCAACTTTTCTCCCTTCATTTTCATTCCATTTTCCCCTTGTTCTTGTGCCGATTTCCCCTATTGTAAAGAGGTGTTTTCCAGCCATTTTAAGCAGCACTTGAAGTGTTCATAAGCCCCCTTGATAGCCGAGGACAACGAAGAACGAAGGAGGAATCAAGCAGACAAGTCACGGAGAGCCACCGGATTTGTTTCTCGCTTCCTATCTCTTTAAATTATTTGTTGTTGTTTTGACGAACATGTTTATGGATATTCATGCTTTTGAAATGTTTAATTTAATCGATTTAGCATGAATTTAATTCGTGTTGGTTTGATTTCATTTCGCCCTCTTAGATTATTAAAATTATGTTTATGCTGTTAAAGGCCTCGGTGAAATGTTTGATTAAGTAAAATTGTCCTAAGTTATCTGGCATTATAATTGTTTAGATAGCTAATGAATTAATTATTTAAAAGCATTGAAATTGTAATTAATGGACACAATACTTAATCTGTGCATGTTTAATTCTTCTAAGGTAGCTGAAGATTAAATTAGCATTGTATTTGACAATATGTATGCCTTGCATAACTTGCAGGATTTTTGTGATTAAATTGTTTCACGGTAAAAATACCTTGTTACTTCACATGATCTTTTATATGCTTGTTAGGTTGAATTAATCGTTTGCATCGACATAGGAATATGCGAGAGATTGTTTAATTTAATGAGTATGTATGTGCAATAACATGTTTACTTTTTGCAGTCTGTTTAATCGGTCGAATTGGCATAGAAATATGTACAAGAGATAGATGGATTTTTTATTTGTAAATATGTTCAATAGTTAGCAAATTACCAAGTTGCCATGTTTTAACAAGTATAAACACAAGTTTAATAATTCTAAGGTAAGAAATGTGATTAAACCAACACAATTATGTCATCTTGATTAAAATCAGTTTTTGAAATCGCACATTTGAACTTTGTTTTATTTTAATTTACTTTAGTTTTCAAATAGTTTTCAAAAATCAAATATTTTTCCCTAACCAAAGTGTTTGAAATTATTTCATAAATAATTCTTTTACAGTCCCTGTGGGTACGATAACTTGACATTTACTTGTCACTTTATTACTTGTTACGATTGTGTACACTTGCACATTTCCACCGTTCCAGTTGCCTTGTGGCAGGGTTTACACCATTGTAGAAAGTTTGGACTTGTAGCCACAAGGGTAGACCATGGTGTGGATACCTTCTCAAGAGATCTTTATATCTCTCCCATGCGTCGTATAATGTCTCTAAGTCCATCTGCACAAAAGAAGAGATATCATTTCGTAATTTGGCCGTTTTGGCCGGTGGGAAATATTTCAATAAAAACTTTTCGGTCATTTGTTCCCATGTAGTGATTGATCCTCGTGGTAACGAGTTTAACCACTGTTTGGCTTTATTCCTTAATGAAAAACGGAATAACCGAAGACGTATGGCATCATCAGAAACGCCATTTATTTTGAAGGTATCACAAAACTCTAAAAAATTAGCTATATGAGCGTTTGGATCTTCATCCTGTAAACCATCAAATTGAACAAACTGTTGAATCATTTGTATTGTGTTAGGCTTTAATTCAAAATTGTTAACAGCTATAACAGGCCTAACAATACTAGATTCTGCTCCTGTTAAATGTGGATTAGCATAATCAAACATGGTACGTAGAGCATTATTTTCCCCCACTTCTGGTGGTGGTGGGTTATTCTCGTCCATCCCTTCAGTAGGATTGGATCTGTCTTCTTGATCTTCCTCTGTGTAATTTAAGGCTCGCCTGATTTCTCTACGAGTCCTACGAACGATAGCTTCAATTTCACTATCGTATACCAAAGGTCCTGTTGGGTTCCTTCTAGTCATAAACTAGAGGTACCTGCTAGAAAAAGAAAAAGAAATAAAATTTTGCAAAAATTAAAATTTAACCTAAAAAGATAAAAATAAAATAATGGCTAAAGTAATAAAAATAGAGCGTTCTTAATATTTTTGTTCCCCGGCAACAGCGCCAACAACTTGATCGCTGAAATCAGAGCTTTAAAATTTATAAAACGAATGATCAAACCTGGAAACTAACTCTGACAATGATTAAAGGCAAGTGTACCTATTGAACAGTAGTATAGCTTAGGCAAGACCAGATTGTCGAACCCAAAGGAACTAAAAGTTCTAATACTAGCTTTCTTTTTATTATTTAGCCTAAAATAAAGTGAAGTTGCTTTAGCCTAATTTAATGACTACTAGGCTAAAGACAAAAAGACAAAAAGAACAAAATGGGAAATAACTTGACGAAAAACTCAGTTGATTACGACGATACCCTCAGGAAGAATCCACCTAGACTTCACTTGTTATTTAACACTGAACCATACGATTTATTCACTTAGTTTGATCCGTAGGACTCCCTAACGTATATTAAACCCTCTCTCGAGGCGAATAACGTCTAACCCTAGGTTAATTAGTGGAACTCTCGTTCTCTTATAATAACCCCCTAGAATAGTAGTAAATCAATCTATGGATATCCCATATTAGGTTTCACCCTAATCCGGAAAAATCTCGTAACCCTATCTCTAGGCGTTCGATCAACTCTGCTTAATTATGCTAGATCTACTTTTAAGCAGGGTCTATTCCTCCTCCACCTAAGCACATCAGATTTGGATTAAGCATGCATAATTAAGAACAAACTAAGTATTTATCATATAATTCAGGAAACAATAACAAGATTCATCTAGGTTTCATCCCCTTCAGGTATCTTAGGGGTTTAGTTCATAACAAATAAAGAAAACATCTCAAGAGAAAAGATAAAACAAAACATAAGAAATCCCTAAAACTCCTTGAAGGAATTGAAGGAGAAACCTGCCGTCTTGAGTAGAATTTCGGTTTCTTGGGATGGATCAACTGGCTAACTTCGAGTAATTCCCTTAACTCTGACCTTTCTAGCTTGGCTCTTTAGCCTAGCTCGACACCCTTTCAACGGTGGTACTTAGGGGGTATTTATAGGCTCTTGGAATGTGATTCTTTCTCCCTAAGTATCCTTTTCCGACTAAAATTGTCTAAGTCCACGACAGGGGCACGGCCATGTCACACGCCCGTGTGACTCGGCTTTAGGCCGTGTTCGGATTTCTAAGTTGAGGCACGACCGTGTAAGTCGGGGTGAGGCCGCGTTCTAGATGCATGACAAGGTACGTCCGTGTGCTCTTTGGGCCAGGCCGTGTGGATTTTGTGATATGGCCAATTTACTCCGTTTTGGGCCCGTTTTGTGTTCTTTTCATCCTCGGGTGCTTTCCTAGGTATAAGACATGAAAAGAAAGGATAAGAGCACCTTTCTACATAAATTGAGGGATAAATCATCCAAAACCAAGCTAAATGTGGGATTAAAATATGTTATAATTACGGTTTATCAATAGACTTGCCACGGATGTTGTCGGAAGGTTTAATCGACTATTCGACTACTTTCGATTTCCCCCGATCTAATTTCGCTTTCTTTCGTTCTTGATCTAAAGAAATTCAAATTTAACTAATTTAAACACACATTCATTCAATTTAATCCAAAAACACATAAATGGGCAAATTACCATTTTACCCCTAACATTTCACACTTTTTTGCAATTTAGTCCCTATTGCCTAAAACACAAAATATACAAAATTTACATATACCATGCTAGGGCCGAATATTCATAAGCATCATACTAGTCCATATATTTCATTTATTTAACATTTTAGTCCCTCAAAATATTATTTTTACAATTTAGTCCAAATTACTCAAATTCATCAAAAATTCAAAGACAAACTATGTTAATCTAACACATATATTTCATATTTCATCCTCAAACATCATAAAACTCATGAATTCATCAATGACATATTTCAAAATCATCATCAACTCACAAAATTTAAGCATGGGTTTTGAAGAACACAAAGTAACGATCTCAAAAACGTAAAAATTATCAAAAACCGACACCGAAACATACCTTAATTTGCTTGAACAAGGGCCAAATACCTAGCTTGGTTTCTTATTTTCTTTCTCTTTTAATTCGGCACAAAGATGATGAATATGGCCACTTTCTTATTTTTTGTTTTATTATAATAACTTTATAATATATTATTTATTATTTTATATTTTATAATTAATATAAAAACTATATCATATAAACATATGCCATCCATTCATTAATTAAATGGCAAAATTGCAACATAAAACCTTCATATTAAAAGAACATCCACTATTCGACCCTTCTAAAAATAACCACTAAATTTTTGTTTTACGCGATTTAATCCTTTTATTTAATCAGACACTCAAACGAAAAAATTAAAGCATGAAAGTTTCACACAAATAAATTCACATATAATTAACACGAAATATAATTTTAGAATATTTTTCTAACTTGGATTCGTGGTCCCGAAACCACCGTTCTGAATAGGGTCTAAATCGGGCTGTTACAATACCCCTAAAAATCTCAGCCCCATTAGACCGAAGTCGTTCCGTGACTGACCCACAGCCCATAGTACCAGTATTGGGCCCAGCGACCCTCTCCAGAATTCACAACATAGCTTGAGACAATGCGTCGTCCCCAGCCGCTCGATCGTGAGACCCAGTCTCAGTCACAGGTGAAGTTGGTGCCTCTCTAGCTTCAGCGTTAGGCATGTGGCCCGATGACGAAGACCCAGCCCGAGCACCTCTACGGCCTCCGCCACGGCCTCTTGTACCCCTTCCACGAGTACCTCTGGTGCTCCTTATCTATTTGCGTATTATCTATTTTTAAAAATTTTATGCATTAGTTTACAGTTCCAGTGTTGATTAATAGATATCTTATGGAAGTAATATCAGTGTTTGAAAGTTTGTTTTCGCAGAACGTAGTCATACTACAGTTTCAGTTTTCCCTAACTAAAATATTTCAGTACAGTCTACTACATATAGTAGTCTCAATATTTCACTTAAAACAAACAGAGGTTTCAGAGGACTTACAATATCGGCACCGGAGACACGGTGTGCCACACCTTCGGTAAAAATATGTCTACATACTTCCAAATTGTTTCGAATAGTCCTTTTTGAAATTCCAAGTTCTAGAAGAGACCCAAAAACCACAGCCGAGTTTTTAAAACCTGGCTCTAATACCACTAAATGTAACACCCCAAACCCGGCCCAGATGTTATGGCCGAATCTAGCGATATCACATTGAAGTGTTTTTCAAAAACCTAGTTTCTTTGGAAAATTCATGCTCATTATTAAATCTCGTTTATGAATCTTAATAGAAATTTAAGGTATCTTGATATTTTAAAAACTCAAGTTGTTTTTAGCAGAACGTTGATCATATTAGTTTGTTACTATACTTTAAAACAATGTTTGATGCGAAAGCTTTTATAGTAAGTTATGAAAACGTGGTGTTTTGAAAAACAATTATCTTTCGAAAAACTGTGTCCTACTACTACTCAAATGTGAATTGAATAAATAAAATACCCAAATTAAATGTTAAAATTTAAAGAGGCCTTATTACAAAACAAATACCCAAATTAAATTTATTGGAAATAAAACTCAAATATAAAAATAGATGCGGTTGTGTGGCCACCTCCAAATCCCTCGCAGCACTAATCCGCCTAAGAATGGGGGTTACCTGTACAGATAAACAGAGGGGTGAGTTTACGAAAAACTCAGTGTGTAACCCTATGTAAGTAAATAGCCAATCATGCCTTAGGCAAGTATTGTCTGGCCTAAGCCTAAATCAATAATAGTTCAGATCAGTTTGGCCTTGGCCCATTACAGCATCAGTATCAGTGTGGGCCTTAGCCCATTTTAGTGACAGTAACAATTCAGGCATGCAATCAAAAATTCTACCCAACCAGCCTCTACACTCCACTCTGTCCAGCCCAACACTCCATGTGGGGATAAAATCACCCACCCATCCCTGCACTCTAAAATTAGCACCGGTTGCGGCACTAAACAGTATTTGCATCAGGGCTGCCAGTACAGTACACTTCCTCCAATTACAATAATTTCATCCCATGCAACATATCACACATGGATGCAACATATATATATATATATATCATGGCATGCTCATATACAGTCATACATAACATAGGGGCATAACAATCATTTTATTATAGGGGCATAATAGTCATTTTATCCGTTTGGGGTCTAGGTATACTTACTGACCCATCAGTAGGTCCACAGTCGTCTCGGGTGACCCATGCAACCTTAACAGTCAAATGGTGAAAACGGGCCTAAGGCCCATAATGTAGGCCCATGTGAGTCTACACGCTCGTGTGGCCCACATAGCCCAGAAATGGCTCGGCCATGTAATTTACACAGTTTGGCCCAATATTCTCCACACGTTTGTGCAGTTTACCCGCGTGGGGCCCACAAGGCCCATTTCGGCCCAACATGGCCCAAAATGGCCTACGACCACGAAATCACTTATGGTATCCTCGATAGATGAACGCCCATGTTTTATGTATTCAGATTACCACACGAGCGAGCATACGCTCGTGTAGCATCAATTGTCATACTTTTTTAGCTTTTGCCGATTTACGATTTGGGCAGTGTTTACACACCTTGTTTCGATTCGTCACGAACAGTCGCTCAAGCACTCACCAACCTACAATTGGTCAATCAACACCACCATCAGTCCCACTTTACGGTTAAAACCTGAAATCAACAATCCATTCATAGAATAGAGTAGCATTACCTTCAATCGAACCACGGTGATTCCTACGAATCTTAGTCTTTAGCGATTGATTAGGAGTTCCCTGAATCCTTTCTTAACTGCCATACAATTGCCATCAATAACCACTTAAGGCGGAAGAAAAAGAGAATAATAATTCGTCTATAGCACTTACCGAAAGAGAGCAAGAGCACAAAATAGTGAAAGGATTCGGCACTAGCACAACCCCTCACCCTCGATTTAAAGCTGTCAAAAACAGTTAGACAAACCCCACTTTAGTACCTCAAAAGTTGAAACTTCAAGTGCCATACTCACTTACCAAAAAGAAAGGATCAAAGTCAATCGACAGAGGAAGAGGAATGGTTTCAGCAGTGATCAGAACTGGAAATCGACAGCACAACACTTGAGGGAGAGAAGAGGAGAATCAGTTTAGGGAAAAAGAGAGAAAAGAAATCAAAGGAGGCAAATAAGGTATATTCAGCCAACACAGTGCCAATTGGGAAGAGGCAATATTCAGCCAACACAGGGAAAGAAGAGAAGAGGAGATGAAAAGAAAAGAAAGGTGTATTCGGCCAAAGAGAAAAGTTGTCAAAAAGTGAAATAGAAGAATGTACAAGCACCCTTACCACATTCGGCTTCAAGCAAAAGAGAGGAAAGCAACAATAGGAAAAACCCGAAAATGGGGAAAAGAGGTTTCGGCAGAGGGAACAACACATACAATGCAAAACCAAAAAATGAGAAGCACCCCTCTAGCCGAATTCTTGAATGCCACAGTCCAATTTCGGCATAACTCTTCCTCTCCCCTCACTTCCCTTGATTTTCTCCTAAAATTCCTCCTCAAATCTCTCCCCTGATCACACCTCTCCTCAACCACTCAATTTGAATTCTTCTCAACCACTTTAGTGTTTTAGTCAAACTACAACACCTCCCACGGCACAGCAGCAAAATAAATTCTCCCTTACCTTCAGCAAGATTTGAACCTTAGACCACTGGCATAGGTAACACGCCACTTACCCCCTAGACCAGTAAGCTTCTTATGTCATGCTTTACCCACAATAATTTAAAAGCCTACTAACTACAAGCCCTAAAAATAAAACTTTTTGCACAAGCCCAGGCTTGAACCCAAGACTTCTCAGACACTCCCAAACACACCCAAATCACTTAACCACTGAAGCAAACAAGTAGTTATGCTAAAAACATGGAAATATAAATACTTAAATTTTTGGGGCGTTACAAGTTTTGGATGAAGTGGTCTGGTGAACCACACTTGTAACAATTACGGTTGTTTCCCCAACACTCCCCAGTATGTTGCCTGCCATAATTTGGACACTCCAGTTTATTTAACTTCGTATTGCCCACGCCTGCTACCGAGGTGGCTTGAACTCTAGAGCCTGAATTTGTATTACCTCGATCTCGGTGTGAATACCCAACTAAAGCAGTCATCCGAGGGTTTGCTTCCTTGGACCTCTTGGATTGAGTTTGGAACAATTTACTAATTGACCTCTTCTTTGCATCTCGGACCTCAATCATGGCTTTTCTCTTTTCCTTATTCAACTCTTTAGCCTTGCAAGCTCTATCGACCAGAACCATAAATTCCTTCAATTCCAAGATTCCAACTAGTAATTTGATATCCTTATTCAGCCCATCTTCGAACCTCTTGCACAAAATAGCTTCTGTAGACACACACTCTTGAGCATACTTGCTGAACCTAACAAACTCGCGCTCATACTCTACCACTGTCATTTTGCCTTGTTTCAATTCAAGAAACTCTTTCCATTTCTGATCAACAAATCGCTGACTTATGTACTTCTTTCGAAACTCTTCTAGGAAGAAGTCCCATGTCACTCTCTCCCTTGGTAGTACAAATGTCAGCGTTTTCCACCAATGATATGCCGAGTCCCTCTGTAACACCCAAACCCGGCCTAAAACCAAAATTTCCCCAAAGCCAATGTTCGATCCCGGGACTTCATAGAAGCTCTCTAACCTTCCAAAATCACTTACCTAATAAGTCTAACTTGCATTAATGCCGTTCTCAAAAATTTTAAACGCTACTACGCCTAAGGCCCATTGGGCTCAATTCTCCTAAGCCCAATTTCGGGATGTTACACCCTCAGCAATGACACAACACATTTTAAGCTCTCCTCAGGTGTGCAAGAGAGTTTATCGAATACCCTTATAGAGTTCTCAAGCCAGAACTCCGCTCTCACAGGGTCATCATCTATGTTGGCTCTAAATTCCTCAGCCACTTGTTTTCGTATCTTATCGACCGGGGGTTTGGTCATTCTCACCAAATCTATACCTTGAGGAGCCGTGGGGACTGGTTGAGGTATAGGTGGGGGTCGTGGAGGTTGAGCATTAGGGTTTGCTCGTAGAAATTTGGTGTACCAGTTACTTATCATGTGGAGAAAGGCTTCCCGAGCCTCTTCTCTTTGTCCTAAAGTCTCGGGTCTACTTTCTACAGGCACGGTACCTTGCGCGGGAGCTGGCACATCACTAACAGTGTCCTCAGCAGCAGCTCGATTGGGATCCATTTACTATATGAAAACACAGTTTAATATTGTCAAGAGTCACCACACTATCAATATATGTTCATGGCATGTATAGCTAGACTCTTACACACGCTACAATAGTCTAATAACTGACTAAACCATAGCTCTGATACCACTCAATATAACACCCTTACCTGTATTCAACGTCAGAATAGGGTACGATGCATTACTAGGCTTATACGCAATCAATCATACAATTCCAAGACTTGACTTTCTCTCCAAATATAAAACTTTTACTAACACCACTTAAACAATTCTATGAGGCCCAAATCACACTTTAAGAATAGTTCAGGATTAAATCGAACTCTTTAAGAGATCCCTAAAAGTCTGAGAAAAAATTTCATTAAACAGTCCACAATCTTGTGTCGAAGAAGGGACACGCCCGTGTGGCATATCGCATGGCCGTGTTCCACACCCGTGTGGAATTATTTCTCAAATCGAACCTACAGGGGTTTTCATACAACTAGACACATGCCTGTGTCCCTCACACAACCTTGACATGCCTGTGTCTTAGCCCGTGTGCCAAAACCCTTGGTATTTTGTTTCTAACGTCATCACCCCATAAATGTCACACGGCCTAGGCACACTCACGTGTCCTTCGACTGTGTGGCAAATTAAATTCCTAATTTCAAGTGCAGACTTTACACAGCCTCGGCACATGCCCATGTCCATGGTCGTGCCTTCGACACTGCTGAGACACACGGCTGTGTCTCTGTTCGTGTGTTTACTACTGAGCATACTAACTTGTAAACCTCGCATGCAAGGGGACACACGACCTAACCACACCCCCATGACGCTGAACGTGTGTCACATACGGCCTAGACACACACCTGTATACCTACCCGTGTGGACAAGAACAAGGCTATTTGCCAATCTCTTTCTATCACCCCAACTCATACAAGTATAAATCACATTCAACCACCAATCCATTCATGCATAAATAAACCAAGTGAATCAACATGCTACTTGCACAATCATGAATAACCCCATCTATTCATAGATTAATAAGAAAGAGCCACCAACTATAGCCTTATACAAAAGAGTTCATCTTAGAATGAGCCAACACGCATGGCCAAAACAATATGACATTCAACTAAGTCTAGCCCCTATACATGCCATACACAAAATGCTAAGACTAAATATACCAAGATGAGTTGATAGTGTGGGTGATCTTGTAACATCCGGGATTTAGAGGGCTTTGCATCTATTAGGTTTCTCTGGGTTTGATATGTTATGCCTGTTGTTTGGGTGTGTTTGGGGGCCTCGGGAAGGCTCGGGGTTAAGCCAAAGCCTTGGTATAATTTTGGTTTTTGGGCATATAGGAGGGAAGCTAACTGGGGCAGGACTTAAGGGTTATTGTTTGTGGTTGGTGACACAAGAGGTGTAGTGGTAAAGTGGCAAGGGGACGCCACCTAACATGCAGAGAGATAGCGTCACAAGGAGAAGCTGAGAGGGAGAAGGATCGAATCTCTCAAGGAGCACAAGGAAGTACTATTTTTGGCTCAGGCAAGGGAGGCAGTTGGATGGTAAGCAAACTCTAGAGGAGAGAGACAAGACCTGGTCAAATGTTTCAAACGGGTGGTGGAGAGCTATTTAGGGAGTTTGAATTATTCAAACTTAATTGAATGAGTAGAGGAGAGGGAATTAAGGAGTGTTTCAAGGAGGAAGCTTGGGGATTGAGGTGAGGAAGTGGTTGGCCGAATTTTTGAAGGGTGTTGGAGGAGCAAAGTCGGTCTTGTGGAGTCCTTGGAAGTAGGAAGGCATTGGATTTTGGTTAAAGGGTTTAGGTGTCGAAATTTTTTTGGGTGTTGAGTATTTCCATTATTTTTCTCTCTTTTCTCTTTTTTTGTCATACGGTACTCCTCTAATTCTCAACCCTTCTCTTTAGTTTGTCGAAACTCCTCAACCATTTCTTTTCATTTTAGTGCTTAGTAAGGCCGAAACCTATAGGGCACTCTTTTCCCTTTCTATTTCTTTCTCTTATCTTCTCTTTTACTTCACATAACAAGCTTTCATCCCCTATTACCGAACCCTCTTAGTTTTTATTCTTCTTTTGCTTCTTTTCCCCTTTACTCCAAGCCGTAACATCCCTTTTTGTTTCCTACTCCATTGCCGAAACATTAGTGCTTCATTCTTTAGTCATCTTTTATCACCATTGGTTGCAAAGTTTATTCCTTCGAGGCCGAAACATCTGTGCTTCAACTTTTCTTTTATTTTTTTTTGGTAAGCCGAAACTTATCTTATATTCTTTCTCCCTGTATTTTCTTGATCACAGCTGAATCTTCCCTGCTATAGTGCTTGTGCCGAATTCTTTTGGGTGCTGTTCAGGTCCTCTTTGTTAAGGGAAGATTATTCCTTTTCGATTTCCTCTTGAATAAACCCGCTACTCTTTCTTTTCCTAGTAAAACTAAACTTGCCTTTATTAATAATTAAACCTGCTCCTTTCTCTATGTGCTACAGCGATTAAGGGGGACAAAGTGTTAGGCATCTACTTCGAATCTTTCATCGGTTTGGTGGTGAAGGGTGCTTAATTCGGGAAATATCGTTAGCCGAACCACTTAGGTTACAAGTCTGAGAAACGACTAATCTCTGAACCCCATCTCTCTTTTCGGGATTTTTAGGTAAGGGAATTCTCTCTAGTTATTCTATTAGTGTATTTGTTCGTCGTCTATTGCCTTAACCCAGTTAAGTGGTTAAACAATCATCTCTTTCGTATAGCGATTTATTGATCAAGACTTTTAATGGATGCAAGAAACGTTCAAATTGGGGAAGGGAACAAACCCTTGGTTTCGACTCCAAAGTTTAAGAAGCGAGCGATATCGGCAGTTCGAGACTGGCCACCGGGGTGTGGGCCGGCTTCTGAAAGGAATAAGCAGATCGCTGTGATCCCTGCGAGTGAGGACGTTAGCGAGATCGATAGTTTAGTCCTTCAGGTTTACAGGTGTGTAATTATCACACCATTCCTTAACTATATAAATGTGTAAGTACTCTGTTCGGAAGCCAAAAATCACGGCAATGGTGATTGAGTTACCCATTTTGGGTAAACCGAAACCCCAGGTTAGTATATTATAATTGAGCCTTCTATTTATTGTGGATAACATGATTATGGGTGTATGCTAAGTATTACATCATATAACCTATCTATTATACTATGTTGCATGTGCACGGGATATTGGGATGATAATGATATGAAGGGGAAGTGTATATCGGTGACATTGTCACATTAAATAATGGTGCGGTTCCTCATTAGTGTATCGGTGATTTAATCACGTGTGGATCAATGGCTAGACCACGTTATGTGGACTTTGAGTAGTGTGTCTGTCAGCATGACTGCTAAAGAAGTGTGTAGAGGATGGAGGGTTGATTGTAGAAATCCCCACAGGTGTGTTGAGGATGGACATGTGGAGCGGTGTGTAGAGGATGGAATACTAGGCTGGGTTGGGTTTTCATATTGACTACTTGTTCATGTTGTAATGATTCGATGATGTTTTGGGGCTCAGGCCCACTTGTGGAATTTTGTGGACTAATTGCACACTAAGTTTGGTGACTCACCCTACTTTCTTAAACAACTTGCAGGTAACCCTTAATTCTTTGAACCGGGCTGGAATGGACTCGAGGTAGCCATGCATGGGTTATTTTATTAAACTTTATTTTTATTATCATTAACTACTTTTCTTTCGGGAATTTTTAATATGTAATAAGGCCACTTCAAAGTTGGTAAATTTTGGATATTAAATTTGTTTTGTTTCACACCAATTTATAAACTATTCGACGAAACGTTTTTATAAAATACAAACAAAAGTTTTCTTTGCAACCTGTCAAACAACATTTCTTATAAAAAGAGATTTTTTTTGATAATCTAAAATTCAAAAAATCGATAAGTATTTTCAAACGTCACCTAATCGCAAGTCTTGGCTAACTAAATTGCTGACTCAAATGAACTACGGGTTTTCAACTAAACCACGACACTTGGGGTTTTATTTTAAGAAAAAGATGAAGTTGTTTAAATTTTTCCAAAGATAGTAAAACTTTTCAAAACCTTTTTCTGGTGACATGCCAGATCCGGTCGTGGTGTTTGGGCCGGGTTTGGGGTGTTACAATTTGGTATCAGAGCCTGGTTTAAAAAGCTCAGCCTTGGGTTTTGGGTTCAAAATGTTTCCAAATTTTATTTAAAATGGTTTTAGGAAAATATGTATGAAGAACCTATTTTCTAGAAGTGTGGCACCCGAGTCTCCAGCCCAAGTCTGCCAAGTAAGACTTTATGATGGTTAAGTGCCTTAAATAAAGTGGATGTATTATGTGAACATGTTGCTATGGATGATGGAATTAAGAAACTTTACTGTAGAAGTGAGACCTTTAGGTATACATGTGCTTACGGAAAACTACTTATAACTCTATCTTCATAAAACTACTCGATTAATAAATAGTGAAAGAAATACTGACACATAAAATTTGTAATCAGAGTAAGACGGAGCGAAAGACATGAGTGGTAGGGGACGTGGATGTGTTACACGCGGCTGTGGGAGAGGCCGGGGTACTGAGGTTGAACTTTTGAAAGGGAGAAATGAGCTTGACGGTGAAGTGCCAGCATCACCTGTGGCGGAAGCGGGATTGCAAGGAAGAACTGGTGGGGATGATGCCCTGTCTCAGGCAATGTTGCATGTGTTGGAACGAATGGCTGGGGCAGGCAGTGGAACAGCAACTCGGAAGTCCATTCCTGAGCGACTTCGGGCTAATGGAGCTGAAATGTTTAGGGGTATCTCTGGGGTAGCTCCAAACGTGGCTGAGTATTGGCTAGAGGTAGTCGAGAGAATTATGGATGACTTAGACTGCACGGTAGAGGAGAAGCTGAAAGGCGCGGTGTCTCTACTACGGGATGAGGCATATCAGTGGTGGCTCACTGTGAGAGAGGGTACTCCTGCGGACCGAGTTGATTGGGATTTCTTTAAGATGACGTTCCAAGGAAAGTACGTTGTGGCCAGTTACGTAGATCCTCAGAGGAAGGCATTCTTGAATTTAGTTCAAGGGGGTAAGTCGGTAGCTGAGTATGAGGCAGAATTCCTGCAGTTGAGCCGGTACGCTCGAGGGATAGTTGTGATCGACTATGAGCGTTGTGTGCAATTTGAAGATGGGCTGCGAGATGAGCTGCGAGTGTTGATAGCTCCACAGCGGGAGAGGGATTTCGTTATCCTGGTGGAGAAGGCTAAAATAGCCAAGGAGGTAAAACGGGCCGAGAAACAAAATAAGGACAAGGATAGAGGCAGAAATAAGAGGAGTTATGGACCGTTAGGATCATCTGGGGGTTTCCAGAAGAGGTCTAGGGTTGATGGGCCTGGTCGTGTTGCAACACCAGCTGCTGTCGGGCGATTTCGACAGTGCAATCAGTGTGGGAGGTCACATGTAGGAGAGTGCTGGGGAAGAGACAGGGAATGTTTCAAGTGTGGATCAAATGATCATCTGATCCGAAACTGTCCGTTAGATATGACCAGGGCCCGGATGGTAGGTCAGGGGTTTGTGTAGCCAGGAAGGGGTGGACAGCAGATGCCGAGAGGTCGTGGTCCGAATAGAGGGGAATGGTTCTGGTCGGGGTCGCGGAGCACCCGGTAGAGGTGCTGGGAATGCTGCAGCCTGGGTTAGTTTATGCAGCCAGACGTCGAGAAGAGGGTGAGGCACCAGACGTTATAACGGGTACATTTCTTATTTATGGTTTACCCTTTACTGCATTGATTGATATTGGGTCGACGCATTCCTATGTTTCTAGTGTGGTGTTGGGAACCTTGAACATGAACTCTGAAACTACTTCTAGGGAGATGACTGTACTTAGTCCCTTAGGACAGACTGTAGTGGTAAACAAACTTTTTAGAAGTGTGCCTCTAGAAGTGCAAGGATCGATTTTCCTAACCGATTTGATGGAACTACCATTCGGGGAATTTGATTTGATCTTAGGCATGGATTGGTTGGTTAGATATCGAGCAAACTTGGATTGTGCTGCTAAGCGCATGGTGTTACGGACTCCCAAGGATGATGAAGTTTTAGTGATAGGCGAGAGGAGAGACTACTTGTCCAATGTAGTGTCCGCTCTTAAGGCGGAAAGAATGGTGAGAAAAGGGTGCAAAGCCTTCTTAACTTTTGTTAGTGCGTTGGATACAAAAAAGGTGACCGCGAATGAGGTTAGAAAGTAAAAAAATTTGTGGATGTCTTTTCTGAGGAGCTTCCAGGGTTGCCTCCAGATCATGAGGTGGAGTTTGGAATTGAGTTACTTCCAGGTACGGCTCCGGTGTCCATCGCCCCTATTGGATGACGCCGAAGGAGCTGGTTGAACTTAAAGCTCAAATCCAGGAGTTGTTAGATCGTGGTTTTATTCGACCCAGTGTATCTCCGTGGGGAGTGCCGGTACTATTTGTGAAGAAGAAAGACGGGTCCATGCGAATGTGCATTGACTACCGCCAGTTCAACAAGTTGACCGTCAAGAACAAGTACCCGCTGCCGAGGATTGATGACCTGTTTGATCAGCTCAAAGGGGCTTCGGTCTTTTCAAAGATAGACTTGAGGTCGGGATATCATCAGCTTAAGGTCAAGGAAACAGATATTCACAAGACAGCTTTCCGGACTCGCTATGGCCACTACGAGTTCCTGGTGATGCCGTTTGGGTTAACAAATGCACCAACAGCGTTCATGGATATGATGAATCGGGTTTTTCAACCCTATCTGGACCGGTTCGTTGTAGTGTTATAGACGACATTCTGGTGTATTCCAATACCGAAGAGGAGCACGATTCCAATCTTTGGGTGGTTCTGTAGATTTTAAGGGAGTAGCAGTTGTACGCCAAATTTAGCAAGTGTGAGTTTTGGTTAAAGGAAGTTACATTTCTGGGTCATGTGGTATCTGCAGAGGGGATTAGGGTTGACCCCCGGAAGATTGAAGCGGTGTTGGATTGGAAATCGCCTAATTCTGTGGCAAAGGTTTAAAGTTTCCTTGGTTTGGCTGGGTATTATCGAAGGTTCGTTGAGGGGTTTTCCTTAATTGCGACACCTTTAACTAAGTTATTGAGGAACATTTGTTTGGGCTGACAAGCAGCAGGAAAGCTTTGAGAAGATGAAGGGGATTTTGACAGAGGCTCTAGTTCTGATTTAGCCTGAGGCCGGAAGAGAGTTCGTGGTTTATTGTGATGCTTCACACACGAGATTAGGATTTGTGTTAATGCAGGATGGGAAGGTTGTTGCGTATGCATTGCGGCAGTTAAGACCGCATGAGATTAACTATCCCACGCATGATTTGGAGTTAGCCGCGGTGGTTTTCGCTTTAAAGATCTGGAGACATTATTTGTATGGAGAGAAATCTGTTATCTATACCGACCACAAGGGTTTCAAATATCTTCTAACTCAGAAGGAGTTGAATTTAATGCAGCGAAGGTGGATTGAGCTGTTGAAAGATAATGACTGCTCGATCGAATATCATCCGGGTAAGGCTAACGTGGTGGCATATGCGTTAAGTCAGAAGGTAATATCAGACTTGAGAGCGATGTTCGCCCATCTCAGTTTATAAGATGACGGAAGTCTCTTAGCTGAACTTCAAGTGAAGCCTTCTTGGATCAGTCAGATTAAAGAGAAACAGTTATAGGATGAAGTCTTGAGTGCTCGTGTAATATCCCGAATTAGGGGTTGCGAGTTTGGAAAATAACTCGAGTGTATTAGGCCTCAAGAGTGGTTTTGATGTGTTTTTGGAGTTCCTAAAACTCCCGGATTAAAATGGGACACTTTTGAAAATTTTGAAAATTTAGGGTTTAAAATGGAATTTGGCTGAAGAGGCCTTAATAATAAATTTTGTGAAGTTATGGACATGAAAGTCCAGGTAGCATAGTGGCTTCCGTGTGCCACTTAAGGTTTGGCGCCAAGCATGGTCGAGGGTTCGAGTCTTAGGCGCAGCAAAAGCATTTTTATTTTTTTGTGAAAGGGCGCTGCATAAGGAGGCCTTAAAAAGAAATCAAGGTGATTTGAATCACAAAAAGGCGCCTGGCCGAGTGGTTGGGACGTTAGCAGCGAGAGAGAGACCTTCGCAAGGACTCGAGTTTGAGTCCTGAAGGCTGCGCTTTATCTTGTTTTGCGTCAGGCAAGGGGCGCATGCAAGTAAGGGTTAAAAGAATTTTAGATGCGGTTATTAGCATGAAATGAATATTGGCCGAACGGTTAAGGACCTTGCTGGGAAGCTGCGACTGGGAGGAATCGCGTTCGAGTCCTGGGAGTCGCATTCTAGACGTTGTTTTTGCCTCCAGCGCTAAAGCTTAGGAAACCCACCAAGGATAGTTTATAAGAATCTCGCAACGATTTATGGCATGAAAGTCACCTTAGCAGAAATGGCAGGAAGCTGGGGAAGCTTTCTCCAGGTCTCGAGTTCGAGACCTGGGGGTAACACCTAGAGGCTCTTCTTCCATTTTGGCCGGCGTGAGGAACTAAGTCTGCATGGCATATGCAGCACGCACGCATGCAGCCTTGGGAGGGTTGCTCCTTCTTTTTAATTGTTTTAAAAGTATGGAATAAGTTTTGTTTGTTGTGTATTATTATTTTATTATAATTATTAATAGTTTATGCAAGGATGGATTATTATATAATGTATAGAAAATGATGAGGCATGGGATATATTTTGATAGTTTGTAAACAATATTGAACTTACCAAAAGGAGAGCATGTGCGGCATGGGTTGGTATTTTTTTTGTGTTTTAATAATTTTTACTATATGGGAAATGGAAGGGAGAGCATGCTTTGGGGGGGAAACTTGGCCGGCCTTAGTTTTGGAAAAAGTGGGTAGCATGGTCGGTTTGAATATGGCAAAGCATGGCCGAAATTGATTTTTGGTTCTCCCTTTCTTGGCATTTTGGTACATGGCCGAATGGTAAACTCTTGAGAGACTTTCATTACGGCCTTGGGTTTGAGGAAAGCTTGGCCAAAACCTTTGTTTGTTTCCCTTTCATTGTTGTCTTGGCCGATAATGGGAGAAAGAGAGGGAGACTGAGCTGCGGTTTGGAAGGAAAAACAAGGAAGGTGGCCATTGTTTTGTTTTGCTTGCTCTTTCTTTCCTTTTTGCTCTTGACCGAGAGAGGGCAATGTTTGAGCTTTGATTTTAGAAGGAGCTATGAAGCTCTCGGCTAGCTAATGTGCTTGCATGGGTTCCTTTCATTGTTGCTAGCCGAGTACGATAGGCAATATTGCCGAATCCTTATTGAAGAAGGTGCCTTCGACTACTTCCTTTTAATCTCTCTAAACAAAAGTTGGTAAGCACCCCTATTAAGTAGTTGGTTTCTTCTCCTTTTCCTTTTTGCATGCCGAAATCAAGGCTAGATTTTGATTCTAAGAATAGCGGGACATGCTAAAGACTATATTGATGTATTTCTATTGTGCTAGTGTTAAGGAGCTTTTAAAGGAGCCTTGTGGGTTTCGGCTATTCAAGGAATTTTGGTAACTACTAAGGCATGCAAAACATTGTGGGACTTGGAAAAGATAGGTAAGCAAGAAGGTAGTTTCGGCCAAGGGCCATGTCTTTAGTATTTTTGTGATGGCCAATCCTAATAAGTTGTTAATAGAGTTTATGTCAATACCAAAAGCAAACGATAGTTTCGGATCTTTTAGCAAAGTCAAGTGGCTTTTGATTCTCGACCATAGGCCATACTTTGGATTTAGTGATAACAGAATGTTGAGCTTGACTTTAGAGATGGCCGAATATGTATAAGGCCATAATGATGTGTTCTTTTTCTGTGTAGCTAGTATTGAGGAGCACAAAGGAGTCCTTCAGGAATTGAAGTGCTCAAGGTAAGTGGTTGTGGTATTCGGCCTAAGGCCATGATATTGGTATTAAGTGTGACCGATTTCGGTTATGTGTTCTAGGGGCTAATCGATAAATGTAACAGAAGCTTTCAGGACTATAGACTTTGTTAGATTCGATAGATCAGAATCTCGCTAAAATCAGGTGCGTAGTTATCGCACTGTACCCCTTTTTGTTAATTGTTATATGTGTCCTATGTGTTATTTTATGTAAACGTATATGTTATGCGTGTTAGCCGAAATAAAGGCTAAGAGTAAGGATACCAAGGTAAGTGATCGATAAATCAAGTTAACGGTTATGATATTAACTTTTTGGTGATGTGCAATTATAAATGGTTATCGATGAGTGTAAAATAAAATGATGACATGTGATGTATATTGTTATGAGTAATATGTGACCATGATATAAAATATACATAATTGTTTCGTACAAAATGTTGCTATGGTACATATACATATGCATGAGACTTGTGATGTGACTACTGGAGAAAAGAGTGTACACTATGTGAGTGGTCTAATCCGAACCTCGTGTTGTATTCGTGCTTGATGATTTGTGAAAAGAAAGATATGTGGATCACTTTGTGGATTGGACTTCGTAATTGTATTTCGTAATCATAATTATAATATTGTGTATTCATAATGGCATATTTATAATTGTATGTTATATATATATGGATTATGTGGATATGGGCCAAGCCCATGTGTGAGGGCATGTGTTTTAACTATGCACTGAGTCTTGGTGACTCACTCTATTTTTATTAAACCTTTCAGGTGGCGCTAAAGCTTGGACCGGGTCGGAGGGGATACAAAGGTGGCCATGAGAAAAGGGACTTTTATGAAAAGGGACGTTTTGTTTTATTAATTAAATAATGATATTTTCTGTATTTTGATTAAGTGTGTATTGTATTAAGGCCCACTAAAGTGTTTCAGTTCAATTATTAAGTATCGTTATTATTATGCCCAATTATGGAAAGATAGCTTAAATGTCGATTGCAAATAGTTTTATTTTCTCAAGTAAAGCTTGAATCCGATATTTTTATAACAAACTTAGATTTTTACTTAGAATATTACAAGTCTCGAAAATGTTTTATCAAAGGAAACAAATTTTCAACGGTTTATTTCTTAAGTAAGAATGTTTTTCGAAAGTATTCCGCGGTGACATTCCAAATTCGGTCGGATTTAAATGGGCCGGGTTTGGGGTGTTACATTTTGGTATCAGAGCATGGTTCAAAACTCGGCTTTGAGGTTTTGGGCCCGAAAATAGTTTTCGAAAGTGGGCTTTTCAAAATGTGAACTTCTATTTTGAGCTTGTTCTGGCATGGCACCTGTACCTCCGACCCGAAGTCCACCTGGTAAGTACCTCTGACTATTGAGGTATATTGAATATGTGAACTGTATGGGCATAATTGGGCTCGTAAATTAGAAAAATTTGGGCTATCGAACTCTAAGACTAGTTTATTCAAAAATAAGTGCATAAGACTTGAGAACTGAAATGACCCTAGAGGTGTAGTGAATGAATGTGTCCCTGCTTATGAACGTGTATGTGATTCTCTGAACTAGAATAGTAAACTGAACCTATGTGTGATCGAAAGAATCACTTCTAAATACTTTATTCCATAAAATTGTTCACGAATAATCAGTGGAACAAATTTCTAATGCATAAAATTTCTAAGTCAGATTGTACGATAAGAGATGAGTTCTAGACGACGTGGTCAAGGTAAAATGGCCATATCGGAACTCGTTAGATCGGGTTAAGAGTTTGATATGAGGTATCACCTCCACCACCAGCCTTTGATAATGAGTAGCAAGATCAAACAAGGGATAATGCTGTATCGCGGACAGTGCTGCGAGTTTAGGGATGGTGGGTGGAGAGGGAGAAATATAAGAGCTCGAAAATTTGTTTCTGAGCGACTTTGAGCCAATGGAGCGGATTTGTTTTGTGATATATTGGGCGTGGCACCCAGTGTGATTGAATATTGGTTGGAAGCAACCAAGCGAGTTATGGATGAACTCGATCTAAGCCCTGAGGAAAAAGTGAAAGGAATGGTGATGCTACTTCGCAAAGAGGCGTATCAACGGTGGCTCACAGTTGAGATAGTGTCACAGCGGAGGACCCCACTCGGGAGTATGTCAAGACGGTATACCAAAAGAAGTATGTCAGTACTTACTACATTGATGCTCCGAGGAATGTGTTTTTGGGACTAGTTCAATGGAACAAGTCTATGGCGAAATACGAGACTGAATTCCTAAAGTTAAGCCAATATGCTCGAGGAATAGTGACTACAAAACATGAACAATGTGTCCGGTTTGAGGACGGATTAAGAGACGGCCTGAGACTGTTGATAGTTCCTCAATAGGAACGAGAGTTCATCGTGTTAATTGAAAAAGCTAAGATAGCTGAAAAGAGTAAGGACTCGACGAAATAAAATCGAGATAAGGATATGAACCGTGATGGGAGAAATTTTGAATTGTCTAAATTATCTGAGGGTCTTCGAAAAAAGACCGAAGGTTGAAGGTTTTGCTCATGTGATTAAGCCAGCTATGGGAAATCGGGACCGTCCGTGTGCTCAGTGTGGAAAATATCGTGTCGGCGAGTATTGGAACCAGAAATTGAGAATATTTTAAAGTATAAGTCTATAAGCAATTGAATATTGTTAAGGTTAGTTATAACCTTGAGCACATGTTGGAATCCTGGTTATAATATAGTGAAAGCCGACTGTGGATAGACTTTCTATCATGAAATGTTATTGAAGCAATAAGTACAAGTGATATGTGGATTGACTTTCTATCATGAAATGTTACTGAAGTGATAAGTACAAGTGATATGTAGATAGACTATCTATCATGAAATATTATTAAAATGATAAATACAAGTGATGTGAATTATATGGTTTATAACTCTGGTCAGCTTGTAATGTGATTCAGATGTTGATAATATTATATTTCGGGCTTTGATGCCTAGCAGGCTTTGTGCCGGTGTATATTTCGGGCTTTGATGCCTAGCAGGCTTTGTGCCGGTGTATATTTCGGGCTTTGATGCCTAGCAGGCTTTGTGCCGGTGTATATTTCGGGCTTTGATGCCTAGCAGGCTTTGTGCCGGTGTATATTTCAGGCTTTGATGCCTAGCAGGCCTTGTGCCGGTGTGTATTTAAGGCTTCGATGCCTAACCGGCTTAATGCCGATGATGTGCTATAATAGAAAATTCATGAATCACATACAAGATGGAACATGTTTGTTACCACAAGCTAAATGCTCGGATAAGTGCAAGTCTTTCATACTTGAAAGGAATAAGGAAAGTTGATATATTCCCATTTGAACCAAGTAAGATGTGGTATAGTTCAAGCGTCGACAAGAATGTTAATATGTGCAATTGATCTTACCATTGATGTGTATGACATCCGTAATGGGATTTACGCTTGAATATGCTTATGAAGAAGTGGCCATATGTAAAAATGCTAAATGTAAAAGAGATTGGATATGTTTGTATATGTGTATAATTGGGTACATGTGATTGAAAGGTACGGATGTTCGTTCGTAAGTAATTTCGAGGACGAAATTATTTTTAAGGGGGGTAGAATTGTAATATCCCGAATTAGGGGTTGCGAGTTTGGAAAATAACTCGAGTGTATTAGGCCTCAAGAGTGGTTTTGATGTGTTTTTGGAGTCCTAAAACTCCCGGATTAAAATGGGACACTTTTGAAAATTTGGAAAATTTAGGGTTTAAAATGGAATTTGGCTGAAGAGGCCTTAATAATAAATTTTGTGAAGTTATGGACATGAAAGTCCAGGTAGCATAGTGGCTTCCGTGTGCCACTTAAGGTTTGGCGCCAAGCATGGTCGAGGGTTCGAGTCCTAGGTGCAGCAAAAGCATTTTTATTTTTTTGTGAAAGGGCGCTGCATAAGGAGTCCTTAAAAAGAAATCGAGGTGATTTGAATCACAAAAAGGCGCCTGCCTAGTGGTTGGGACGTTAGCAGCGAGAGAGAGACCTTCGCAAGGACTCGAGTTCGAGTCCTGAAGGCTGCGCTTTATCTTGTTTTGCTTCAGGTAAGGGGCGCATGCAAGTAAGGGTTAAAAGAATTTTAGATGTGGTTATTAGCATGAAATGAATATTGGCCGAACGGTTAAGGACCTTGCTGGGAAGCTGCGACTGGGAGGAATCGCGTTCGAGTCCTGGGAGTCGCATTCTAGACGTTGTTTTTGCCTCCAGCGCTAAAGCTTAAGAAACCCACCAAGGATAGTTTATAAGAATCTCGCAATGATTTATGGCATGAAAGTCACCTTAGCAGAAATGGCAGAAAGCTAGGGAAGCTTTATCCAGGTCTCGGGTTCGAGACCTGGGGGTAACACCTAGAGGCTCTTCTTCCATTTTGGCCGGCGTGAGGAACTAAGTCTGCATGGCATATGCAGCACGCACGCATGCAGCCTTGGGAAGGTTGCTCCTTCTTTTTAATTGTTTTAAAAGTATGGAATAAGTTTTGTTTGTTGTGTATTATTATTTTATTATAATTATTAATAGTTTATGCAAGGATGGATTATTATATAATGTATAGAAAATGATGAGGCATGGGATATATTTTGATAGTTTGTAAACAATATTGAACATACCAAAAGGAGAGCATGTGCGGCATGGGTTGGTATTTTTTTTGTGTTTTAATAATTTTTAATGTTTGGGAAATGGAAGGGAGAGCATGCTTTGGGGGGGAAACTTGGCCGGCCTTAGTTTTGGAAAAAGTGGGTAGCATGGTCGGTTTGAATATGGCACAAGCATGGCCGAAATTGATTTTTGGTTCTCCCTTTCTTGGCATTTTGGTGCATGGCCGAATGGTAAACTCTTGAGAGATTTTCATTACGGCCTTGGGTTTGAGGAAAGCTTGGCCAAAACCTTTGTTTGTTTCCCTTTCATTGTTGTCTTGGTCGATAATGGGAGAAAGAGAGGGAGACTGAGCTGCGGTTTGGAAGGAAAAGCAAGGAAGGTGGCCATTGTTTTGTTTTGCTTGCTCTTTCTTTCCTTTTTGCTCTTGACCGAGAGAGGGCAATGTTTGAGCTTTGATTTTAGAAAGAGCTATGAAGCTCTTGGCTAGCTAATGTGCTTGCATGGGTTCCTTTCATTGTTGCTAGCCGAGTACGATAGGCAATATTGCCGAATCCTTATTGAAGAAGGTGCCTTCGACTACTTCCTTTTAATCTCTCTAAACAAAAGTTGGTAAGCACCCCTATTAAGTAGTTGGTTTCTTCTCCTTTTCCTTTTTGCATGCCGAAATCAAGGCTAGATTTTGATTCTAAGAATAGCGGGACATGCTAAAGACTATATTGATGTATTTCTATTGTGCTAGTGTTAAGGAGCTTTTAAAGGAGCCTTGTGGGTTTCGGCTATTCAAGGAATTTTGGTAACTACTAAGGCATGCAAAACATTGTGGGACTTGGAAAAGATAGGTAAGCAAGAAGATAGTTTCGGCCAAGGGCCATGTCTTTAGTATTTTTGTGATGGCCAATCCTAATAAGTTGTTAATAGAGTTTTTGTCAACACCAAAAGCAAACGATAGTTTTGGATCTTTTAGCAAAGTCAAGTGGCTTTTGATTTTCGACCATAGGCCATACTTTGGATTTAGTGATAACAGAATGTTGAGCTTGACTTTAGAGATGGCTGAATATGTATAAGGCCATAATGATGTGTTCTTTTTCTGTGTAGCTAGTATTGAGGAGCACAAAGGAGTCCTTTAGGAATTGAAGTGCTCAAGGTAGGTGGTTGTGGTATTCGGCCTAAGGCCATGATATTGGTATTAAGTGTGACCGATTTCGGTTATGTGTTCTAGGGGCTAATCGATAAATGTAACAGAAGCTTTCAGGACTATAGACTTTGTTAGATTCGATAGATCAGAATCTAGCTAAAATCAGGTGCGTAGTTATCGCACTGTACCCCTGTTTGTTAATTGTTATATGTGTCCTATGTGTTATTTTATGTAAACGTATATGTTATGCGTGTTAGCCGAAATAAAGGCTAAGAGTAAGGATACCAAGGTAAGTGATCGATAAATCAAGTTAACGGTTATGATATTAACTTTTTGGTGATGTGCAATTATAAATGGTTATCGATGAGTGTAAAATAAAATGATGACATGTGATGTATATTGTTATGAGTAATATGTGACCATGATATAAAATATACATAATTGTTTCGTACAAAATGTTGCTATGGTACATATACATACGCATGAGACTTGTGATGTGACTACTAGAGAAAAGAGTGTACACTATGTGAGTGGTCTAATCCGAACCTCGTGTTGTATTCGTGCTTGATGATTTGTGAAAAGAAAGATATGTGGATCACTTTGTGGATTTGACTTCGTAATTGTATTTCGTAATCATAATTATAATATTGTGTATTCATAATGGCATATTTATAATTGTATGTTATATATATATGGATTATGTGGATATGGGCCAAGCCCATGTGTGAGGGCATGTGTTTTAACTATGCACTGAGTCTTGGTGACTCACTCTATTTTTATTAAACCTTTCAGGTGGCGCTAAAGCTTGGACCGGGTCGGAGGGGATACAAAGGTGGCCATGAGAAAATGGACTTTTATGAAAAGGGACGTTTTGTTTTATTAATTAAATAATGATATTTTCTGTATTTTGATTAAGTGTGTATTGTATTAAGGCCTACTAAAGTGTTTCAGTTCAATCGTTAAGTATCGTTATTATTATGCCCAATTATGGAAAGATAGCTTAAATGTCGATTGCAAATAGTTTTATTTTCTCAAGTAAAGCTTGAATCCGATATTTTTATAACAAACTTAGATTTTTACTTAGAATATTACAAGTCTTGAAAATGTTTTATCAAAGGAAACAAATTTTCAACGGTTTATTTCTTAAGTAAGAATGTTTTTCGAAAGTATTCCGCGGTGACATTCCAAATTCGGCCGGATTTAAATGGGCCGGGTTTGGTGTGTTACAGCTCGACTTCTGCAAGTACAGAATGATGGGGTAGAAGATTATGGTTTGAACGGCGATGGGGTTTTGTGTTTTCGTGAGAAAGTTTCCATGTCGAAGGATGTGGAATTGAGGCAGATGATTCTTCAGGAAGCGCATAGTAGCCCCTATGCTATGCATCCTGGAGGGGGTAAGATGTATCGGGATTTGCGTGAACAGTTCTGGTGGCCTGATTTGAAGCGGGAAGTTACGAAGTTTGTGGGAAAGTGTTTAACGTGTCAGCAAGTAAAAGCCTAGCATCAGTTGCCTTCGGGGTTATTACAGCCGGTGAAGATTCCACAGTGGAAATGGGAGAGGTTCACTATGGACTTTGTTAGTGGGCTACCTCTTACGCCTACTAAGAAGGACTCGGTATGGGTAATTGTGGATCGGTTGATGAAGTCCGCTCATTTCATACTTGTTCGTGTCGATTATTCTCTTCAGAGGTCGGCTAAACTGTATGTGGCAGAAATTGTGAGGTTGCATGGGGTACCAGTATCGATAATATCAGATAGAGACCCTAGGTTTACGTCACGGTTCTGGAGGGTATTGCATCAGGCATTGGCCACAAGGTTAGACTTCAGCACAACATTTCATCCGCAGACAGATGGACAGTCTGAGAGGGTAATTTAGATCTCGGAGGATATGTTGAGAGGTTGTGTCATGGACTTCAGGGGTAGTTGGGAAGAGTTCTTACCGTTAGCAGAATTCGCATACAACAACAGCTACCAATCTAGTATTCAGATGGCGCCCTATGAAGTGTTATATGGGCGGAGGTGTCGTACTCCTACTTGTTGGATAGAACTGGGTGAGCGTCATATTTTGGGTCCAGAATTGGTTGCAGAGACAGAGGAGAAGGTTAAGTTAATTAGGGCTCGATTGAAGGAAGCGTCCGATAGGCAGAACTCATATGCAGATCTGAAACGGAAGGAGATAGAGTTTGCAGTGGGTGATCCGGTTTTCTTGAAAGTTTCATCGTGGAAGAAAGTGATGAGGTTTGGACGAAGGGCAAGCTAAGTCCCAGGTTTATCGGGCCTTATCGAGTTATCAAACGTGTGGGACCAATGGCGTATCAGCTGGAGTTACCTTCAGAATTGAAACAGATGCATGATGTGTTCCATGTTTTGATGTTAAGGCGTTACCGTTCGGATCTGTCTCACGTCGTGCCAGTTGAGGAAATTGAAATAAGGCCAGACTTGTCTTATGAAGAGGAACCAATCCAGATCTTGGAACAAGACGTCAAGGTGTTATGAAGGAAATCAGTTCCTTTGGTCAAACTTTTATGGCGGAACCACAGTGCAGAAGAGGCGATGTGGGAGCCAAAGGATGCAATACGACAGCAATACCCTCATCTCTTCTAACCAGGTAATTTTGAGGCCGAAATTTCTTTAAGAGGGTAGAACTGTAACATCCGGGATTTAAAGGGCTTTGCATCTATTAGGTTTCTTTGTGTTTGATATGTTATTCCTGTTGTTTGGGTGTGTTTGGGGGCCTCGAGAAGGCTCGGGGTTAAGCCGAAGCCTTGGTATAATTTTGGTTTTTGGGCATTTAGGAGGGAAGCTGACTGGGGTAGGACTTAAGGGTTATTGTTTGTGGTTGGTGACACAAGAGGTGTAGTGGTAAAGTGGCAAGGGGACGCCACCTAGCATGCAGGGAGATAGCATCACAAGGAGAAGCTGAGAGGGAGAGGGTTCGAATCTCTCAAGCAGCACAAGGAAGTATTATTTTTGACTCGGGCAAGAGAGGCAGCTGGATGGTAAGCAAACTTTGGAGGAGAGAGACAAGACCTGGTCAAATGTTTCAAACTGGGTGGTGGAGAGCTATTTAGGGAGTTTGAATTATTCAAACTTAATTGAATGAGTGGAAGAGAGGAAATTAAGGAGTGTTTCAAGGAGGAAGCTTGGGGATTGAGGTGAGGAACTGGTTGGCCGAATTTTTGAAGGGTTTTGGAGGAGCAAAGTCGGCCTTGTGGAGTCCTTGGAAGTGGGTAGGCATTCGATTTTGGTTAAGGGGTTTAGGTGCCGAAATTTTTTTGGGTGTTGAGTGTTTCCATTATTTTTCTCTCTTTTCTCTTTTTTTTTTCATACGGTACTCCTCTAATTCTCAACCCTTCTCTTTAGTTTACCAAAACTCCTCAACCATTTCTTTTCATTCTAGTGCTTAGTAAGGCTGAAACCTATACGGCACTCTTTTCCCTTTCTATTTCTTTCTCTTATCTTCTCTTTTACTTCACATAACAAGCTTTCATCTCCTATTGCCGAACCCTCTTAGTTTCTATTCTTCTTTTGCTTCTTTTCCCCTTTACTCCAAGCCGTAACATCCCTTTTTGTTTCCTACTCCATTGCCGAAAATTAGTGCTTCATTCTTTAGCCATCTTTTATCACCATTGGTTGCAAAGTTTATTCCTTCAAGGCTGAAACATCTGTGCTTCAACTTTTCCTTTATTTTTTTTTGGTAAGCCAAAACTTATCTTCTCTTCTTTCTCCCTGTATTTTCTTGATCATAGCTGAATCTTCTTTGCTATAGTGATTGTGCCGAATTCTCTTGGGTGTTTTTCGGGTCCTCTGTGTTAAGGTAAGATTATTCCCTATCTATTTCCTCTAGAATAAACCTGCTACTCTTTCTTTTCCTGGTAAAACTGAACTTGCCTTGATTAATAATTAAACCTGCTCCTTTCTCTTTGTGTTATGACGATTAAGGGGGACAAAATGTTAGGCATCTGCTTCGTATCTTTCATTGGTTTGGTGGTGAAGGGTGCTTAATCTGGGAAATATCATTAGCCGAACCACTTAGGTTCCAAGTCTGAGAAACGACTAATCTCTTAACCCCATCTCTCTTTTCGGGATTTTTAGGTAAGGGAATTCTCTCTAGTTATTCTATTAGTCTATTTGTTCGTCGTTCATTGCCTTAACCCAGTTGAGTGGTTAAATAATCATCTCTTTTGTATAGTGATTTATTGATCAAGACTTTTAATGGATGCAAGAAACGTTCAAATTGGGGAAGGTAACAAACCCATGGTTTTGACTCCAAAGTTTAAGAAGCGAGCGGTATCGGCAGTTCGAGACTGGCCACCGGGGTGTGGGCTGGCTTCTGAAAGGGATAAGCAGATCGTTGTGATCCCTGTGAGTGAGGACGTTAGCGAGATCGATAGTTTAGTCCTTCAGGTTTACAGGTGTGTAATTATCACACCATTCCTTAATTGTATAAATGTGTAAGTACAATGTTCGGAAGCCGAAAATCACGACAATGGTGATTGAGTTACCCATGTTGGGTAAACCGAAACCCTAGGTCAGTATATTATAATCGAGCCTTCTATTTATTGTGGATAACATGATTGTGGGTGTATGCTAAGCATTTCATGTGTTACATCATATAACCTGTCTATTATACTATGTTGCCTGTGCATGGGATATTTGGATGATAATGATATGAAGGGGAAGTGTATATCGGTGACATTGTCACATTAAATGATGGTGTGGTGCCTCATTATTGTATCGGTGATTTAATCACGTGTAGACCAATTGCTAGACCGCGTTATGTGGACTTTGAGCAGTGTGTCTGTCAGCATGACCGCCAAAGAGGTGTGTAGAGGATGGAGGGTTGATTGTAGAAATCCCTACAGGTGTGTTGAGGATGGACATGTGGAGCGGTGTGTAGAGGATGGAATACTAGGCTGGGTTGAGTTTTCATATTGATTACTTGTTCATGTTGTAATGATTCGATGATGTTTTGGGGCTCAAGCCCACTTGTGGAATTTTGTGGACTAATTGCACACTGAGTCTGGTGACTCACCCTACTTTCTTAAACAACTTGCAGGTAACCCTTAATTCTTTGAACCGGGCTGGAATGGACTTGAGGTGGCCATGCATGGGTTATTTTATTAAACTTTATTTTTATTATCATTAGCTACTTTTCTTTCGGGAATTTTTAATATGTAATAAGGCCACTTCAAAGTTGGTAAATTTTGGATATTAAATTTGTTTTGTTTCACACCAATTTATAAACTATTCGACGAAACGTTTTTATAAAATACAAACGAAAGTTTTCTTCGCAACCAGTCAAACAACATTTTCTTATAAAAAGAGATTTTTGTTGATAATCTAAAATTTGAAAAATCAATAAGTATTTTCAAACGTCACCTAATCGCAAGTCTTGGCTAACTAAATTGCTGACTTAAATGAACTACGGGTTTTCAACTAAACCACGAAACTTGGGGTTTTACTTTAAGAAAAAGATGAAGTTGTTTAAATTTTTCTAAAGATGGTAAAACTTTGCAAAACCTTTTTCTGGTGACATGCCAGATCCGGTCATGGTGTTTGGGCCGGGTTTGGGGTGTTACAGATCTTTTGATTATCTTTGTATCCCGAGCTGGCTCTTTGACACTATAAAACAATGGAAAAGAAAGGGAGTAAGCTTTAAGCTTAGTAAGTCATACCATATGTTAATCAATCATAAACATTACATACTATGTAAAAACAATTCAGATTTTCATAATCATGCTTACTCATCTCAACTCTTACCACATCCCAATCATATATCATACACATTGCTCACTTTTATTTGTACTTATGCCCTGCACTTATCAACACAAAGCCACACGAAATATTTACTTAAACAAGTTTCTCAATGAACCCTTCGGAATGATACAAAGTACCCAGTGGTTTCGCACATAACCCACCATTAAACAATAATAGGGTGATATCGCACACAGCCCACCAACAATGATAGTTACGGTGGTATCGCACATAGCCCACCAAATGATAATATAAACAATGGTATGGCACACAGCCCATCGTAAATAGATAACAAGGTGGTATCACACACAGCCCACCAATAATTACATAGTTATGGATATTTGACCGTATTCACATATTTATTCCGAGGTTTATTCAAGGATTACTCATTTTCTATCATTTTCAATCAATCTTACCAATAAGTATTTACATCCATACAATGCATCAATAGGTAACAACATATGTACTAAAGATGTATCGTTTACACATAAACTTACCTCGGTGCAAAATATTTTAATTTACGGCTTAATCCGTAACCTTGCCTTTTCCCCGATCAAGGTTGTTTCTGCGTTCTTCTTGATCTAAAATAATAAAATTTACTCATTATCACTACATAAATCATGACACTTCAAAATTTCTACTTAGGAAAAAATGACCGTTTTCCCCTTATACTTTGGCAAAATTACGATTTTGCCCCTAGGCTCGTAAATCGTTTTTCATCACATTTTCTCATTAAACAAGCCTAGCTGAACATTTATTACTCTTATAGCCCTTCACAATACCAATCATTTCATGCATTTAGTACTCAATTTATGACCTTTGCAAATAGGTCCTTCTAGGTGTTTTCATGGAAACACCTTTCACAAAAGTTGTTTATTTAACAACCGCAATTCATTTTCTTTCATAAAAACTCAGCAAACAACACAAGCATTCACATGGAAAATCTCTAAACTTTTAACCATTTTGCAAAATAGTCCTCTCATTAGCTAGCTTAAGCTTTAGGGGTTCCAAAAGTACAAAAATTATCAAATAAAACCACCAAAATCACTTACTTGTAAGAGGATAAGTTGCTGAAATTTCTAAGCTTTCAAAACCCCCCCCATTTTTCTGGTATTTTCGGTGATGAAGGTGGTGAAGGAAAGATGATATCACTCTTTTCTTTATTTTATGCTTAAAAAATATCAATTTAGTCACCAAATTTTACCTAACCAATTGACCCATTTAATATCCTTGTCCCTATGGCTGGCCATCACTTCCCCAATGGCCTAATTGTGCATTAAGGACCTCCAATTTAATATTCTATGGCTATTAGACACCTCTAGCTTGTAAAATAGAACTTTTGCACTTTATGCAATTTAGTTCTTTCTCGCAATTAAGCATACAATTGCTAAAATTAAAGCACCAAAATTTTCATACATTCATATAATTATGCCATAACACATAAAATAATATTAAAACTAATTTATCCAACCTCAAATTAGTAGTTCCAAAACCACCATTCCGACTAGCCCCAAAATCAGGTTGTTACACACATAGAGTAATAGCTAAGTCACATAGGACTTTTCGGCTTGCAACGTTTGGCAACTTAGGTTGGATTGGAATTTGAAAAACAAGCTCGAAAAAGAGCACGAAAGTAGTTTGGCACATTGCATCATCCTCGATACTCCCCCAATTATACATATGCTCACCACCTTATATCCACTTCTCTTACCTTCCTTATCTCTCTTTTTACTAAGGCATCATATAGTATTCATGAGTAAAATTATCTGAACTCGTATAATTTTTTTTTAACTTTTGAACAAATGTGAGAGTACTTTTTTTCCAACTCACTTTGCTTCAATATTTTTTTTTTCATCGAGATTTTCTCAATTGGCATTTTGCCTTATTTTTCTACAATCTTAAGAAATCTTATACTCATTATACCATACAATTCCTTAGTTCACTCATTTTTTTTCTCTTTTGAAACCACCAAGATGTATCTACCTAATCCTTCAATATCGATGGTTGGATGTCTAAATCCGTTCAAGGACCAAGAAATAAAGAATAAAATAGAATATATAATAGGCTTAGGGTTTCATTTATGGTTCATCAAGAAAATGGATTCAAGCTCAAAATAGGTACTAGGGAAAATATATAGAAGATAGCTTTTTGGTTCGAGAAATTTGCTTACCGAACAATGCCTTAAGTCGTCTCTAAGTAATTCTATACATGGATTAAATCAGCCAAGTTTATCAATTTCTACAACCTATAATTTAATTAAACACGCATGCTATTTATATATCTATTTATCATTTGGTATACTTAACACCTTCAATCTATTCACAATGTAATAAATTGAACTAAGTTATCCAAAATTAGAAAATTCATAATCAATTATTATCAAACTAAATCTATAGATTGTTCATACAATCCTATTAATATGCTCATTACCAATCATTTGTATTTCTACAAGCTCAAGCACATAGAATGTAACACCCCAAACACGGCCTAGACATTATGGCTATATCTAGAAATGTCACACAATAGTGTTTTTGAAACCTCGTTGTTACGATGAAACCATTCGATGTTATTATCTTTAGTAAACCTTGGTTAGAACATACGAAGTCATCTTTATTCATTTAAAACATTTGTTTTGAAACATCCCTCGTTGCAGAAGCTTTATTAAAACAGTCTAAGTGATCATGTGTATAGAAATTACTTTAATTTTTTAAAAACTGAATTTCCTACGACCAGCAGGTATAAATCCATAAAGTAAAATAAATAAATAAAAAACCAAATTTAAAACCAAAGTCCTAGAGGATCCTTAAATTACAACCCAAATAATAAATAATAATAAAACCATAAATCATAAATTGAAAACCATGAAGTCCAAAAATTATTGTGGTCACCGCTGAGTCCTCCGTCGCACCGATCTGTCTAAGTCTGGGGATTACCTATGCACATTAAACAAAAAGGGTGAGTTTACGTAAACTCAGTGTGTAATCCCGCAAAAACAAACAAACAATCAGTATTCACAGTGCACAGTTGAACAGTGTTTGGCTTAAACCTTTTTCAATATTAATGACAGTTTGGGCCTTAGCCCATCTCAGTACAGTGTCAAAAATGCAGTAGGGCCTTAGCTTATTACAGTATCAGTAGCAGTAACAGTTATGCAGTAGCAAAATCCCACCCAACCAGCCTCTACACACCATCTCCGTCCAACCCTACACTCCATGTGGGGATATAATCAACCCACCCATCCCTACAGTCCAAGTAGCACCGAATGCGGCACAAAACAGTAGTTTGCAGTTGAGCTGCCAGTAAATTAGGCTTAAAGTGTAACATCCCGAAATTGGGCCTAGTAGGATTGGGCCCAATGGGCCTTGAGCGTAGTAGCATTTAAATTTTTGGAGAACAAGAGATCGGCTGAAATGCAAGTTGGACCTATTAGATAAGTGATTTTGGAAGGTTAGAGGGCTTCTATGAAGTCCTGGGATCAAATTCAGGCTTTAGAGAAATATTGGTTTTAGGTGGAAAAAACCCTAAGAGTTAGTAGGTAGGCCTTACGAATAAAATATGGAGGAAAATGACACAAGTGGAGTGTGTGGTGTAGTGGCAAAGTGACGCCACATAAGAGACAAGGGGGTGACGCCACAAGGAAGGAAGGAGATCCAAGGTTCAAGTCTTGGCTTTTGCATTTTGGTTTTCTTTTTACATGGACATTAGAAGTTGGCTATAGATTCATAGTTTATTGCACATGGTTTTAGACACAAGAGGAGCTTGTGGCCAAGTGGTTAGCGACGTGGATTATGTTACAAGGGAGCCTGGGTTCGAATCTCATGAAAAGCAAGGGAGTATTTATTTTGTGAATTTGTCGGGAAGAGTTTGAGTTGGATTTAAACTCTACTGATGGAAGGATCCCACATCAGGACGATACAAAGAAGAAAGGTGAAAAGCTGGCTATATAAAAAGCATTTTAGGAGGGGGTAAACATACATTGGTGGGCGTTTAGGCACAGGAGTGGTCGCAGCGCGGTTTAGCACCAGATTCCTATCAAGTGTGTAACTCTCTCTACCCTAGTTGTAGAGCGGCAAATGCCGAAGTGCTGGTCACTGCAATAGTAGTCACACGAGCATACGAGCGCACGTGTGGGGCTTCGACGCAATAGTTGAGGCCATCAGTAGTATTCTTGTGGGTTGAGGCTGCTTGGGCTGTGATGGGCCGAAGTGGGCCCAATGGGCCCGTGGGCCCAATTGAATAAAATGTATGATGGTGTAGTATATAGTGAACTAGACTAGGTGTATCTCATATACGTGGCTAGATTTGTGTTAGGTGGGCCACACGAGTGTGTGGGCCCGAATGGGTCGAAATCAGGTTTTAGGCCCAATAGTCCGATAGAGACCGGAAATGGTAATCGAGCCGCTCGGGGCGACATTTGGGCCTTTGGGAAAGGCCATTGCAGGTGCAAAATTACTGATATACCCTTGGAAGGGTAAAGTACCAAAATACCCCTGAAAGGTAAATTACAAAAATGCCCTTGGTGGGTAAATTACGGAAATACCCTTGGTAGGTAAAATTACGGTTATACCCTTAGAGGTTGATTAGCTTGATTTTGTTGTATTATGTCTATCTGATTATGATGGTAATTCATGTTATACTTATATTTGATATATGTTTTGCATACATGGCATACTACGTACACGAATTATTATGTCATATTGCATGGGATTTGGGATGTTATGATGATAAAGGGGAAGTGATAAGGTCACGCAGTGATCGGTGGCTCTGCCACATTTGAGTATAAGGTCACATAGTGATCGGTGGCTCTGCCACAAATGATTTATAAGGTCACATAGTGATCGGTGGCTCTGCCACAAATGATTTATAAGGTCACATGGTGATCGGTGGCTAAGCCACAGTGGATTTCAAGGTCACATAGAGATCGGTATTAAAACTGGCAGCATGACTGTCAAGACGGCGTGTAGCGGATGGGGGGTTGATTGTAGAAATCCCCACGGTGTGATGGGTTGGTACGGGTGGCGTGCAGAGGATGGAAAAACTAGGTTGGGCTGGGACATATTGCATTCATATCTTTTGTATGCCATCTTGAGCGGGCTAGGGCCCAATGTGCATCTGTGGGCTTAAGGCCAGATTGCGTTTATGGGGATTTACATACCGAGTCTCGATGACTCACCCTTTTGTTTAATTTTGCAGGTAATCATTAGATCGTGGATTTGGGAGCTGAGGCGGACTTGTGGTGTCCATGCAATGATTTCCCGTAAACTCATTTCTTTTATTTGGACTTATTTTTATTTAGGTTTTTGTTATGTAATAAGGCCACTATAACTTTAATTTTGGTATTTTATTTGGTTTAGATTTTAATTTGATTACTGCCTATTATTATTAAATGTTCAGTACGGGAATTTCCTAAACCCTTAATAATCGTTTTCCAAAATGTTAACAAAAGGATAACAAACGAATAAATATTTAAACTCGAAATTTTTAACAAACGCGTAGTTTTTTTTAAACAACCCTTTTATGTGACATGCCAGATCCGGTCGTAACGTTTAGGCCGGGGTGTTACATAAAGCCTTTCAGTACACTTCCTCCAACTAACAACCCCTAACCCAATGCAATGCAACATACAATGGATGATATGCTATTATGCAATTTTAGTACATATATTCAGTTAAGATATTAACATGCTCAGTACAGATATCATTCAGTCAATTTCTCACATTTAGGGGTCTAAGTAGCGGTTACTGAACCTACAGTAGGTTCACAGTCGACTTGGGCGACCCGTGCAACCTTAAAAACATTTCGGTAAAAATGGGCCCACATGCCTATGTGATCTGCCCATGTGGGCCCACACGCCCGTGTGGCCCACTCGGCCCAAATTGTCCTTGGCCGTGTGATCCATTTTTAAAGTAACCCATACTAGCTCAATACTCATATATGTTTTCACTATTTACTTATATGTTCATTCAAAGCTGTCTACTTAAGTCATTATCACTAAATTATTTATATCTTGAGCTACAAAATTCCAAACTAAGATCTGGTTGATATTTTTGAAACTAGACTCAAATACCTTTCTACCATAAAATTTTCAGAATTTATAATTTATCAAATAAGTACAGTAAAATCTTTAAAGTTATCCCTATTCTGCTATTTGACAGTTTCATCCTTTCCTTACTAAAAAATATTTATCTCTTAGTACAGAATTGAGATGATGTTTCTGTTTGTTTCTATTGAAAGTAGACTCATTAAGGATCTAAACATATAAATTTAAGCCCTAATTATTTTTTTACAATTTTTGATGATTTTCCTAAGTCAGAACAGGGGAACCCAAAATCATTCTGACCTTGTCTCACAAAATTTATTATATCTCTTGATTTACAATTCCATTGCTTAGACTGTTTCTTCCATGAAAAACTAGACTCAATAAAATTTAATTTTATATTTTATTCAACCTCTAACTCAATTCCCACTATTTTTGATGTTTTTCAAAGTTAGATTATTGCTGCTGTCCAAAACTATTTTAGTGCAAAATGTTGATTTCCAAGTTTATAACACCCTTATTTCCTTTCTCTACCATTTTTCGCATCATTTTCTCTTATTTCTCTTATTTCTCTACAACAAGCAATTCCGTCTTTTCGCTGAATCCTTTTTTTTGCATTTTGGGTACACACCTAGTATCGATTCGCTGTGAAAAGTAACCCGAGCATTCAAAAACCTATATTTGACCAATATATCCCTTGATTAATCACTTGATTCGTCAACCAAACCAAATATCCCCAACATAAAACTCGAGAAACTAAACCAACAACGATTCAAAAACTTACCGCGACGAATCCTATAACCAGTCGTCTCCACACACTGGAACATTTGCTTAAAACCTTTGAACAACACCTAAACAAGAGTAAAACGAACCCTTTGTTAATTACCTACTCGAAATACAATAACTAAGGGGAAAAAATTCCTCTTACCGAAACAGATGAAGTCAACAGTTGCACCCAAAGAGTTGACTCCTAAAAAAATACAGAAACGAAAAGAGAAGGGAAAGAGAAGAAACAAGATTCGGCCAAAGGGGAACAAAAACCAAAAGTGAACAAGAAGGGAGAAGAAATGGTAGAGAAACAAAAGTCTAACGTCAGAAAATTTGTTGGGGAAAATGAAAATAGAAAACTGATAAGAAGAAAATCTTATTTTGATAACTTCTCCCCAATTATCTACTAAAAACATTCCCTATTAACCCACTAAAACACAACTACTCAGCAGTATAGTTTAATTTGAACTCCACCACGCCACACGCCTCAAACAAAAATTAGTTCCTCTGCTTGCGCAGGGACTCGAACACAGGACCTCCTACACACTGACACTCCGCTTAACCACCAGACTAGCAAGCCCATTCTAATATAGTTTTACCAACAATCAAATAAAAGCCTACTGAACAAGAGTAAGGCCTAATTCATTCAAAATACCAAAATTTCCCCAAGCGAAGGCTTAAACTTGGGACCTTCCAAACACTTACAGAACACATGACCACTAAAGCTGACAGATATTTGTGTCATATTTTCACAATAACGAAATTAGAAATTTTGGGGCGTTACATAGAAAACATGCAGAAATAAAAATTTAAAAATATAAAAACAAAGGAAAATAAAATAAAATATTAAAAATTTCCTAAGGCACCACCACACTTTATTCGGCACATTGTCCCCGATGTACAATAAAAAAATATAAAGGAAGGAGGTTACCCGATAGGCATGATTTGTGCAACACAATTGGTGGAACTACTCCTCCTATCGGTTTTGGCTCTATCTTGTATGCATTCAAAATTTGTGGGGTTCCTACAGAGAAAATTTTAAAACACACAAATATATATAGAAAATAATAAATCCTAACTAATTTTAAAAACGAAAACATAAATTAAATATCATCCCAAATAAAATAAAGTACAAATTTCACAAATAAAAGTGTTTCGACTCCTCCATCATCTGTGCTTTGCCCCTCTCGCGCCTTACCGACGTTTTAGTAGCTCGTCTTCCTAAATTCTAAGCCAGGTTGTGATAGCTCGAGTCGCGGATCACCACGCCTTTCGTCAATGAGTGGTCTAATGGAAATACTCACTCATAATCTAGTGGCACGATTGAGGCTTCTTCTCCTCCTCCTCATCTTCTACATCATCATTGGCGCCCTCCTCGTCTGGCGGTGGGAATCACTTAAACTTTGTAACAGCCCATTTTTTAGTGAAATCGGAACAGTGGTGCGGGACCACAAATTCAAGTCGAAAATAAATTTTATTTTTATTTTATTTTATGGTCCGTAATATCATATAAATATCATGTGAGAATTTTGATAAGAAAATTTTACCGATTATGTGCTTAATTACAAGAAGGACTAAATCGCATAAAATGCAAAAGTTGGATTCTTGTACCTAGAAGGATCAAATAGCTATGGAATTCAAAAATTTAGGTCCTTATATGGTAATTAGATCATTAATGAAAAGTTAGTAGATATTTTTGGATGATTCATTCATGGAAAATTAGAAAAAGGCTAAGGACTAAATTGGAAAGTGATAAAATTAAAAGATGATAAATAATTAAATAGAAATAAAAATCATTTTATATCATCTTCTTCCCCAAATATTCCATGGAAACCCTAAGAAAGGGAAAGCAAGCTTTCTTGGTCAAATTGGTAAGTTTTCATGTCCCATTTTTAGTAATTTTTATATTTTTGAGATCGGGAAAGCTTAATTTGTCTATTTGGGGGACTAATTTGAAAAGATATCAAAGTATAGAATTTTTACCATAGATGAATACGCTTAAATTAGGAAATTTATGGTAGAAAATGAAAGGTTGTTGATAGATAAATAGCTTTTACAAAGTGAATTTTGATGAAAACTTGATTTATGGATTAAATTGTAAAAATGTGAAATCCATGGAAAAATCATGAATTTTACAGAATACATGTGTTGTAAATTTTATATTGAAATTTTGGTTAGGCTTGGAATAAGGAGTGAAATGCATGAATTTCATTTTTCGAGCCTAGGGACGAAATCATCATTTATTAAAAGTTTAGGGGCAGAATGGTAATTTTCCTAAGATGTAAATTAGACTAATTTGAGTATGAAGTGCATTAAATTGATGTTAAGTTTACTCGTATAGATCCGGATAAATCAAATACGGAGTTAGAACGAGGAAAGGAAAAAATGTCAGATTAATAGACTTTATGTATACAAACTTTTATCAAGGTAAGTTTGTATAACTTAGCTATGCATGTTTTTATGCTTAAATTGAATTGTGTATGTGATTGTATAAATATATATGTGAAATGATTGCATATCTAATAAAACCCGGTAAATGATAATACCCGATAAGTGATAAATGATAAAAATGTTATTTTTGTGCTTGAGTTGAATGTGAAACTGTGAATTACATAAAAGCATAAATTTATGAGATTGAACATATACCCGACAATTTCCTGATAAATGTGTGTTTTTCCTGATAAAACTGCATGTGTTGCAAAATGGATTTAACCCAGACGGGTAATCCTGAAATAAGCCTCTCGAGCATATGTTTTAATTAGGATTTAGCCTGGACTGGTAATCCTAATTGACTGGATTTAGCCTGGACTGGTAATCCAGAATGGACTCTATAGGGAATTCTTTGTATATAAAGGATTTAGCCTGGACTGGTAATCTGACAAAGTGCTTAGAGTATATGTTATAGATAGAATTTAGCCTGGACTGGTAATTCTGCTGTATGATATGTGGCCTGAGAGTGTACCTAAAAGGTACTACTGAATATGAATTGACAGACTATGGAATTGTACACCTCAAGTGTACTACCTGTGTATCCATTGATGTTTTCAATAATTCAACAGGTAAAATACTGATACAAAAAGAAAAGGGATTTATATATGTATTTACTTGAAAAATATGAAATGATGTTACATGAAATGGTTTGATGAATACGTTCCTTTATGAGAATAGGTTTGTAAACCTTGAGTATACTATCCGAGTTATTATCAATACTACAATTGATTGTTGAGTAAAATCCTGACATGAAATATACTGGAACTCGAGATGAATTAATATGAAATAAATTTGAATACATGGAAATAATTTTTATATATGTTATGTGAATACATGTTATGGAAAAACATATGTGTATGAGAATCTGCATATTGTTGGACTAATATATGTGTTTCTTGATGTTTATATGAAATATATGTTTAACATGTGTATTAAGAAGATGTGTTAGGGCTTGAGACCAAATGGTATGGTTATATCTTGCAATGTTTAACTTAAATGTGAATGGTTGGTAAGTTATTTACCAAGTTATACGGACTTTAAGCATTATATGCTTACTCCATTTTATTTTTCCCTGTCTTATAGTAAATCTGAATGCTCGTTGGATTGGAAGTTTGGTGGAGATCACTCACACTATCCAACAGTTCATTTTAGTATATAAGGTAAAATAATTAGGGTTATAATGGCATGTATAGGTTAAATTGGTCAAGGAATGATATGTAAATATTTGATAATAACTAGCCATTGGAACTGCTAGTTATGGACATGCTTTGGTGTTTATGTATGAAAGTTATCATAGTATATGTTTAAAATGGTTAATTGATAGAAATCACATTGACAAATGGATGAATGAATTAAATTAGTATAATTGATACAAAATGCACAAATGTGACCATTGTATATAGGTGAATATGAGTACAAGATTGTTATGGAAATAAATTGTGGTGCATAAAGGCATATTGGTTGAATGTTTATATGGCCATTAGAATGTGTTTAAGTTTTGGTGCAAGTATACGGAAAAAAGGGTGAGGAATAAGGCTTAAAAAATAGCCTTATTTTATCGACACTCATATAGCTATATTTTTAGAGTTCTGTGATACCTTCAAAATAAATGGCGTTTCTGATGATGCCATAAGTCTTCGGTTATTTCCCTTTTCATTAAGGAATAAAGCCAAACAGTGGTTAAACTCGTTACCACGAGGGTCAATCACTACGTGGGATCAAATGACCGAAAAATTTTTATTAAAATATTTCCCACCAGCCAAAACGGCCAAATTACGGAATGATATCTCTTCTTTTGTGCAGATGGATTTAGAGACATTATACGACGCATGGGAGAGATATAAGGATCTCTTGAGAAGGTGTCCGCACCATGGTTTACCCTTGTGGCTCCAAGTCCAAACTTTCTATAACGGTGTAAACCCCTCAACGAGGCAACTTATTGATTCAGCCGCCGGTGGAACCCTGAACAACAGAACTCCAGAAGCAGCCTACGAGTTTATTGAAGAGATGTCACTGAATAACTATCAGTGGCAGCTTACAAGGACAAAACCAACAAAATCAGCCGGAGTTTTTAACCTCGATGCAGTAACCATGCTATCAACACAGGTAGAGATGATGAATAAAAAGCTTGATAGTATGTGTTCTTCGCAGGCACATCCAGTAATGCAGTGCGACGCAAGTGGAACTGTGGCGAATCTTGAGTACCCACCCTACCAACCGGGCACAGAGAGCGAACAGATGAACTATATAGGTAATAATTTCAGATCTAATAATAACCCTTATAGTAATACTTATAATCCAGGTTGGAGGAACACTCAAATTTTTCATGGGGAGGTCAAGGAAATCAAGGAAATCAAAGGCAACAACCTCCTCAAAATTTCCAAAATCAGCCCTATCTGCAAGAAAAGAAGCCAAACCTTGAAGTGATGCTGACAAAATTCATGGCAGCCACAGAAAACCATTTCCAAGACACTGAGACAACACTTAAAAATCAACAAACATCGATTGAAGAGATCAAGAGCCAAGTTGGGGAACTTACTAAGTCAGTTGGGGAAGTCACTAAGTCAGTTGGACAACTTGTAAAGTTAATTTTCGAACGATCGCAAGGGCGTCTACCAAGCAACACTGAGATTAACCCAAAGGAGCAAATCCAAGCCCTCGCAGCTCATGATAGTATAGGGTTAGATGAACCCAATTCAATACAAGGAAACGAGGTAGAAGAAGGTAAAGTAAAGGTAACACAAGAAAAGCCAAAACTGATAATCAAAGAGTACCAACCTCGCATTCCTTATCCCGAAGCGATAAAGAGGGACGATACAGAGGAACAGTTCGGTAAGTTTCTTAAACTTTTAAAAAAGTTACATATCAACTTACCTCCTCTTGAAGCTCTTTTTCAGATGCCAAATTCGAGGAAATTCTTAAAATAGCTCTTGACGAACAAGCACAAATTAGACGAGGAACCACATGTGGAATTAAATGCAATATGCTCAGCAATTTACAGAATAGACTACCGCGAAAGCTAAAAGATCCAGGGAGTTTTACAATTCCATGTTTAATTGGTAGACTAACTGTTGACAATACATTAGCTGATTTAGGGGCAAGTATAAATGTCATACCTTATAAATTGTTTAAACAACTAGGTCTAGGGAAACCCAAACAAACTAGGATGAGCATTCAATTAGCTGATAAAACTGTTAGAATTCCTAGGGGTATTATCGAAGATGTTCTTATAAAAATTGATAAATTCGTTTTCCCAGTAGATTTCGTTGTCTTAGACATGGATGAGGATAATTCGATTCCCTTAACTTTAGGAAGACCCTTTCTAGCCACTGCTAGGACTAAAATTGATGCTAGCACAAGTAGGTGATGAATCGATCAGTTTACAAGCTCTTGACTCGGCCAGGACAACAATTGATGAAGGTGAAAAAGCAAATTCAGTTGATAACCAGGTTGTTCAACTTTCACCACAAGAAACACCACAAAGATTCAAACCTGAGCTGAATCATGGACCCCATGCCAACACAGAAGGATCACACAAGGAACGAAGACTTAAGATCGACAAATTAGAAGAGTGGACGACACACTTTAAAGATGAACCAAAACTGCAAGAAGAGAAACCGGAGGAGCCCCCAGAAGAGCTCACCGGAACATCAAACCATTTTAAAATAAGAGACTAGGTACTGTTAGATAAAGCAGTTCCTCGCATCACCACACCAGACCTGAACACGAACAAAGAAATCCCTCTTGAGATACAAAATATCTTCCCATACAGAACAGTCGAAGTAAGCAATCCTATATTCGACACTTTTAAGGTAAATGCTTCTCGACTTAAACTTTGTCAAGAAAATAGAACTGTAAGCATGAAGAAAGATATTCAAACCTTTAAACCTCCCTAATTTTTTTTATATACGAGGCAACCCGAGCACTAACAATTTATTTTCACATTTTTGCTTTCATTTTATTTTCTTTTCTTCTTTTTGAACACCTAGTGTAAACTAACCAAAAGTGCCGATTTCCAGACCACACTGTCTTGCACACGGCCGTGGTCGTGACCGTGTGGAAGTACAGAACCTCCGTACTGACATAACAGAGGCAGTACAAATCAGTCCCAACTAATTTTTGAATCACAGACCCAACCACCCCACCACGGGCACTGACAAAGCGCCACGGCCGTGCGACGCGGCCGTGGACGACACTGACTTATTACCAACAAGCATGGAAATCTATAAAATGGGCGTGGGTGAATCAACATGCCTTGGCACACGGCCGTGCGAACCGACCATGTGAATCGACACGCCCTCGGTCCACGGGCGTGAGGGAGCATTAGACTCCAAAACTCTATTTATCTTCTAACCTTAGTTTATTTCCCTTCTTAGTCTCTTTCTCTTTATCTTTCTTGTCTTTATTTATATATTTAGTTTATTTTAAATGTGCCTTAATAACTCCTGGCTAATTCTCTACGAGCTCCCCAATTTCTTCATCTAGCGTAGAGCTCTGTAGCAGACACCACCCCTATCGACTTCCATCTCCAGGAAACCATCCAAATTCAGGAAGTCTCACCTCCTTCTATCTATTAAATTTAATATACATGTTTGTACATTGAGGGCAATGTACATCTTAAGTGTGGGGGTGAATATTTATTTTGAGAAAATGCCTAACTTTTTGCATTATTCTCAAATTCAGCCTAACTTTCTTCATTATTCTCAATTCCCTAAATTATATTTTGTTCTTAAGTAATTTCCTAATATTACGAATTAGGATGAAATTTCTGATGATTTATGATTTTTATTGACATGTTTTTGAGTAAGTCATAGTTAATTGTGCATTGATGATTGAAATTTTAAGATACTAGAGAATCAAGCAAAATAAGTCTATTTTTCAGAATTAAAATTTTTTCTAGGTTGTTAACCTAAATTTGAATATTACTTTGAAATTCAAAATTTACGAGGTTGACATCAATTACCCATAATTTTTGTGAGATTTTGAGCCTTATAGAGCATATATCCTTTTTCATGCTCACTTTTTGATTATGAGTGTGTCAACATTTAACCGTTATTCTAGAACTTGCTTCGATTATACATGTTGAAACCACACCTATGATTTGATATACCGAGATGATAAAGGCACCTAGGTTTTAACCCACTTACCCCACGAAACAGCCTACCTCCATAAATTAACCCCTAGTGAACCCCGTTGATCCTAACAACCCTTTTTGTTGACTCACCCACTAATATTAACCCAAAACCCTTTCTGATTACCCTTTATGTCGAGATGTGATTGTGAGCAGTTACATAACTATGTTCTATATTTAAGTTGTTAAAGTCCTTTCTTATTATTGTAATGATTTGTTCCAAAAAAAAACGAAGTATATTCACTATTAGTTCTATGATTAAGTGAGCTTACATGTTTAAATTTCAATTCTTGAAGAAAAAGCTCGTATTATTAGTTTTCAATTGATGTAATTATTCAAGATTAGTTCATTTTTCTAGTTAGGTAATTTGTCAAGTCAATCTCGACTCTAACCTTTTAATTCAGCCTTTATCCACACCTTTAACCCTAGCCCCGTTACAACCCTATTAAAAGACCTTTTGATTTGTGTATCATCTCATTTTATAATGGTGGAGATTTGATTCTCATGCAAGCCTATGGGATTAACTTTTCATGTTCGACTCTTGAGTGCTCTTTTACTGAACCTTAAACATTTCGAGTGGTTTGAGTGAATCTTTTGTGAGGATGTCAATCGTTGTTAGTTTTTAATTAAAGGTACTTATTTAGATAAGGGGAGACATCTATGTTTTCGTGATACAAATGTATGACTTATACTGTTTTAATCTTTAAGGACTCTTTGAGTTAAATTATCCATGTATAAATTATCTATGAATTATGATGAGACACTGTTGATAGGAATTATGAATTATGGAAAGTTCGTTTTAATTGTAAGTTGAGAATTTTGCTTGAGGACAAGCAAAAGCTTAAGTGTGGGGGTATGTGATAAACCGTAAAAGTAACATATTTTAATCCCACATTTAGCATAATTTTGGATGATTTATCCCTTGATTTATGTAAAAAAGGTGCTCTTAATCCTTTCTTTTCATGTCTTATACTCAAGAAAGCACCCGAGGATAGAAAGAACAAGAAACGGGCTTAAAACGAACCAAATTGGGCCAAAGTGGAAATCGACACGGCCTGTACTTAAGCCACACGGCCATGTCTCCTTGCGCAACTAGAACACGGCCTGACCCCGATTCACACGGCCGTGCCTTAGTAAAGAAATCTAAACACGGCTTAAAGACCACGCACACGGGCATGTGCCGTGCCCGTGTCCCTGTCGTGGAGAAGAGTAATTCTACTCGGAAAAGGATGTTTAGGGGCAAAAGAACCTATTTCAAAAGCCTATATAAACCCCCTAAGTGTAACCTGAAAAGGTGGCGATTAACTAGGCCAAGGAGCCGAACCGAAAAGGTGAGATTTGTGGGAATCACTCGAGGATAGCCAGTTGATCCATCTCAAGAAGCTGAAATTCTACTCAAAACGGCGGATCTCTCCTTCAATTCCTTCAGGGGGTTTTAGGGATTTCTTATGTTCTGTTTTATCTTTTCTTCTGAGATGTTTTCTTTTATTGTCATGAACTAAACCCTTCAGATACCTGAAGGGGATGAAACCTAAGACCGATCTTGTTATTGTTTTTGAACTATTTGATAAATACTTGATTTGTTCTTAATTATGTGTGCTTAATTCTTGTGTTAATATTTTCGGGATATGAATTCAAGTATGATGTGCTTAGGTGGAGGAGCAAAAGTCCCTGCTTAAGAGTAGATCTAGCATAATAAAGCGGAGTTGATCGCGCGCCTAGAGATAGGGTGACGAGATTTTGCCGGATTAGGGTGAAACCTAATATGGGAGTCCATAGATCGAGTTAATGCGATTCTAGGGGTTTTAATTAGAAAGAGATTTCAATTAATCAACCTAGGGTTAGACATTATTCACCTCGAAAGAGGGTTTAATATATCTTAGGGAATCTTACGGATCAAGTCAAGTGAATAAATTGTCTGGTTTAGTGTTAGATAACAAGAGAAGTCTAGGTGGATTCTTCCTAAGGATATCGTCTTAAGCAACTAAGTCTTCCCAATAGTATTTCCCCAATTCATTCTTTTTTTTTTTTGCGTCTTTAGCTTAGTAATTAGTTAATTTTAGATTAAACAACAGCTTCACTTATTTTAGGCTAGATAATAAAAAGAAAGTTAGTATTAGTACTTTTAGTTCCTTTGGGTTCGACAATCCGATCTTGCCTAAGCTATACTACTGTTCGATAGGTGCACTTGCCTTAAATCGTTGTCAGAGTTAGTTTCCAGGTTCGATCATTCTCTTTATAGATTTTAAAACTCGACAAAACAGCGATCATTTCTCTCATTAAGGAAGATGACACCTTAATTTCATTTTGTTTTATTATACTTATTAACTTAATTACTAATTTAACCTTAAGTTTTAACCTTTATAATTTCATTTATAATGTCCGCAAATGTCCACTTAAACAAAAAATGGTATATTTACTACATAAGGACCTTAACTTTAAGGTTCTATAGCTATTAAACACCTTTAGCTAATAGAACACAACTTTTACACTTTACGCGATTTAGTCCTTTCTATCAAATTGACCAATCAAACGATAAAATTTCTTAACGAAATTTTCACACAATCATTCAATCATACTATAGACATTAAAATAATAATAAAATAAATATTTTGACCTCGAATTTGTGGTCCCTAAACCACTATTCCAATTTGACCAAAAATAGGCTGTTATAGGGCTAACTGAAAAATTTCTTCTGAATAAGCTTCGCGAGTAAACTGAATGATGTGAGATTATTGATGATTAGATATTTTAGTGGAATAGTGATGAAATTGAAAAAAATTTGAATACAGTTGTTATAATCAGGTATATATTACAGTAATCCCTTCTGGGTATTTTATATGGGTATTCTATATGTACTGTTATTCTCAGAGGCATGTGCAATTGTGCATGCTCAGATGCAATATTTATCGTACTGACAAGCTAGTAAATTATGATAGATGGAATTACTGTAAGTCTGGTTGATTCATGAACGGTGTCACTCTACCTTACTTGGGTTTTTAATTCATCATGATTGATATAAGATTTAATGATAAGGTTCTGATCGTGTGTCAGAGTCTTAAAAATTTATATAAAGAATGATTGAGCCTAGAAACTAACTGTGACAACTATTGAGGCAAGCGCACCTATTGAACAGTAGTATAGTTTAGTGGCAAGACCGGATTGTCGAACCCAAAGGAACAAAAAGTACTAATACTAACTTTCTTTTTATTATTTAGCCTAAAAATTAAGGGAATTATTAATTAATCTAAAAATAACTAACTATTAAGCTAAAGATGCTAAGACAAAGAGAATGAATTGGGGAAATACGTGTGGGAAAAACCAATTGATTAAGACAATACCCGAGGAAGAATCCACCTAGACTTCACTTGTTATTTAACTCTGAACTAGACGATTTATTCACTTGACTTGATCCGTAGGATTCCCTAATGTATATTAATACCTCTCTCGAGGCTACTAACGTCTAATCCTAGGTTGATTAATTGAAATCTCTTTCTAATTAAAACCCCTAGAATTGCATTAACTCGATCTATGGACTCCCATATTAGGTTTGACCCTAATATGGCAGATTTTCGTCATCCTATCTCTAGGGTTGTGATCAATCCGCTTAATTATGCTAGATCTACTCTTAGACAGGGTATATTCCTTCTCTGCCTAAGGACATCAATACTTGAATCAATATCCTAAAATATCAAAGCAAGAATTAAGAATACATAATTAAGAACAAATCAAGTATTTATCATATAGTTCAGAAAATAATAACAAGATTCGTCTTAGGTTTCATCCCCCTCAGGTATTTGAGGGTTTAGTTCATAATAATAAAAGAATACATCTGAGAAGAAAATATAAAACAAAACATAAGAAAACCCCTAAAACCACCTGAAGGAAATTGAAGCGAAGATCCTCCGTCCTGAGTATAGTTCTGGCTTCTCGAGATGAATCAACTGGCTTTCTTCGAGTACATTTCACAATTCTGGCCTCTTTGGCTTGGCTCTTCGGCCTAACTGGACGCCCCTTGAAGGATGGCCTCTAGGGTGTTTATATAGGCTTTTGGAATGGCTTTCTTTGCCTCTAAGTACCCTAATCTGAGTGAAATTCCTCTTTGTCACGGCAAGGACACGCCCATGGCAAACGCCCGTGTGAATCGTGGCCAGGCTATGGTCGGGTCTATTAAGTAGACATGGCCGTGTGGTCTTGGGCCCAAGCCGTGTTGATTTCGTAATTTGGCCCATTTACTCTATTTTAGGCTCGTTTCTCATTCTTTTCATCCTCCAGTGCTCTCTTAAGTATAAAACATGAAATTAAAGGATTAGGAGCAACAAATTTCACAATTAAAGGCTTAAATCATCCAAAAGTATGCTAAATGTGGGATCAAAATATGTTCATATCACGGTTTATCAAATACCTCCACACTTAAGCATTTGCTTGGCCTCAAGCAAAATTCTCAACTCACTGTTAAAATGAACTTCTTTGATTCATAATATTCATCCATAGTGTTCCATCATAATTCAAAGAAAATTCATCATAATTCAAAGAAAATTCATACATTGATAATTTAAGTAAAGGGTCTTAAAGATTCAAACAATCAAAGTCATAGTTTTTGTAGCATAAAAACATAGGTGTTTCCCCTTACCTAAATAATCACCTTTAATTCAAAATCGACAAGAGTTGACATCCTCACTAAAGATTTACTCAAATCACTCAAAGTGTTTAAGGTTCAAAATTAAGCACTCAAAAGTTGAACATGAAAAGTTAATCCCATAGCCTTACCTAAAAATCAAATCTCCACCACTGTAAATGTAACACCCCAAACCCAGTCAACACCCCACGACTGAATCTGGCATGTTACGAGGTGAAAACATTTGAATAAACCAAGTTTCCCGGTTTATTTCTATTGAAAACTCTTTTATCGTTTTAAGGTTTAGAAAACCCTATACAAAGTGATGTTGAAAACGTTTTTGTGTTGCTTTAAAATCCGAAGAACTCATGCTTGAAAATCCATTTGTTCTTACTAGTTTCTAGAAATCATACGATACTTATTAAAAACCGAGTGAGATGAGCATAGTCAAGTTTAAAACCATTTGCATTTGAAGTTGTTTGAAACTTTAGGTTTGGAATCATCTATGTTAACTTTGTTATTACCTTGTGAATAATGTTACCCGATGGTAACGTTTGAAAAACCCGATATCGAGTATAGTTTTGAAAACATCAATTTAATCCCGGTTACTTAAGCAATATCAAAATTAATCACATGCATAAGATAGGTAAAATAAAATCCAGAAGTAAAACCCAAAATAATACTTAGCGGCCTTATTACAAAACCAAAACCAAATTTAGAGAAAATAAATAAAACTGAAATAGTACTTTAAAGTCAAAACCTGAAACTAGCATGCATGGCCACCTCGAGTCCTCCCCGGCTCCATATCCGCAATCTATGCCTCATCTACAAAATATAAGGGAAGGGGTGAGTCACCGAGACTCAGTGTATAAATCCCCAACCCGATAGTGCAAACACTTACGCAAATCATCAGTAAAACATGCAAATCATGCAACCCCCTAACCTAACCATCCGATCTCCTTTATCTACCCCGTGTGGTCAAAACCACTTGTGACCGAAGTCACAAATATATATCGGTGTGGTCAAAACCACTGGTGACCTGTAGTCACAAATCAAGTGATGGGGCCAACCCATCGTATGGTCAAAACCACTGATGACAATCCCGTATCAATCATGTGGGGCCAACCCACTGTGGTACCAAACCACTGGGACGAGTCACAATAATCCATGTGTGGTCAAAACCACTGGTGACCGTAGTCACAAATATCATCAATGTGGTCAAAACCACTGGTGGTCAAAACCACTGGGACTTAATCAGAAATAATAATATCAAAGACGGGGCCAACCCGTCGTGTGGTCAAAACCACTGGTGACAGTCCAAAATAATTCTTCCCCCTCCTCTCAACAATCCCACCATCATGTCCATATCAATCGTGCAATAATAACATATGATGATGCAAATACACATGGCATATCATTAAACAATGACATGATAGCATATATCGAGATTCATATAACAGGGGACTTACCCGGAGTCCACGCTCATGCCCACAAGGCATAACTACCGGTTTCAATGGCTATAACAGTAACACAATAAACATATCATACTAACGAAGTGTGTAAGCGTTACACACCTGACTATTTGTAGATCTAAGTGAAATCCCGAAACGTTAGCCTTCACTCTACCCTACAATCGGTCAACACTTTGTTAGTAACCAAAAGCCCATTCGGCTCCACTAGGAATCCCGAAGATATATCGCATGAAGGTAACACCTTACCTTAATGCCGATTTTGTTTCCAACCAAATCTCGAAGCTACGTGATGAACCTCCCTTTACAATCGGCTAAGCACTAATACACACAAACGATTAGCCTTCGGATTTTGAACGAATAAGAAACAGATCTACACGCTAGAACCCTTACCTAGATCGGCCACCAAATCCCGAAGATCCACCGAATCAGGTTGCACTCCTCCCTACGATCAACTTAAACGCATCATTCACAATCCAAGTACCATTCGGCCTTAGCATGAATCCCGAAACCAAAAGGGATTGTCGCCCCCTTACCTTAATGACTGATTCGGCCACCAGCCACCAAAGATCGGCACACCCTATTGATGTTAAGGGTTTTGGCTACCAATATAGAACAAGAATAAAGTTTAAAATCCTTATTAATAACGATTGAAGAAGTATCAAAAAGAAAGACAAAAGAGATTTGGCATTAACCAAATCAATCGAAGAAGAAAAAGAAGAATAGGAAGTTTACTTACCAGATGATTCGGCTATAACTCAAAGAAAAGATAGATTCGGCACTTAATATGATGAAGAGAAAATGCAAGAGGAGAAGGGCTTATGAGCAAAGTATTCGGCCAACCACTTGAAAGAAGAGAAGAAGAAGAGAACTCACAAGGTTTCAGCTTTTGAAGATGGTAAAGATGGAGAAGAAAAATAAAATGGGAAAGAAGGGATTCGGCAAAGGGAGAATGGAAGACGTTTCGGCACAAGGAGGTTTGAAAGAAAGAAAAAGATGAAGTGGAATGAGTTGCTTTCGGCTTGAGCAAAATAGGAGAAGAATAGGTGAACAAAGATGAATTCGGCAAAGAGAGAGTTTCGGTCAGCAATGAATGCACATGAAAAGAAAAGAAGAGAATGGCTAACAATGAATGAACTGAAAGGTAAAGAGAAGAAAAGGAGAGAATTGAGTTTCGGCTCTTCAAAGGGAGTTGCAAAATTGGTTCCGCCAAATGCCCAAGCTGCCGAAAGAGAAAAGAGAGAAAAAAATGCACTTTGAGGTTCGATTTTGACACTAAACGAAAAAGGGAAAGACTCCCAAAGCTAGTCGAACATGCACCCTTACTTGGCCATTGAAATTCGGCACACCTAGCTTCCCAAGCCGATTACACCTCCTCCGCCACAGTCCATAATTCGGCCAACTCCTTCAAATGAGTTTGATTCAAACTCCTAAATTTCCTCCCCTACATCAGTTCAAATCCGTTTGACCCCTTCCATCCTTATCTTCCAGAGTCCATCCTGAGCACTCCTCTTCCCTGCTTCTGGTGTGAAAAAGAATAAGCAGAAAGGGATTTTTGCTGCTCGAACCTGAGCTCTCCCCCTGCATGTGGCGTCATCATCCTGGCATCTTAGTGGCGCCTCCTTACCATTTTACCAAGGTAATTCTTGTGTCACAATACTCCAAGAATTTCTTTTAACCCCTAACCCCCTTAGCTTTCTCTCACTAAGTACCAAAACAAAAATTTTGGCCATGACCCAGGCCTAACCCGAGATCATGCCTAGACCCCAAAACATGCTAAACGAACACAGCAGACATATCATCACATGCAAACATATGCAAAATGCAGAGACCTCGATTTAAGGATACTACAGTTTTACCCCCTTAAAAATAATTTCGGCCTCAAAATTACCTGGTCAGAAGAGTTGAGGGTATTGCTGCTGCATCACATCCTTTGGTTCCCACGTGGCCTCCTCCGTACCATGGTTCCGCCATAATACTTTCACTAAGGGAACTGACTTTCTACGCAAAACCATGACATCTCGATCCAAAATTCGTACCGGTTTCTCCTCGAAAGACAAGTTTGAGTTTACCTCTATCTCCTCAACTGGTACAACATGTGACGGATCTGACCGATAGCACCTAAGCATTGAAACATGAAAGACGTCGTGAATCTGACTCAACTCTGCCGGCAACTCGAGCTGATAAGCTACTGGTCCCACTCACTGCAACACCGTGTACGGCCCGATAAACCTAGGGCTTAGATTGCCTTTTCGCCCAAATCTCAACACTTTCTTCCATGGCAATACCTTCAGAAAGACCTTGTCACCCACTGCATACTCTATATCCCTGTGCTTAAGGTCAGCGTAAGACTTCTACCTGTCCGACGCTTCCTTTAGACGAGCCTGAATCACCTTAACCTTATTCTCTGTATCTGCCACCAACTCCAGACCCAACATCTGCCGTTCACCCAGTTCTGTCCAACACGTAGGAGTACGACATTTCCGTCCATATAGTGCCTCATATGGTGCCATCTGAATACTCGCTTGATAACTGTTGTTATAAGCGAACTCTGCCAATGGTAGATACTCCTCCCAACTACCGCTGAAATCCAGAACGCAACCCCTTAACATGTCCTCCAGAATCTGGATTACCCTCTCAGACTGTCCATCAGACTGCGGATGAAAAGCCGTGCTGAAATCTAACCTCGTCCCCAATGCCTGATGCAAAGCTTTCCAGCACCTCGACATGAACCTGGGATCCCTCTCCGAGATAATTGACATTGGCACTCCATGCAACCTTACTATCTCTGCCACATACAACTTGGCTAACTTCTGGAGCGAATAGTCAACTCGGACTGGTATGAAATGAGCTAACTTAGTCAAACAGTCCACAATCACCCAGACTGAGTCCTTCTTGCTAGGCGTAAGGGGAAGCCCACTAACGAAATCCATCGTAATCCTTTACCACTTCCACTGCGGGTTCTTTACCGGCTGCAATAGTCTTGATGGTAACTGATGCTCAGCTTTGACCTGCTGGCATGTCAGACACTTACCAACAAACTCAGTTACTTCCCACTTAAGACCCGGCCACCAGAACTGTTCCCTCAAATCACGATACATCTTACTGCCTCCAGGATGCATAGCGTATGGACTGCTATGAGCTTCCTGAAGAATCCGCTGTCTCAATTCAATGTCCTTTGGCATACATACTTTCCCCTGAAAACACAGTACTCCATCACTACCCATGCTGTAACCCTCAGCTTCACCATTCTGCACTTGCAACCTCCGAGCACTCAAAATCTCATCTGTCAGCAGTTTCTCCTTAACCTGATCAATCCACGTCGGCCTTACTTGCAATTCTGCCAAAAGACTCCCGTCGTCATATAGACTAAGGTGAGCAAACATTGCTCTCAGGTCCGCTACCACCTTACGGCTCAACGCATCAGCTACTACGTTAGCCTTACCCGGATGGTACTCAATCGAGCAGTCGTAGTCCTTCAACAACTCGATCCACCTCCGCTGCCTCAAATTTAAATCTTTTTGAGTCAAGAGGTACTTCAGACTCTTGTGATCCGTGTAGACTATCGATTTTTCCCCATACAAGTAATGCCTCTAAATCTTCAAGGCAAAAACCACTGCAGCCAACTCCAAGTCATGTGTCGGGTAGTTACCTTCATGCGGCCTCAACTGTCGAGATGCATACGCTACTACTTTTCCGTCTTGCATCAGCACACACCCTAAGCCAGTATGTGATGCATCACAATAGACCGTGAATTCCTTTCCTGCCTCAGGCTGAATCAAAACCGGAGCTTCAGTCAAAATCTTCTTCAATTTGTCAAAACTTTCTTGCTGTTTCCCAGACCACACAAATGGAACCCCTTTTCTCAACAATTTAGTCAGCGGCGCTGCGATCAAAGAAAAACCTTCCACGGACCTCCTGTAGTATCCTGCCAAACCCAGAAAACTTCGAATCTCTGCAACCGACTTAGGTGGTTTCCAATCCAACACTGCCTCGATCTTACGAGGATCCACCCTAATCCCCTCAGCTGATACTACATGACCCAAGAAAGTTACCTCCTTAAGCCAGAACTCGCACTTACTAAACTTGGCAAATAACTGCTTCTCCCTCAGAACCTGTAGAACCACCCGAAGATGTGCGTCATGTTCCTCCTCAGACTTTGAGTACACTAAAATGTCGTCTATAAACACCACGACGAATCAGTCCAAATACGGCTGAAACACCTGATTCATCATGTCCATGAATGCTGCCGATGCATTAGTCAACCTGAATGGCATCACTAGAAACTCGTAATACCCATACCGAGTACGAAACACTGTCTTATGAATATCAGCCTCCTTCACTTTGAGCTGATGATACCCCGACCTAAGATTTATCTTAGAGAAAACCGATGCACCCTTGAGTTGATCAAACAAGTCGTCTATTCTGGGCAACGGATACTTGTTTTTTATCCTCAACTTGTTCAGCTGGCGGTAGTCTATACACATCCGCATTGTACCGTCTTTCTTCTTAACAAAGAGCACAGGTGCTCCCCAAGGTGATACACTCGGTCGGATGAAACCTCTGTCCAGCAATTCCTGAATCTGAGCCTTTAACTCCACTAATTCTTTTGTCGCCATCCTACACGGGGCAATAGATACTGGCGCGGTTCCGGGTAACAAATCTATACCGAACTCAACCTCGCAGTCAGGAGGCAAACCCGGAAGTTTCTCTGGGAATACATCAGCAAATTCCCCTACAGTTCGAACACTCTCTACAGCTGCATCCTTGACTTCCAAAGCACAAACATGCACCATGAATGCCTCACACCCCTTCCTTACCATTTTCTCCGCCTTCAGCGCAGAGACCACATTGGATAGGTAATCTCTCCTATTACCTATCATCACTACCTCCTCACCTTCCACTGTCTTCAACACCATGCGCTTAGCTGCGCAATCCAAACTGACCTGATACTTCACTAGCCAATCCATCCCGAGAATTAGATCGAACTCCCCAAACGGCAGTTCCATCAAGTCAGCCAAAAACAAGACCCCTTAAAGTTCTAGGGGTACATCCCTATATAGTTTACTTACTTCTACATAGTGACCTAGAGGGCGTATCACTGTCATCTTCCTAGAAGTAATCTCAGAGACTAAGTTCATAGTTTCCACTATGCTACTGGCTACATATGAGTGCGTCGAACCCACATCTATCAAAGCATTATAAGGTAGTCCAAAGATTAAGAACGTACCGGTTATGACGTCCGGTGCGTCGCCCTCCACTCGACGCCTCGCTGCATAGACCAATCCAGGCTGTCTCGCCTCTGTACCATCTGCACCTCTGTCCAGTGCTCCACAGCCTCTACCAGAGCCAATCCCCAGACTGCAACCTAGCTGACCTCTGTGGACAATCCCTCACTCAGTGCCCCATCGATCCACACTCAAAATATCCTTTGTTTCCAGTCCAACATTCTCCCGTGTGAGACTTTCCACACCGAGCACATCGTGGCAGCCACTGAGTATTAGCAGCAGTAGGCCTAGCAGCTTGATTCGGCCCACTATATCTACCCCGTTTCTACTGATTCCCGGTAAAACCAGATGATCTAAAACTCCTTCTATTCCAACCCTTGTCCTAATTCTGTCTTACCGACTGTTTCACTTCCTCAGCAACTTTGGCCTTTTCCACTAAGACAGCAAACTCTCTCTCCTACTGTGGGGCAATTAACATCCGCAGCTCGCCTCTCAGCCCATCCTCAAATCTGACACAGCGCTCATGCTCCGTGCCCACAATACCACGTGCATACCGACTCAGCTGAAGAAATTTCGCCTCACACTCCGATACAGTCTTATTACCCTGGACCAAGTTCAGGAACGCCTTGCGCTACGCATCAATATAGCTAGCCCCTATGTATTTCCTCTTATAGGCTGCTCTAAAGAATTCCCAAGTAAGGTCATCTGCCATTGCTCCGTCCCTAACTGGGAGCCACCACTGATATGACTCATCTCGCAGCAAAGATACTACCCCCTTCAGCTTCTCCTCAGCCGAGAAGTCTAGATCATCCATAATACATTCTGTTGCCTCCAACCAATATTCCGTCGTACTAGGAGCCACGCCAGATACACCTCTGCACCATTAGCCCGGAGTCGTTCAGACAGATTTCCGAACCCCTGCTCCAACGCCTGCACTAGCGACTCTCTCTAACACCCGCAGCATCGCCTGTGATACTGCGTCATCACCTGTCTGGTCCTGATATTCCGCGCCCACAGCTGGCGGCGATGGTACCTCATTTTCTGACCCATGTCCGGACCCTACCGGTTCTGAGACCGTCATCCTACCCTTACCTCGTCCACAAGTGTTACGCCCACGTCCACGTGCACTCATGTTTACCGATACGAGTCGAGCTGATTAAAAGTTTTATGCGTTAGACTTTTATTCCACTGTCTAATAAGGCACAGTTTTATGAGAAGTTTAATAAGGGATTGTTCCGCGAGTTCATCCAGCCTATAGTTCAAGTCTCTAGAGTAGTTCCTACTACTATTTAGTCATGCCAATATCATCATATTCACAACATCATAAACAACAATTTGGGGTACTTACCTGGGCAGATCGGTGCCGGAGACTCAGTGCCATGCCTTTCAGACCATGTGTTTTCCATAAAACCTTTCATAATCCCTTTTTAAAACATTTTTGGGCCTCGGGCCCACAGCCAAGCTGTTGAACTTGGCTCTGATATCAAAATTGTAACACCCCAAACTAGATCAACACCCCACGACCGAATTTGGCATGTTACGAGGTGAAAACGTTTGAATAAACCAAGTTTCCCGATTTATTTCTATTGAAAACTCTTTTATCGTTTTAAGGTTTAGAAAACCCTATACAAAGTGATGTTGAAAACGTTTTTGTGTTGCTTTAAAATCCGGAGAACTCATGCTTGAAAATCCGTTTGTTGTTACTAGTTTCTAGAAATCATACGATACTTATTAAAAACAGAGTGAGATGAGCATAGTCAAGTTTAAAACCATTTGCATTTGAAGTTGTTTGAAACTTTAGGTTTGAAATCATCTATGTTAACTTTGTTATTACCTTGTGAATAATATTACTCGATGGTAACGTTTGAAAAACCCGATATCGAGTATAGTTTTGAAAACATCGATTTAATCCTGATTACTTAAGCAATATCAAATTATTAATCACATGCATAAGATAGGTAAAATAAAATCCAGAAGTAAAACCCAAAATAATACTTAGCGGCCTTATTACAAAACCAAAACCAAATTTAAAGAAAATAAATAAAACCGAAATAGTACTTTAAAGTCAAAACCCGAAACTAGCATGCATGGCCACCTCGAGTCCTCCCCGGCTCCATATCCGCGATCTATGCCTCATCTGCAAAATATAAGGGAAGGGGTGAGTCACCGAGACTCAGTGTATAAATCCCCAACCCGATAGTGCAAACACTTACACAAATTATCAGTAAAACATGCAAATCATGCAACCCCCTAACCTAACCATCCGATCTCCTTTATCTACCCCGTGTGGTCAAAACCACTGGTGACCTGTAGTCACAAATCAAGTGATGGGGCCAACCCATCGTGTGGTCAAAACCACTGATGACAATCCCGTATCAATTATGTGGGGCCAACCCATTGTGGTACCAAACCACTGGGACGAGTCACAATAATCCATGTGTGGTCAAAGCCACTGGTGACCATAGTCACAAATATCATCAATGTGGTCAAAACCACTGGTGGTCAAAACCACTGGGACTTAGTCACAAATAATAATATTAAAGACGGGGCCAACCCGTCGTGTGGTCAAAACCACTGGTGACAGTCCAAAATAATTCTTCCCCCTCCTCTCAACAATCCCACCATCATGTCCATATCAATCGTGGCATAATAACATATGATGATGCAAATACACATGGCATAGCATTAAACAATGACATGATAGCATATATCGAGATTCATATAACAGGGGACTTACCCGGAGTCCACGCTTATGCCCACAAGGCATAACTACCGGTTTCAATGGCTATAACAGTAACAAAATAAACATATCATACTAACGAAGTGCGTAAGCGTTCCACACCTGACTATTTGTAGATCTAAGCGAAATCCTGAAACGTTAGCCTTCACTCTACCCTACAATCGGTCAACACTTTGTTAGTAACCAAAAGCCCATTCGGCTCCACTAGGAATCCCGAAGATATATCGCATGAAGGTAGCACCTTACCTTAATGCCGATTTGGTTTCCAACCAAATCCCGAAGCTACGTGATGAACCTCCCTTTACAATCGGCTAAGCACTAATACACACAAACAATTAGCCTTCGGCTTTTGAACGAATAAGAAACAGATCTACACGCTAGAACCCTTACCTAGATCGACCACCAAATCCCAAAGATCCACTGAATCAGGTTGTACTCCTCCCTACGATCGACTTAAACGCATCATTCGCAATCCAAGTACCATTCGGCCTTAGCATGAATCTCGAAACCAAAAGGGATTGTCGCCCCCTTACCTTAATGACTGATTCGGCCACCAACCACCAAAGATTGGCACACCCTATTGATGTTAAGGGTTTCGGCTACCAACATAGAACAAGAATGAAGTTTAAAATCCCGATTAATAACGATTGAAGAAGTATCAAAAAGAAAGACAAAAGAGATTCGGCATTAACCAAATCAGTCGAAGAAGAAAAAGAAGAATAGGAAGTTTACTTACCAGATGATTCGGCTATAACTCAAAGAAAAGATAGATTCGGCACTTAATATGATGAAGAGAAAACGCAAGAGGAGAAGGGATTATGAGCAAAGTATTCGGCCAACCACTTGAAAGAAGAGAAGAAGAAGAGAACTCACAAGGTTTCTGCTTTTGAAGATGGTAAAGATGGAGAAGAAAAATAAAATGGGAAAGAAGGGATTCGGCAAAGGGAGAATGGAAGAAGTTTTGGCACAAGGAGGTTTGAAAGAAAGAAAAAGATGAAGTGGAATGAGTTGCTTTCGGCTTGAGAAAAATAGGAGAAGAATAGGTGAACAAAGATGAATTCGGCAAAGAGAGAGTTTCGGTCAACAATTAATGCACGTGAAATGAAAAGAAGAGAATGGCTAACAATGAATGAACCGAAAGGTAAAGAGAAGAAAAGGAGAGAATTGAGTTACGGCTCTTCAAAGGGAGTTGCAAAATTGGTTCCGCCAAATGCCCAAGCTGTCGAAAGAGAAAAGAGAGAAAAAATGCACATTGAGGTTCGGTTTTGACACTAAACGAAAAAGAGAAAGACTCCCAAAGCTAACCGAACATGCACCCTTACTTGGCCATTGAAATTCGGCACACCTAGCTTCCGAAGCCGATTACACCTCCTCCCCCACAGTCCATAATTCGGCCAACTCCTTCAAATGAGTTTGAAAAGATTCAAACTCCTAAATTTCCTCCCCTACATCAGTTCAAATCCGTTTGACCCCTTCCATCCTTATCTTTCAGAGTCCATCCTGAGCAGTCCTCTTCCCTGCTTCTGGTGTGAAAAAGAATAAGTAGAAAGGGATTTCTACTACTTGAACCTGAGCTCTCCCTCCTGCATGTGGCGTCATCATCCTGGCATCTTAGTGGCGCCTCCTTGCCATTTTACCAAGGTAATTCTTGTGTCACAATACTCCAAGAACTTCTTTTAACCCCTAACCCCTTAGCTTTCTCTCACTAAGTACCAAAACAAAAATTTTGGCCATGACCCAGGCCTAACCCGAGATCATGCCTAGACCCCAAATCATGCTAAACGAACACAGTAGACATATCATCACATGCAAACATATGCAAAATGCAGAGACCCCGATTTAAGGATATTACAGTAAAATGAGATTATACAGAAATCAAAAGGTATTTAAAAAGGGTTGTACTGGGGCTCGGGTTAAAGGTGTGGATAAAGGCTGAATTAGAAGGTTAGAATCGAGATTGAATTCAGAATTTACCTAACTAGAAAAAAAAATGAACTATTCCTAAATTCTTACATCACCTAAAATCTTATAACATGAGCTTCTTCTCAAGATGTGGAATTTAAACTTATAAGCTCACCTAATTATATAACTAATGATGAATACACTTTGATTTTTTATTTTAAGAACAAATCATTTCAATAATAAGAAAGAACTTTAACAATTGAAATATAGAACATAGTTAGGAAACTGTTCAAAAGCAAATCTCAACAAAAAGGGAGTCAAGGAATGGTGATAACAAATACAAGATGGGTTTTGGGTTAATAATAGTGGGTGAGTCAATAAAAGGGTTGTTAGGATCAAAGGGATTCACTAAGGGTTAATTGTGAGGGTAAGCTTTTTAGTGGAGTGAGTGGGTTAGATCCTAAGTGCCTTTATCATCTCTGTATATCAAATCAATAATGTGGTCTTGACATGTATAATCGAAGCAAGTTTTAGAATAACAAATCAATGTTGACGCACTCATAATCAAAAAGTGAGCACGAAAGGAATATATGCTCTTAAAAGGCTTAAAATGTCACAAAAATTATGGGTTTATGATATCAACTTTGTAAAATTTAAACTTCAAGTTAATAATTAGATTCAGGTAGACAACTTAACAAAATTTTAATTTTTGAAAATAGACTCATCATGCTTGATTCTCTAGTCTCCTAGAGTTTAAATCATCACTGCACAATTATCAATGAATTAATCCAAAACATATCAATAAAAATCATAAATCAAAAGAAATTTCATTCTAATCGTAATATGAGAAAATTACTTAAGAACAAGATATAATTTAGGGATTTTCAAATAATACTATAGTTAACCCCCCCACACTTAAGATGTACATTGTCCTCAATGTACAAAGATAGATAATAGCCAAATACTAATAACATCATAAGATAGGAAGAGAATTGAAACTTCCTGAATTTTGGATGGAGTCAATGAAAAGAAACCAGATAGGATTGGCAGAGGTGAACGTAGGGGAGTGCCTTGAACCATTTGAAATTGAATCCTCGAAGCAGCTGGCCTAATTTTATTGTATCCTAAGCTAAATCTAAATGGCATGAAGAATAAGAAGAAAATAATAAAGAAAGTAAAAAGAAAATAAAAATAAGAATAAAAGTAAAAATGGAAAATGGATATGTGTTTAAAAAGAAAGGGGAAAGGGGACGAAGACTTTGGGGGCGAAGTGAACAGAAGAAGGGGATTTTAAGTAGAGAAACGGCCCATGCCCATACCCTGGGCGTGTTATGTCACACGGCCGAATTGTACAGCCTGTTAAACTTCATGCATTTCTCCCACACCCGTATAAAGTGTTCGCTCACCCGTGTTGCTTAATCAGTGTCGCCCACGGCTTATAAGCACGGGCGTGTCGCACGTCCGTGTTCTTCAGTTAGTTTCGACCATGGCTGCATCGCACAGCCATGGAGTTTTATGGCAACCCATGTTTTGGGGAATTTTCATCCTTGATTCACATGGTCTCTGCCACACCGGTGTGCAAGTCGCCACGTCTGTGTTGCTAAAACAGTGTCGGCCACGGTCGCATTGTACGGTCGTGGTGTTCAGTTGAGGGTCGTGGCTTGAAGATGTTTTTTCGTTCTGTTTTGTACTATCTCTTCCATGTCAGTACGGAAATCCTCCACACGGCCACGGCCACGACCGTGTGCAAGGCTGTGTGGTGTAGAAATCTGCACTTTGGTTAGTTTTTAGTTAGGTGCTAGAAGTAAAAATGAAAAGAAAATAAAAATGTGAAAATTAAAGGGGTTAGTGCTCGGGTTGCCTCTCGAGAAGCGCTCGTTTAAAGTTTTGAGCAAGACTTACCTGTTATTCGTATGGCTATGGTGGTTCACGGAGTCGAAACTTCTTTTTCTTATTATCAATTCTATCAACATATGGTTTGAGTCGGGTAATATTTACCTTAAAAGTGCAGAAATTAAAATGTGTTACCTCGACCATTCCATATAGAAAGACCTTACGTGCCGAAAAAGGAGTCGCACCGTTTGTATTAAGCTCTGAAGTGGCTATTCGAGGGTCGGTTGCATCTGACAGTACCTGGCCTCCAACTTTGAAGTGATTAGTTCCATCTTTAATACTCGATGTCCTAGCCGTGTTAAGAACTGCATTTAACTCCACATGTGAGGTATCGTCTAACTTCTTTTTGTTTGTCAAAAACTCTTTTAAAAATTTCCTTGAATCTGGCATCTACGAAAGAGCTTCAAGAAACGGCAAGTTAATATGTAATTTTTTTGGAAGTTTGAGAAATTTACCGAATTGTTCCTCTGTGTGGTCTTTCTTTATCGAATCGGGGTATGGTATACGAGGTTGATACCCTTTAATTACTGGTTTTGGCTTATCATGGTTTACCTCAACTTTACCTTCCTTTACCACATTCTCTTAGCTTACCTTGGGCTCATCTAACCCTTCACTATCGTGAGCGGTTATGGCTTGAAGTTTCTCCTTGGGGATAGTTTTAGTGTTGCTTGGCAAGCTGCCTTGTGGTCGTTCAGAGATCAGCTTAGCGAGTTGCCCTAATTGGTTCTCGATCCCTTGAATCAATGCTTGTTGATTTTTAAGTGTTGTTTCGGTGTTTTGCAAATGTGTTTCTAACACCGCTATGAATTTTGTCAGCATCTCCTCAAGGTTCGACTTCTTCTCCTGTGGGTAAGGCTGTTGTTAGAAGTTTGGAGGGGGTTGTTGTCTCTGATTTCCTTGACCACCCCATGAAAAATTGGGGTGGTTCCTCCAACCTGGATTATAAGTATTACTATAAGGGTTATTTTGAAATTTAAAATTGTTACCCATATAGTGAACTTGCTCGTTCTCAGTGCTCGGGTTGTAAGGTGGATAGTCTGTGTTGTTCATCCCTCCTCTATTCGTATCACACTGCATGACTGGATGTACCTGTAAAGAATCACATACGCCATCAATCTTTCTATTTATCAGTTCTACCTGGTTTGATAGCATGGTTACTGCGTCGAGGTTGAAAAGACTGGCTGTTTTTGTTGGCTTGGTCCTTGTGACTTGCCGCTGATAGTTATTCAGTGACATCTCTTTAATGAATTCGTAGGCAGCCTAAGGTGTTTTGTTGTTCAATGTTTCGCCGGCGACTGAATCAATCAATTGTCTTGTTGAGGGGTTCACGCCGTTGTAAAAGGTTTGGACCTGTAGCCACAAAGGTAATCCATAGTGTGGGCACCTTCTCAATAGATCTTTGTATCTCTCCCATGCATCGCAAAGTGTTTCTAAATCCATCTGTACAAAAGAAGAGATATCATTTCTTAACTTGGTCGTTTTAGCCGGTAGAAAATATTTTAGCAAAAACTTTTCGGTCATTTGTTCCGATGTAGTGATCGACCCTCGTGGAAGAGAATTCAACCACTGTTTAGCTTTATTCCTCAAAGAAAAGGGAAATAACCGAAGACGAATGAAATCATCAGAAACGCCATTTATTTTAAAAGTATTGCAAAATTCTAGGAAATTTGTCAAGTGACTATTTGGATCTTCCTGCAAACCATCAAACTAAACAAATTGCTATATCATCTGAATTTTGTTAGGTTTCAGTTCAAAATTATTTGCAGCAATAGCAGATCTAACAATACTTGACTCAGTTCCTGTTAAATTAGGTTTAGCATAATCATACATAGTTCGAGGAGCATGATTTTTGGCCACCTCTGGAGGTAGCGGGTTATTCTCAACCACCTCTTTGGTGGTATTAGTTTCGACTTCTTGCTCTTCTTCTATGTAATTTAGGCTTCACCTTATTTCTCTACAATTTCTGCGAACAATACCTTCAATATCACTGTCGTAAATCAGGGGTCCTATCAGCCTCCTCCTAGTCATAAACTAGAATTACCTGCCAGAAGCAATTAAAAGAAAATTTAGAAAAGTAAAAATAAAAATAAAATTTAATTGCAAAAATAAAATATGGCTAAAGTAATAAAAATTGAGGGTCCTTAATATTTTAGTTCCCCGGCAACGACGCCAAAAACTTGATCGTGTGTCAGAGTCTTAAAAATTTATATAAAGAATGATTGAGCCTAGAAACTAACTGTGACAACGATTGAGGCAAGCGCACCTATCGAACAATAGTATAGTTTAGTGGCAAGACCAGATTGTCAAACCCAAAGGAACCAAAAGTACTAATACTAACTTTCTTTTTATTATTTAGCCTAAAAATTAAGGGAATTATTAATTAATCTAAAATTAACTAACTATTAAGCTAAATATGCTAAGACAAAGAGAATGAATTGGGGAAATACTTGTGGGAAAAACCAATTGATTAAAACAATACCCAAGGAAGAATCTACCTAGACTTCACTTGTTATTTAACTCTGAACCAGACGATTTATTCACTTGACTTGATCCGTAGGATTCCCTAATGTATACTAATACCTCTCTCGAGGCTACTAACGTCTAATCCTAGGTTGATTAATTGAAATCTCTTTCTAATTAAAACCCCTAGAATTGCATTAACTCGATCTATGGACTCCTATATTAGGTTTGACCCTAATCTGGCAAATTTTCGTTATCCTATCTCTAGGGTTGTGATCAACTCCGCTTAATTATGCTAGATCTACTCTTAGACAGGGTCTATTCCTCCTCTGCCTAAGCACATCAATACTTGAATCAATATCCTGAAATATCAAAGCAAGAATTAAGAACACATAATTAAGAACAAATCAAGTATTTAGCATATAGTTCAGAAAACAATAACAAGATCCGTCTTAGGTTTCATCCCCCTCAGGTATTTGAGGGTTTAGTTCATAATAATAAAAGAATACATCTCAGAAGAAAATATAAAACAAAACATAAAAAAAACCCTAAAACCCCCGAAGCAAATTGAAGGGAAGATCCTTCGTCTTGAGTATAATTCCGGCTTCTTGAGATGAATCAACTGGCTTTCTTCGAGTACATTCCACAATTCTGGCCTCTCTGGCTTGGCTCTTCGGCCTAACTAGACGCCCCTTGAAGGATGGCCTCTAGGGTGTTTATATAGGCTTTTGGAATGGCTTTCTTTGCCTCTAAGTACCCTAATCCGAGTGAAATTCCTCTTTGTCAAGGCAGGGACATGCCTATGGCACACGCCCGTGTGAATCGTGGTCAGGCCGTGGTCGGGTCTGTTAAGTAAGCACGATCATGTGGTCTTGGGCCCAGGCCGTGCTGATTTCATAATTTGGCCCATTTAATCTGTTTTAGGCCCGTTTCTCATTCTTTTCATCCTCCGGTACTCTCCTAAGTATAAAACATGAAATTTAAGGATTAGGAGCACTAAATTCTACAATTCAAGGCTTAAATCATCCAAAAGTATGCTAAATATGGGATCAAAATATGTTCATATTATGGTTTATCAGGTTCATATGGTATTATTTACTACTTCTACTGATTGAAGCCCTGAATTGCGAATATGCAAATTATATTGTCTTTATCATAGTTGTTTCTACCGATGTATACATGATATTACTCTTCTAAATTTTCTCTGAGATATCATCAGTCTCTTTATTACTTAAACATGCTTTATCGGTCGGAGGTAATTACATTCATTACCGTAATAAATATTGACTCGATCATGAGGTATGGTGATAGAGATCACAGATTATAGAAACTGAATTACTCATTGGTTATTCTTGGGGCCACTTTTGGTTCTCCCTTTTTTGATTTGAGGTACAATATTGATATTAAAGTGTTGCTTTATCTATACGGTTGAAATGTCGGTCATATTAATACAATATGGTTTTGAATCTATCAGATGGTTGTGGCTTTGTAAAAACTTAAAGCTTCAATGTTAATAATTGAAGTAGCTACATTGATGACATAGTTATTACAGAGAATATGTAGGAGTTGAATGGACCGATAAATATCAGTAAAGTTCTGACCAGCTGAAAGCTTTGTTGATCAAAGTATTGATTCTGATTCAGCCTGAATTGGGTAAGGAATTTGTTATTACAGTATTGTAACATTGAATGGGATTAGACTGTGTCTTGATACAGTAAGGCAAAGTAATAGCATCTACTTTCAGACAGTTAAAAACCACATGGAAAGAATTACTCGATATATGATCTAGAATTGACAGCTATTTTTTTTGTATTGAAATCTGAAAACATTACTTGTTTGGTGAAAAATGTTGTATATTCACCGATTATAAAAGTTTGAAGTATATGATGTTGCTAAAAGATTTGAATTTGAGATAACATATATGGTCTGAAATATTGAAAGATTATGATTTGATAATTGTATAACACTTGGAAAGAATGAATGTGGTTACAGATGTTCTGAGTAGAAAATCTCTGTATATTTTGCAAGCCATGGATATTGAATACAATTGTCTGATAATAATTTAATTTTAGCTGAGTATAGAGCTAAACCGGTGTCTCTACAACAGATCAATGAAACTCAGAAAAGTGATAATGAGTTGTGAGTTAAATGAGTACAATGTGAAATAATTTCTGAATCAGAATTACAGAATAGATTCGGTAAATGTCTGTTACTCAAAGACATAGTTTGTGGACTAAAGAAATTAGAGCTTGTACTGTAAATTTTACATGAATGATCACAGTGGTACTAAGCCTATTTATCAGGAGAATGATAAAATGCATAATGATTTGAAAAAGATGTATTAGTAGCCCGGAAATGAAATGTGGTATTTTTGGAATTGTACCTCAATGATGGATGTACCAGCAAGTTAAGGATGAAATTTTCAAGATAGTTATAGTAAGAGAAAATACCCAAGTGGAAATGGGACAAAGTTACTATCAACTTTATGTTGGGATTATCCCTGTCTATGAAAAAAAAAGATACTATTTGAGTAATTGTTGATTGTTTGACAAAGCTTGCACATTTTATTCTGACATGAATGGATTTCTCGCTTGATAAATTGCTTGAATTGACTATTTTTGAGATTGACAGATTATATGATGTGCTAGTTTCTTTATTTATGATAGAGATCTACAGTTTATATTCCGATTCTAAAACAAGTTACAAGAAACCATGGGTACATGGTTACATTTTAGTACGGTATTTCATCCTCAGATAGATAATCAATCTGAACATATGATTCAGATTTTGGAAGATATGCTTTGATTCTGTGTACTTGATTTTGAACGTAACTAAGAAAAGTATTTGCCTTGGGTTGAAATTACTTATAACAGTTAACAGTCAAATATAAAATTTTACTGTACAAGGCTTTATATGGTCATAAATGTAAAACTCCGGTGTTTTGGACGGAGCTCAGTGAGAAAAGATACATGTAGGAGGTTTGATTCTTTGAAACCGAAGAAAGATGAAAATAATCTAAGATAGTTTAAAAGCAGTAATTGAATGTCAGAAATCTGACGCGAATCTAAAATAAAAAGAAATGGAATTTCAGATTGGCAACAAAATATTTATGAAAGTTTCGCCATGGAAGAAAGTTCCCCAGTTTGGCCGTAAAGGCAAATTAGGCCCGTGGTCTATCGGGTCATATAAGATTATGAAAAGAATTGGACCTGTTGCGTATTGATTGATATTATTATCAGAGTTCTATAGAATTCATAATGTTTTATGAGTATATGTATTATGACAGTATCGATCAAACCCATCATCTGTTATTACTTTGATAAATTTTAAATTCAGCCTGACACAACTTACAGTGAGAGATTGATTGAAATTCTGGCACTAGAAGAGAAAAACTGAGAAATGAAAAGGTAGCTTTAGTAAAAGTTTTTGACAGTGACATGATATAGAGGAAGCTATCTAGGAACTGGAGGAAACTATAAGAGAGAGTAATGTCTGAATGTAACACCCCTTACCCATATTCGACGCCGGAACAGGGTACGAGGCATTACCAGACTTAAACGCAAGCAAACATACAAAACCGAGATGTAATTTCCATCCAAATTTAAAAATTCTCACATACATTCATATCGTCCCTAAAACGAGCCTACGAGGCTCAATACATGTTTTGGAAGTGGTTTGGGACTAAATTGAGGACTTTAGAAAATTTTACAAAACTTATAAAATTTTCCATGTTACAGGGCTCACACGCCCATGTGACCCTTACACACGCCCGTGCTACAAGCCGTGTTCAAAATAGTGTGCTCCTTGACTTGTGCTACACGGTCATGCCACACGCCCCTAAAGTTTGGCTTACTAAATTACCTTTTTGCTTATTAAATATTCATATTACTCAAATCAATCCAAACATCACATTATGGTAAAATTACCTTTTTGCCCCTAAAGTTTCACATTTTTACAAATTAGTCCCTAGGCTCGTAAATTGAATTGTATTCAATTTCTTGATAACCCAAGCCTAGTCAATCCAATTTCATGCTTATAGCAGCCCACATTTTCCACTAATTACATTTTTACTACCCATTTTACAACTTTTTACAAATTGGTCCTTTTTAGGTGTTTTCATGAAAAATCACTTAGTAAAATTTGTCTATCACACATCAAACATGCATAACCTACCATTAACCATCAAAACACATACATGTCTAACATGGGCCAAACCGTAGACATCAACCATAACTCAAATTAATGGTAGAAATAGATAGATTGGATGATAACGACTTCAAAAATGTAAAGAGCATTAAAAATGGGATAAGAACGGACTTACAATTGTGCTTGAAAGTGGCCAAACCCTAGCTATGGATTCCCTTCTAATTTTTGACACAAGCATGAAGAAGATGGACTAAATTTTGGCTTGATTTTTGGTTTTTAATTCATTTAATTACTAAATGACCAAAATGCCCTTCACTTAGAACTTTGAAATTTTATCTCACCATGTCCATTTTTGTCCACTAACTTAAAAAATGGTCTAATTACAATCTAAGGACCTTAAATTTAAAATTTCATAGCAATTAGACACCTCTATCATGTAGAACTCAATTTTTGCACTTTTTACAATTTAGTCCTTTTTGCTAAATTGGGTGTTCAAATGTCAAAATTTTTGAACGAAATTTTCACGAAATCATTCCATAAAATTTTAGACCATAAAAATATAATAAAAAAATTTTACTGTGTCAGATTTGTGGTCCTGAAATCACTGTTCCAACTATGCCTAAAATCGGTATGTTACAACTCTCCCCCCTTAGGGATTTTCGTCCCCGAAAATCTTACCAGAAAATAGGTTTGGGTATTGTTTTCGCATAGCTTCCTCAGGTTCCCACGTAGACTCTTCAACTCCATGTTGTTGCCAAAACTTTAACTAGGGCTATGTTTTTATTTCTCAACTGTTTAACTTCTCGAGCTAAGATCTTGATCGGCTCTTCACCATACGTCTTATCCGGTCGAACCTCAATCTCTGATGGAGAAATCACATGTGAAGGATTAGAACGATGTCGTTGCAACATCGACACATGAAACACATTATGAATTCTGTCCAACTCTGTCGGTAAAGCTAACCGATATGCCACTCGCCTTATTCTTTCAATAACTTCATACGGCCTGATGAAACGTGGAATTAACTTGCCTTTACGGCCAAATCTCAGAATCTTCTTTCACGGAGATACTTTCAGAAATACTTTATCACCAATCTAAAATTCGATCTCTTTTCTTTTCAAATCTGGGTACGACTTTTTTCGATCTAAAGCTGTTTTCAAGCAATCGTAGATTACTTTTACCTTTTCTTCGATTTCCCTAACCAAGTCGACCCCGTGAATCTATTTCTCACTAAGCTCGGTCCAATACAAAGGTGTTCGGCACTTGCGGCCATACAATGCCTCATAAGGCGCCATCTTTATACTCGATTGAAAACTGTTGTTATAGACAAATTTGACCAATGGTAGATATTTTTCCCAACTAGCCTCGAATTCTAAAACACAACAACAAAGCATATCTTCGAGAACTTGAATCATTCTTTCTGATTGGCCATCGGTTTGCAGATGAAATGCGGTACTAAATTTCAACTTTTACCCAAAGCTTCTTGCAACTTTTTCCAAAAACGCGAAGTAAACCTTGGATCTCTATCCGAAATAATAGAAATAGGCACTCCGAGCAATCTCACAATTTTAGCAATGTACAATTCAGTTAGCTTGTCAAGTAAGTAATCGATACGTACAGGAATAAAATGAGCCGATTTCTTTAATCTATCAACAACGACCCAAACAACATTTTTCTTTTTCGGAGTCAAAGGTAAACCCGTCACGAAGTCCATCGTAATTCTATCCCATTTCCACTCGGGTGCCCTAACTGGCTAAAGGAAACCCGAAGGTACCTGGTGTTCGACTTTCACTTACTGACAAATCAAACATTTCAAAACAAACTCTGAAATATCCCGTTTCATACCTGACCACCAATACAATTTCTTCAAATCATTATACATTTTTGTACTACCTGGATGCACAGATAAACAACCATTATGCACCTCATGAAGAATTTTCTGAATAAGTTCATCATTTTTCAGTACACAAATTCTATCTCGAAACATCAAACAATCTTCGGATCCGATATGAAAATCTAAATCACTACTCGATTCACAATGAACTCTTTTTGTTTGCAAATCACTGGCACATTTCTGAGCTTTGCAAATTTGTTAAGAGAATAACGGTCTTGTTCTCAACTCGGTTAGGATCAAACCATTATCGGACAAAGTCAATCGTGTATTCATCACTCTCAAAGCAAACAAAGTCTTTCTACTCAATGCATCTGTGACTACATTTTCCTTACCCGGGTGATAGTCAATCACTAGCTCATAATCCTTTAGTAACTCGAGCCATCTCTGTTGCCGCAAGTTTAAATCTTTTTGAGTCATCAAGTATTTTAAACTCTTATGATCAGAAAAGACATGAAACTTCTCACTGTATAAATGGTGTCTCCAAATTTTGAAAGCAAGCACAATGGCGGCTAATTCCAGATCATGCGTTGGATAATTCTTCTCGTGTGGTTCAACTGTCTCGAGGCATAAGCTATCACTTTGCCCTCATACATCAACACACATCCTAATCCATTCAGTAACGCGTCGCTATGAATTACGAACTCTTTTCTCGGTTCAGGTTCCACTAGAACCGATGCCTCAGTCAATAATGTTTTCAAGTTCTCAAAACTTTGCAGACATTTTTCAGACCATTCAAATTTGACATCTTTTTGCAATAACTTTGTCATAGGAGTAACAATCATCGAATATCCTTTAACAAATCGTCGGTAATATTTGGCTAAGACCAAAAAGCTTCTAACTTCGGACACATTTGTTGGCGATTTCCAATCAACAATTACCAAAATCTTACAGGGATCAACCCGAATACCATCACCTGAAACGATATGTCCCGAAAATCTGACTTCTCAGAGCGAAAACTCACTTTTGCTGAACTTAGCAAACAATTTCTTATCTCTCAAAGTCTACAACACAATTCTTAAATGTTCGGCATGTTTGAACTCATCCCGAGAATAAATCAAAATGTCATCGATGAACACAACGGCAAACTTATTTAAGTACAGTCGGAAAATTTGATTCATCAAGTCCATAAAAATAGCGGGGAATTAGTTAATCCAAAAGGCATAACAAGAAATTCATAATGCCCGTACCAAGTCCTAAAAGCAGTTTTCAGCACATCCGACTCGTTAACTCCCAACTGATAGTAGCCAAATCTCAAATCAATCTTCAAAAATACTGTTGCCCCTTTCAACTGATCAAATAAGTCATTAATTCTTGGAAAAGGATACTTGTTCTTTACAGTCACCTTGTTGAGCTGTTGGTAATCAATACAAAGTCTCATGGATCCATCTTTCTTCTTGACAAATAACACCGGTCCACCCCATGGTGAAAAACTCGGTCTCGGAAAACCCTTATCTGTCAACTCTGGTAACTGAGCTTTTAATTCTTTCAATTCGGTCAGAGCCATTCTATATGGAGTAATAGATATCAGCGAGGTCCCTGGTACTAATTCAATACCAAACTCAACTTCTCTGGCCGGTGGCAACCCTGGCAACTCTTCTAGGAACACATCTGGATATTCAAAAACTATCGGCACTGATTCAATTTTCAACTTAGAGACTTTTGTATTCAACATATAAGTAGGATAAGCTTCACAACCTTTCCTTACAAACCTCTAGGCAGACATCGAAGAAATAACAACAGGTAACTCACCCGACTCATCCGAATCAATCCGAAGACTTTTACCATTTTCACATTTCAATTCAATAATCTTTCTTTTACAGTTTACGACGACATCATGCAGTGTCAACCAATCCATACCCAAAATAACATCGAGTTCATCAAATGGCAACAACATTAAATCAACCGGAAAACAGTGACCTCGAATCATCAATGGACAATTCTTGCAAACACTAACAACTAATACATGCTTGCCTAATGGGTTTGACACTCTAACCATAAACTTAGTAAACTCAACTGGCAAGCTCTTACTAGCTACTAATTTTACACAAACATAAGAATGAGTCGATCCAGAATCGATCAATGCAATTACATTAGTACTATAGAGAGAAAAAGTACCAGTGATAACATCAGAAGATGTCGTTTCATCACGAGCACGAATGGCATAGGCTCTAGTAGGTGCTCGAGCTTCAGATCTCACAGTTGTATCTTTCGTTACAGCTTTACTACTAGCTCCATTTCTGGTATTACTGGCGGTCTACCCTTAATAGTAGTATTACTCGACCTCGCAGTTTGAAATTTTTCTTTCTCAGCCATTTCAGGGCAATCTCGGATAAAATGCTCTTGAGATCCACACTTAAAGCAAGCCCGGTCATTCATTCTACACTCGTCGGGATGTCTTCTTCCACAATGTTGACATTCGGGTCTATTAGACTTTACATTACCTACACTTGCCATTGAAGTAGTTTGAGATTAAAAACTCGAATGTTGCTTCCCACGATCTCTGTGTGAATACCCCGCTAAAACATTCGAATGAGAATACATTTATTTAGATTTCTTTGACTGAGATGGAAATGACTTACTCATCGGTCTTTTCCTCAAATCTCTTGCTTCAAGATCAGCTTTCCTCTTCTCTTTATTCAACTCTTTAGTCTTACAAGCCCGTTCAACCAATACCACAAATTCTTTCAGCTCTAAGATCCCAACTAACACACGAATATCCTCATTCAATCCATCCTCAAATCTCTTGCACATAATAGCCTCGGTGGAAACACACTCTCGAGCATATTTGCTAAGTCTGACAAATTCCCGCTCATACTCTGTCACTGTCATATGACCCTATTTTAGCTCAAGAAATTCCATACGTTTCTGATTGATGAACCGCTGACTAATATATTTCTTTCGTAACTTCTCTTGAAAGAATTCCCATGTAACTGTAACACCCCAAACCCGGGCCATTAAATCCGACCGAATTTGGAATGCCACTGCGGAACACTTTCGAAAAACATTCTTACTTAAGAGGTACACCGTTTAAAATTTGTGGATTTCAGTAAAACAATTTCGTGACTTGTAATATTCTAAGTAAAAATCGAAGTTTATTATAAAAATGTCGGATTCGAGCTTTGCTCGGGAAAATAAAACCGTTTGCAATCAACCTTTCATAGTAGGGCATATTAATAACGATACTTAATAATTGGACTGAAATACTTTAGTGGGCCTTATTACAATACACACTTAATCAAAATACGAATAATATAAATATTTAATTCATTAACCAAGGGATTCCTTTGCATGAAAATCCACTTTTGCAAGGCCACCTTTGTATCCTCTCCGACCCGGTCCAAGCTTTACGCGCCACCTGAAAGGTTTAATAAAATAGAGTGAGTCACCAAGACTCAGTGCATAGTTAATACACATGTCCTCACATATGGGCTTGGCCCATATCCACACAATTCATATATATATAACATACAATTATAAATATGCCATTATGAATACACAATATTATTAATATAATTACGATATACATTTACGAAGTCCAATCCACAAGTGATCCACATATCTTTCTTTTGCACATTATTTCTTAAAGTCGTGGCTAAGCCACCGATCCCGTAGGGATCTCACATATCTTTCAATTCACAATTCATCAAGCACGAATGCAGCACGAGGTTCGGATTAGACCACTCACATAGTGTACATCCTTTTCTTCAATAGTCACATCACAAGTCTCATGCGTACGTATGTGTACCATAGCAACATTTCGTACGAAACGATTATGTATATTTTATATATATATCGTGGTCACATATTACTCAGAACAATTTACATCACATGTCATCACTTTATTTTACATTCATCAATAATCAATTATTATCGCAAATCACTGAAAATTTAATATCATAACCATTAACATGATTATTCGATCACTTACCTTAGTATCCATACTTTTAGCCTTTATTTCGGCTAACATGCACAACTCATACATTTACATAAAATAAAACTTACAATACAGATATCAAGCAAAAGAACAGTGCGATAACTACGCACCTGACTTTAGCGGGACTCTGATCTATCGATTCTAATATCAACTAAAATCTCAAAGGCTTCTGTTTCTTTTATTGTTTAGTCCCTAGAACACACAACCGAAATCGGTCACACTTTGTACCAAAAACATGGCCTTAGGCCGAATACCATAAGTCATTTACCTATCTCATTTCGATCCCGAAACACCACTTGTTCTCGTAGATTTGCTCCCGAAGTTATCAAAATTCCTATTAAAGCAAAGTTAGGGTCGGCTAATACACAAATTTATAAACAAAGGCCCTTGGCCGAATATTTCACTTACTATTTCTTGAATAGAAGACTCCTTTTTAAAGCCCTAACTCTTGCCACTGCCCACGTTGCTTAGCACATAAGAATACTCCATGAATCACTCTCTTAGGTTCGGCCACATCCAAGAGATAGAGCGCTATCTTCAACTTTCGGCTCCAAGCCGAAAATATACCACCCTAGGAAGTTCTATGTTCGACCAAAGCACCACAAGAAGAAGAGAAATGAGACTTCGACATGGTGTAGTGACTAAAGGATTCGGCTAACATCAAAGTGAGGACGCCATGCAAGCAACATTTATTAGCCGAAAAGTTCTCTAGCTCCTCCAAGACCAAAGTTTCAAACTTGCTCTTTCAACCTTTCTCTCGGTCAAGAACAAAAGAAAGAAGAGGAAACATAGCAAAGAAATGGCCACCTCCCTTCCTATTCCTTTCAAACCGCAGCTCAACCTCTCTTTCTCTCCCTTCATGTAACCGAAAATACCAACTCAAAGCTCCCTACACTCGACCCCCAAGCATGAGTCAAACGGCCATGCATCACTTTGCCATACTCAAAATCGCCCATGCTCGACCTTGAAGCAAGTTCTAATCGGTCATGCACAAAAATATGGGAAAAAGGAAAGCAGTCAAGGAGATTCGGCAATCCTTCCTTACACTCCAAAACCGAAAATGAAGGTCTCCTAAAAGATTTACCACTTTCGGCCAAACACAAATGCAAGGAAGATTAAAAACAAGAATCAATTATTTTGGCTAAGTTTGCCAAACTAATGGCCGGTCAACTCTTCCAAAACATGCTTCAAAATGAGTTCCTTCCCCTAGCAAAAGACCCATCATCCTTGAAAAAAAAATAATACATTGTCCCAAGACATACCCAACTCCCAACGACATGCTTTGTTCCCATTATCACAAAAACAAAGAAAAATCTTTGTTAAAGCATGCCCAACACCATTTGAAATTTAAAATCAAACTTAACTAATTCCCATGCATAAAAATAAGCAAACTAACAATATGTTTCATACTAAAAATATAATAATAAACTCCCAAATTCATGCAGCTTTTGCAAGCAAAATAAAAATAATGGGCAACTCATGAAACTTTGTTCCTGCATGCATGCCCCATGCAATCCCTCTCACCGGCACAAAAAGAAAACCACAAGTGCAACCCCCAGGTCTCGAACCCGAGACCTGGAGAGAATCTTCAACGCCTCAGCCACTCGAACCTTTGCTTATTTCGTGCTATTAAACGCGTCAAAAATTCTTTTAAACCTTACTTCTATGGCTCCTTATACTTTTAGCGCTAAAAAATAAAATGCTTCAAGCACGGACTCCAGGACTCGAACACAAGTCCGCCTAGTCGCAGCTTCCCAGCAAGGTCCTTAACCATTCGGCCAGTTTAAATTTCATGACAATGTTGCGGCACAATTTCTTTTAATCTATGCTTCGCTGGTTCCCTTACCTTAATACCAGGGGCCAAAAATAAAAGCATCCGCGCCCCCAATGGGACTCGAACGCCCGACCTCGAAACCGCGATCTCCCCCTTGCGCTCTTAGCCACTCTACCACCTGGAATTTCTTATTCACCGATGTTCAGAATATATTTTTAAAACCTTCTTCGGCATTAACGCCCTTTTGCAACAAAATAAAAACTTATGCCGCACAGAAGACTCGAACCCCTGACCTCATTTGGCGCTGTCCCTTAAGTGGTACACGGAAACCACTTCACTACTAGACTTTCATGTCCAAAATTTTACAAAGTTTTTACTTAAGGCCTCCCTTAACCAAATTCCCATTTTTAACCCCTAATTTTCAAAATTTCCAAAATGCTCCCATTTTATCCTCGGGCTTTAGGAACTCTAATAACACATTAAAAACACTCTTGAGGCCTACTAACACTCGAGTTATTTACCAAACTCGCAACCCCTATTTCAGGATATTACAGTAACCTTCTTTCTTGGTACCACCGATACCAGTGTATTCCACCAGTGATATGCAAAATCTCTTAAAAGTGAGATGGAACACTTTAAACACTCATCCGGTGTCTAGGACAACTCATAAAATACCCTGATGGAGTTTTCGAGCCAAAACTCAATTCTCTCAAGATCATCATCCACATTAGCTCTAAAATCTTCAGCCCCGTGCTTTCGGATCTTATCAACCGGGGGCTTGTTCATTCTTACAAATTCCATACCTTGTGGAGCTACGGGAATCGGTCGAGGAATAGGTGGGGGTGGAGGAGGTTGGGTATTCGGATTTGTTCGAACAAATTCTGTATACCACTCATTCATCATGTCGAGAAAGGTTCCCTACCCCATTTTCCCTGACTAACCATAGGAGGTCTACTATCAGACGGCGCTGCCCCTTGAGCGGGAGCTGGCGTATTACTTTCAACTTCGTTAGCCTCAACTCGATCGGAATCCATTTACTATATTAAAACACAATTTTAAAATTTTTTAGGAGTCATCACTGTTCATTTATGGCATGTATAGCTAGACTCTTACACACGTTACGTTAGTTCAAGAATCGACTAAATTGTAGCTCTGATACCATTGAATATAACACCCCTTACCCGTATTCGACGCCAGAACAGGGTACGAGGCATTACTGAACTTAAACACAAGCAAACATACAAAACTGAGACATAATTTCCATCCAAATTTAAAACTTTTTACATACATTCATATCGTCCCTAAAACGAGCCTACGAGGCTCAATACATGTTTTAGAAGTGGTTTGGGACTAAACTGAGAACTTTAGAGAATTTTACAAAACTTAGAAAATTTTTCATGTTACAGGGCTCACACTCCATGTGGTCCAAGGGATACGCCCGTGCTATAGGCTGTGTTCAAAATAGGGCGCTCTGTGACTTGTTCCACACGCCTGTGTGCTAGGCCGTGTGGTCAATTTAGTTTTCATAATTTTTCATGGAATAGGTACAGACTTCACACGGTCGAGACACACGCCCATGTGCTATATTCTGGACATTCTGTTTTGCAACATTTAAGGTGCAGGGGGCATACGGCCGGAACACACGCCCATGGGGCAAGCCGTGTGTCACACATGGCCTAGACACACACCCGTGTGGAAAAAATAAGGCTATTTACTAAGCCATTTTGTCACCCTTCCTTGCACAAACCTACACAACAAACATAGAACCATTCCAAGCATATACCATCAACCAAATCAGCCACAACTAAGGCATCAATACCCCATTCACATGCTATCATTCATTATACACAAACATCACATATATCTCAACTCAAATCATGCAGTTTCCCACATCTATGAAAAACATCATCATATGCATATATATACTTAAACCAATATTAGCAATTTCAATGGCCATCTACAAAATGAATTATCAACCAACATAAGCCAACACATTTGGGTAAATCAATTATGACACATAACAAAATGACCAAGTCCCTATACATGCCATAACTCAAAATATTAAAATTAATGGTACCCAAAATATTAAGTTGATAGTGTGAATGGATTTCTGACAGTTACCGATCCCCGAGCTGGCTTGCTGACATTATAAGACAAGAGAAAAGAAATAAGAGTAAGCTATATAGCTTAGAAAGTTCTTATGCAAATAATAAGCATTATAATCACACACGTATCATACAAATAAACATAATGAACTTGGTATAATTAATATCAAGATCTTCTAATCATAACTTACTCATTCATAACCTTACCGAGGGATTTATTACATATCGAGCTCATTAGTAAATGAGTTTTACGTATGTACCTGTGCCAACTTGCAACATAATCATAACCTTTCACAACTTTGACGTACTCGTTGAATTTCCCTTTGAACCACTTGGAATATTAAAGGATACTCGGGAATCTCACACACACAATACTATACCAATGCCATATCCCAGATATGGCCTTACATGGGATCTCTTATCGATGTCAATAGCCCAGATATGGTCTTACACGTAATCTCAAATAACCCTAATGTCATGACATTCGTATCCTACCTATTCCTAAGGTTCAACCGGGATTTTCTCACATGTCGAACTTTATCGATTACATCCAAGGATTCAATCATAATTCATACAATACTAAAGCATTTAAAACATAAATAAAACAATGCATTATTTACATACGAACTTACCTCAGTACAAAAAATATTAGAAATGGGATTTAATCGTCAAACACCTTATTCTTTCCTCGATCAAGGTCCGAACTTTGTTTTTCTTGATCTATAATAGAAAATTTAGCTTATTAAATATTCATATTACTCAAATCAATCCAAAGATCACATTATGGTAAAATTACCTTTTCACCCTTAAAGTTTCACATTTTTACAAATTAGTCCCTAGGCTCGTAATTGAAATGTATTAAATTTCTTGATAAACCAAGCCTAGCTGAACCAATTTCATGCTTATAGCAACCTACGTTTTCCATTAAATCAGATTTTTACTACCCATTTTACAACTTTTTACAAATAGGTCATTTTTAGGTGTTTTCATGAAAAATCACTTAGTAAAAGTTGTCTATCAGACATCAAACATGCATAACCTACGATTAGCCATCAAAACACATACATGTCTAACATGGGTCAAAACCTAGACATCAATCATAACTCAAATTAATGGTAGAAATAGATAGATCAGATGATAATGACTTCAAAAATGTAAAGAGCATTACAAATGGGACAAGAACGGACTTACAATTGTGCTTGAAAGTGGACAAACCCTAGCTATGGCTTCCCTTCTAATTTTTGGCACAAGCATGAAGAAGATGGACTAAATTTTGGCTTGATTTTTGGTTTTTAATTTATTTAATTAATAAATGACCAAAATGCCCTTCACTTAAAATTTTGAAATTTTATCTCAACATGTCCATTTTTGTCCACTAACTTAAAAAATGGTCTAATTACCATCTAAGGACCTTCAATTTAAAGTTTCATAGCAATTAGACACCTCTAGCATGTAAAACTCAACTTTTGCACTTTTTACAATTTAGTCCTTTTTGCTAAATTGGGTGTTCAAACGTCAAAATTTCAAAGAAAATTTTCATGAAACTATTCCGTAAAATTGTAGACCATAAAAATATAATAAAAACAAATTTTACTGTGTCGAATTTGTGGTCCTAAAACCATTGTTCCGACTAGGCCCAAAATCGAGCTCTTACGTTGAATCTCTTTACTGGTAAAATTTTTTAGGACGAAAATTTCTTAAGGGGGAGAGTTTTAACAACCCATTTTTCAGTGAAATCAGAACAGTAGTTCCGGGACCACAAATTTGAGTTGAAAATAAAATTTTTTTTTATTTTATTTTATGAGCCATAATATGATATAAATATCATGTTAGAATTTTGATAAGAAAATTTTACCGATTATGTGCTTAATTACGAGAAGGTCTAAATCACATAAAATGCAAAAGTTGGATTCTAGTAGCTAGAAGGATCAAATAGCTATGGAATTCAAAGCTTTAGGTCCTTATATGGTAATTAGATCATTAATGAAAAGTTAGTAGATATTTTTTTATGATTCATCCATGGAAAATTAGAAAAAGGCTATGGACTAAATTGGAAAGTGATAAAATTAAAAGATTATAAATAATTAAATAGAAATAAAAATCATTTTATATCATCTTCTATAACAGCCCGATTTAGGGCCTAGCCATAATAGTGGTGCGAGACCACAAATTTGAGTTAGTAAAATGAGTTTTTAAGGTATTTGGGATGTTTGCATGATGATATGAAAGTTTCATATAGAAATTTTATGGAAATTTCCATTAAAGGGTCCATTAGGACTAAATTGCAAAAGTTGCAAAATATGAGTTTCTAGAAGCTTTTTGTGTTAAATAGCCTTGGAATATTAATTAGAAGTCCTTAAATAACAATTTGCCCAAATTATAATTTTTGGACAAAATTGGACATGAGTTAGAAATTTGTAAAAGTTTAATGAGAAGGGCATTTTGGTCATTTATCTATTAAATGATTAAAATAGGAAAAAGATGACAAAAATCATTCTCATCTTCTTCCTCAAGTGCTGAAAGTTTGAAGAAGCCATAGCTAGGGTTCTTCAATTCTTCAAGCTTGCTACTAAGTTCATCTTAGCCCCGTTTTTAATATTCTTCGTGTTTTTGGAGTCCTCGTAACATGAATTAGCTATTTTTAGTTATAAGTTGAGCTAAGATGCATGTTCAAAAATCTACCCATGCATGACATGTTTATAAAATGATGTTTTATGGAAGATTATGAGAGTTTGATGTTAGATAAACATCTTTTTCTAAGTGAATTTCATGAGAAATGCTAGTAAGGACTAGTTTGTAATTATTATAAAATTTGCCATACATGGTAGAAATAGTGAGATTTTGTTATTTCTATAGTTGAGAAAATGAATCAGCTAAGCATGAAGTTCACAAAAGATGAATAAAAATCACTTTACGAGCCTTGGGGCAAAAGTGTAATTATGAGAAAGTTTAGGGGTAAAATAGTAATTTGCCAAAGTATGTGTTAAGAGTCTTTTTAATTAATGTGATTATTAAATGATCTAAACTATTATTATAGATCAAGAAACACGAAGCTCGAATCGAAACCGAGGCAAGAACAAAATCGAGGACTAAATTGCATATCTACATACATTCTGTATATCGAGGTAAGTTTGTATGACTTCTAAGCTTTATGATTACTATCATTGAATTGCTTAGTATAATGTACATTATTACCATAGAAATGCTTAATGCTATGGTAAATAAAGAAATCAATGAGATTAAGCATGAGAAAGTCCCGATTGAAGTTGAATTACTTAGGATACTCGATCTACCACATGAGATAAGAAAGTTCATATAAGACCAAGCCAAGGCATGGCATCGGCAATCAAGCAAAGATGTCATGTAAGTCTAAGACAAGTCTTGGCATTGAAAAGCTATCATGAGATAGAGATCCCATGTAAGTCCAAGCCAAGGCATGGCATTGGTGAGTAACAAGGAAGATTTCAAGTAAGTCCAAGCCAAGGCTCGGCATTGACCAGTTCTTGAGAAAAGATACCAAATAAGACCATGTCAAGACATGAAAATGGCAAGTTCCTAAGGGAACACACAAGGAAGACTTTGAGTAAGTCCATGTCAAGACATGGCATCGATACCAAGATGAGAGATCCCATGTAAGACCATATTTAGGATATGGCTTGGGCATCAAGTTATATGTGGGATGAGATTTAGTATCCTTGGTTATTCATAGAAATTCATCGGGTAAATGAGCAAAGCTTAAATGAGTAAAACTTAAATGAGATAGCAAGAAAATTAAGTAAGCAAAGCTATTATCAAGTTGGGAATGAGTATTATTCATGTTATGAATGATGAATTAGAGATTATGATTATTATAGTAAAGTATGCTGATCTATGTGATCAAGTGATACAGGTACCTTGTTTACCTCACGAGCATGAGACTAGTAAGTATCATGAGATATGTAAGAATCAGTAAGAGTAAGTAAGCTTAAATAGCTGAAATTATGATGCCATTGTTTATGCCAAATGGTTTATGTTAAACAAGTATGATGTTATGTGAATTATATGCAAACTTACTAAGCTAAATGCTTATGTCTTTTATTCTTTCTTTCCATGTAGTCTCGCCAAGCTAATCTCGTGGATAATCGTCATCGGAGCTCGGAGCACACTATCAATCGCTATTTTGGTATAGCCAAGATGTTTATATTAAGTATGGCATGTATAGGAACATTTCATTTTGAGAATATGTCTTAAAAAAAGGGGGCAAAAGTATGGGCTATCAAGTTTATTATTCTTTTGTATATGGCTAAGTGATTGGCCAAGATTGACTAAGTATGTATGTTTATCGATATCAATGAAGCATGTAGTATTGTTCATGAAAGATGTAGTAATTTGAGTTGTTGATTGAATATGAGATTGATCTTGATTTTAGGGTGGCAATTGGCTTGGTAAATAGCCTTCAAGTGCCCACGCAGGCATGTGTCTAGGCCGTGAGTCCCCTGCACCTTAGTACTTTAAGTTAGATTAGACTACGGGCTAATCCCACGGCCGTTTGTTTAGGCCATGTGTGATACACGGTCAGAACATGGGCGTGTGCCCCAGGTCGTGTGAATATAGTCAGTGTCGACCACGGTCTAAGTCCACGAGCATGTCAAGGCTGTGTGAATTTAGTTAGTGTCGACCACGATTGGAAGACATGGGCGTGTCTTGGGGCTACACGGGCGTGTCCCAAGCCACATGGGCTTGTGACCCATGTTTTAAGGAAAAGTTTTCGATTAAATTCTGAAAGTTTCCAGATATGTGTTTAAGGCCTCGTAGGCCTATGAGATGTATGAGTTGTTTAAGAAAGAGAAGTTTTTAATTTGGAATGAAATTTTATGGCCCGTAAATACAAGTTTAAGCAAGTTCAAGCATAGTAATGTTTCGTATCCGATCTTAGCCTCGGACTCGGGTATGGGGTGTTACATCTTCTTCCCCAAATATTCCATGGAAACCCTAGGAAATAGAAAGCAAGCTTTCTTGGTCAAATTGGTAAGTTTTCATGTCCCATTTTTCGTAATTTTTATATTTTTGAGATTGGGAAAGCTTAATTTGTCTATTTGGGGGATTAATTTGAAAAGATATCAAAGTATAGAATTTTTACCATAGATGAATATGCTGAAATTAGGAAACTTACGGTAGAAAATGAAAGGTTGTTGATAGATAAACAACTTTTACAAAGTGAATTTTGATGAAAACTTGATTTAGGGATTAAATTGTAAAAATGTGAAATCCGTGGAAAAATTATGAATTTTATAGAATACATGTGCTGTAAATTTTATATTGAAATTTTGGTTAGGCTTGGAATAAGGAGTAAATTGCATGAATTTCATTTTTCGAGCCTAGGGATGAAATCATCATTTATTAAAAGTTTAGGGGCAAAATGGTAATTTGTCCTAAGATGTAAATTAGACTAATTTGGATATGAATTGCATTAAATTGATGTTAAATTTACTCCTATAGATCCGGATAAATCGAATACGGAGTTAGAACGAGGAAAGGAGAAAATGTCAGATTAATAGACTTTATGTATACGAACATTTATCAAGGTATGTTCGTATAACTTAGCTATGCATGTTTTTATGCTTAAATTGAATTGTGTATGTGATTGTATAAATAAATAAGTGAAATGATTGCATATCTAACAAAGCTTGATAAATGATAATACTTGATAAGTGATAAATGATAAAAATATTATTTTTGTGCTTAAGTTGAATTTGAAAATGTGAATTAATAAATGCATAAATTTATGAGATTGAACATATACCCGAAAATTGCCTGATAAATGTTAAATCCTATTTGAATAAATGGAAGTCGATGGATAAATGTGTTTTTCTTGATAAAATTGCATGTGTTGCAAAATGGATCTAGCCCGGACGGGTAATCCTGAAAGAAGCCTTTGTAGCATATGTTTTAATTAGGATTTAGCTTGAACTGGTAATCCATAATGGAATCTATAGGGAATTCTTTGTCATATAAAAGATTTAGCCTTGGACTAGTAATTCTGCTGTATGATATGTGGCTTGAGAGTGTACCTAAAAGGTACTACTGAATATGAATTGACGGACTATGGAATTGTACACCCCAAGTGAACTACCTGTGTATCCATTGATGTTTTCAATAATTCAACGGGTAAAATACTGATACAAAAAGAAAAGAGACTTATTTATGTATTTACTTGAAAAATATGAAATGATGTTACATGAAATGGTTTGATGAATACATTCATTTATGAGAATAGATTTGTACACCTTGAGTATATTGTCCAAGTGATTATCAGTACTGCAATTGATTGTTGAGTAAAATCCTAACATGAAATATACCGAAACTCGAGATGAATTAATATGAAATAAATTTGAGATACATGGAAATAATTTTTATATATGTTATGTGAATACATGTTGTGGAAAAACATACGTGTATGAGAATCTGAATATTGTTGGACTCATATATGTGTTTCTTGATGTTTATATGAAATATGTGTTTAACATGGGTATTGAGAATATGTATTAGGGCTTGAGACCAAATGGTTTGGTTATACCTTGCAATGTTTAGCTTAAATGTGAATGGTTGGTAAGTTATTTACCAAGTTATACGGACTTACTAAGCATTATATGCTTACTCCATTTTATTTTTCCCTGTCTTATAGTAAATCACAATGCTTGTTAGATTGGAAGTTTGGCGGAGATCACTCGCACTATCCAACAGTTCATTTCAATATATAAGGTAAAACAATTAGGGTTATAATGGCATTTATAGGTTAAATTGGTCAAGGAATGATATGTAAATATTTGATAATGGCTTGCTGTAATATTCGGGATTTAGGGGTTATGCTTTTTAACTTAATTGTATGTGGTAGAGTGCCTATGTGTGGTTTGAGTGTGTTTTGGGAGTTTCGGGAACTTTAGAATGTAGGAGAATGCCTTAGGAAATATTGTATTTTAAGTCTTGAAGTGAAGCTAAGCAGGATAGGCCTTAAGAAAAATAGTATGAGGATTTAGACACAAGTATCTAGCTGGCAAAGTGGCAAGGGAGGTGCCACTTAGGGCCTTGGAAAGTGACGCCACAAGCAGTAGAAGGGGGCTCAGGTTCGAGCAGCAAGGGAAGCAATTAGAGCTTTTATTTTTGCAGCAAGGAGGAGAGGTAGTGGACGGCACTGGGACACTAAGTGGATGAGCATTTGATTAAGTCAAATGCATTTGAAATTCGACTAGGAGAGAGAGATAAAGGTTGACTGATTCAAATGTTTTGAATGAGGGGAGAAGATGAAAACTAGGAGAAAAATGTGGGATTTGAGATGAGGATGAGAGTTGGCCGGCTAAGGGGCACCTTTGAGGATAATTTTCGGTCATGTTGGTAGAGGGGAGTAGCTGAAATTTCTTAAGGGGTTTTTCGGGTTTCTTTTCTTTCTTTAGTAGTGTGCCGAAATTTTTAAGTCACCAAGAGTGCCAATCGGTCACATTCGGGTTCTTTTTGTTTCCTCTTTATTCTCCATAAAACCGAACCTATCTTTGGCCATTCTCTTTTCTTTTAATTTATTTTAGCCGAAACCTCTTTCTTCTTTTCTTTGCTCTTTTGTATCGTCACTTGTCCCGAAATCATTCTTTTCTTGTTATTTCTCTAAAATTGAATCTATTTGGGTGTAGTGACTGTTCATTTGGCAATCTCTAAGGATAGGGTCGTCGATCATCTTTTCCTAATCTCAATCGTGTTGGTGGTAAGTATTATTCTCTTTAGCAACCGAGTTCTTCTCTTTTCCCATTTGGTGTGCCGAAACCAAATGGTTAGCTTTGGTTGGGGGTGGCCGAATCTTCTTAGGGCCATAATATTGTGTATCTTTTGTGTGTAGCCAGCGTGAAGGAGCATTAAAGGATTCTCTTGGGTTTGATCACTCAAGGTAAGGGTATGGTGTTCGGCCAAAGACCACTTTCAAAGTTTTTTGTGTAGAAGCCAAACCTGACTTGGGTTGTATAGGGATTTCGGCAGCCTGGAAGTTAAGCAGTTACCCTCGGGATTCAGATTCACTTTGGTAAGGGTATTTAGTGAGTTTAGATTTAGTATACTTAGATTATAACGTTATCGATTAACCAAATGTTCTGATTAAGTGACTTTCGATGGAGGCAGGTGCCAGTCGAGGAGAAAAAGGGGTAGTGCCTACCCCTAAGTTTAAGAAGCGATCGGTCTATGCAGTACGGGATTGGCCACCGGGGTGTGGGCCAGCGTCAGAACAGGAGCGTAGGTAGATAGCTATAGTTTCGGTTAGAGATAGCATCGATATTGAGAGTGTAATTCTTCGAGTTATCAGGTGTGTGATTAATTTGCAGTTTCCCGGTTATATTAAATAATAGTGTGTGTTATGAGTATGATGACTAATGCAGTGGAAATAATGAGACGGTTACCCTTAGTGGGTATGTCGATAAGCAGGTCAGTGTTAAATGCCGATAAAATTGTGGTTATTGCTGTATATATGTGCTGTATGTTTGATTAACATGTTCATGCATTGTTTCATCATATCACTATCGTATGTTGCATAAACATGGGGTGGGATATGTATATATGAAAGAAGGACAGGGTGTACATTTATGTACGTGGTATAGTGATGGCTACGAGCCTCACGTGGATTGATGATTGGCTCTGTGCCTCATCGTGGTTGGTATCGGCTTTGTGCCATATCGTGGTTGGTGATGGCTATGTGCCTCATCGTGGTTTGATGCTAGCTACGAGCTACATCGTGGATTGACGTTGACTGAGGTCACGTTGTGGATTTATTGTGATTTAATCACGTGGACCAGTGGCTAGACCACTTGCTGGATGGCATTAATTGCCGAATTGGTGTGTAGAGGTTGGAGGGTCGATTTAGTAATCCCCTGGTGTGTGGTGGCTGGATACGGGGGTGTGTAGAGGGTGGACCCTAGGCTGGGTTGGGTGCATTTTGCATTATTATCTGATATGTGGTTGGTGTGGTTTTGGGCTAGGCCCATATGTGGAAATCCGTGGATTAATTACACACTGAGTCGGTTTGACTCACCCTATTTTTCAAACATTACAGGTGATACATGAATCTTGGTCCGGGCTGGAGCGGATACGATGTGGCCATGCAGAAGATGTTTTTATTTATTTATTCCATGCACTTTATATTTTTAGTACTTTTGAGTAAATATTTATTGTAATAAGGCCGCTTAAAGTATTCGGGGATTTTTATTATGTTTAAGTTGGATTGATGATCGAGTTAATATTTGGGAAAGTTTTATTTTAAAAGCTATTTACATCTTAAAACTTATATTAAATTTTTAAATCTGGAAGTTTGTATCAACATAATTTTACTTAGAAGTTCAAAGATACAATGTTTTATAAAAGACGGAAAAATTTTTATGTTTTCACCTTTATGTCAAATTCTTTCCAAATTTTTTCCTCAGTAGCATTCTAAATTCGGCCGTGGTGTTTGGGGCTGGGTTTGGGGTGTTACAAATTTGGTATCAGAGCCTGGTTCAAAACTCGGCTTTGAGGGTTTTGGGCCCAAAAACATTTTTCAAAGATGGGCTTTTCAAAAACATAGACTTTCATGAACTATTTCAGGTTTATTCTGGCATGGCACCTGTATCTCCGGCCCGAAGTCCACCAGGTAAGTACCCCTAACTACTGAAGTGATTGGTATGTGAAACTTTATGGGCATTACGGGATCGTAGATTAGTAGATTAGGAGCTATTGAACCGTAGGACTAGCTTACTCCAACACAAGATACATAAGACTTAAGTACAACCAAACAAACTTGGGAGTAAGTCGCCGAGTTAGGGTGTGGCAACAGTTGTGCACATGTCTAGGATTGGATTCGGTGGGAGCTTGGTATTTAAGCAGCCCTAGTGGCTCACCTCCTCTTCACTCGAATCCTACCTGGTGCGTAGTGACAGTTCACCCTAACCAAGAGGACTTATTCACCGGCTT